>CAWUFW010014348.1:100000-418601 GCA_963921515.1 Calotriton arnoldi | reverse complement strand
GTCGGGTTTCGTCTTCGTTTTGAATGGCGATCTGCTGCAAAGTGCTGCTGGCGACCAAGTGGAAAGTGTCCGGGTGGATCCAAAGGTGGATCGGAGATCTGAAGAACCTGAAAGAAGAGGGGACAGAGTCTGGGTCACTAGCCAGTGACCAGGAAGGCGATGAGCAGATGCCCACCGATGTCGAGTGCTTCAGGTGCGTTGACGGTCATGTTGACTCTTCAGCCACGAGATCCAGGAGGCGTTGTCGGCAACCAGGAGCAGGATTCGGGCTGGTACATGATGTTTGTCGAGTGCTGAGGTGTCGGCGACCGTATTGGACCCAACAAGCCTTGGCAACGGCAAGTCTCGATGTAGATGAAGAATGACGATGATGCAGACCAGCAAGGTCTGAGGAACTCACCCAGCAAGGGTAAGTGAGGGCAAGCCTGGAGCAATCAGGGAGCCCAAGAAGAAAAGGATTGGCCTTCGTGAAGGGCTACTAGCCAATGGGCTAGCGACCATGAAGGAGCCTCAAGATGGTGCACGTGGAGCTGGCTCACAGGACACTCGTGGAGTGGAGGCCAGTGATCTTCGGTACAGTTGGTGCTGGAGGCTAGGGCTACTCGGAGCCCAAAGCACGACTTCGTGGGAGACCCAGAAGAGGATGCACTAGCAAATGCGTGCGGTGTCCAGGGGTCACAGTTCCACGTTACCCACGACAGCTACGGGCCTCAGCTTTGCTGGGGACTCAGAGCAGCCTCGGCGAAGTCTGGAAATCTACCTCTGGTGATGCAAAGACTTCGGCGTCCAACGGGAGCTTAGGCGATGCAGACCGGACAATTGCTTCTTTGGTGCCTGCCAAGCAGGGGAGTCACTCCTAGACCCCAAGGGAGATTCTTCGGTCCTCTAGTCTTGAGTAGAGCATCGAAGGTCCAGGATTCTGTGTCAGAGTTTCGTCCAGGGATAATCTAAAGTCCTAAGGACTGGGTTCCCCTACTTATACTAAGTTTAGGGGTTGGACTACTCTGTGGCCCCACCTATGGGTGGGTCAGGGCAGAGGGGTGGCTACACCCCTTTCCCTTTGTCCAGTTCGTGCCAAAGCAGGGGCTGCAAGCCCCTGATCCAGTTTGAACTGGGGTATGCACAGGGACACCAAGTGTGCCCCCAGTGCAGGACTTCAAAGCACCGAGAGTGCTCCCGCCCAGCCCCAATACACACTATCCTGTCTGGGGAGGTGGTCACACCTCCCTGGGACAGGAAACCTATTGTCCAGGCCTCCCTGCTGGAGTTTCATCCAGCAGCAGGAGGCCAGACTTGTGTCTGTGGCAGCAGCATCCATTTTGTGATGCCAGGGCTTTAGAAAGAAGTTACCGGCCAGGCCAGGGTTAACATGTCTCTCCCTCTAGAAGGGTGGAATGCTACCCCCGCCGCCAGAATTGGCGGGGGTAGTATTCCAAGATGTTTGACACCAAACACGACATGTTTCGGTGCAGCCATTCCAAAGTTAGCATTTAACGCGAGGTTATAATGCGCTTAAGAGTATATGGTCAGGCTGCACTACAAATAGCATCAGAGAAGGGTCTCCGAACGCTGCAGAGGGCCCTGCTCATGCAGGGGCACCCTCTCACATAGGAACCACGCACTCTGTCTTCAGGATTGATAAGGCCTGCCATAGGAGTGACTTATAGGTTTATATGTGTGTATGTATATCGTGATATAGGTAACCTATATCACAGTAAGGGGTGCATGCACCACCTTACCCAGGCTGCAGTAGCAGACCTGTGGTGTCAGTTTGGATGGCCTTCCAGGGGTGGCACAATACATGCTGCAGCCCCTGGTAGGCCTCTGAGGTACCTATGCCCTGGGTACATAGTATACCATATACTAGGGACTTATAAGGGCACTCCAGATTCCAATCAGAGATGTGCCTAAGGCACATGGAAACCATTTTACAGAGAAAGCAGATAGACTGGGGCTCTGAATAGCAGGATCCCAGTCCAACTAAGTCATAAACCAGCAAAACACCAGAAAAAAAGTGGGGGCAACCATATAGTCAGATTCCACCTTCCTACAATATATTTCATACAACATAAACTAAAATAATATGGAATATACATCACATAAAACAAGACAAACTATATAAGACACAAAAATATTACCAAGTGACACCCCTACACAAATTCAAAAATATACAAAAGTTAGTAAGACAATAGTGTAAAGTCAGAAGAAAATAAAATGGCGCTCTCTTAGTTACACAACAAACCATAAAGACAATTAACAGTGTAATTATAGACAGTGGCTGAGGAAAAAACTATTACACATAAACATTTCAGACAAAACAAAGAAACAGAAATAGCAGAGATTGCGTCCTCTTCAATCAAGGCCACATATAAGCGTCGACGGCGTTTTAACCACACTAAACTTGGGTGGGCATCATCAGGACAAACAATATTCAATGGTAGAGCTTCCAATAATTAAATTTGTTCTTTCTCTTTATCGTTCTCTAAAACGCTGTCACGGTCGGCACGGCGCTCGGCATGATGACTCGCTAGTAGCTCCGAGCAGTCACGTTTTTCTTCTCGAGTGACTGTTCATGCATTAATTGGTCTCTGTGAGAGCAATTGGATTCCTCTCCAATATCTATTTCGAGTGTAAATTGATATACACTATTCTCACTCACCTTGATCCCTTGTGTGTGGATTATATGCCACTGGAGTTAATTATATTTCTAATCTTGGACTCCTCGTGATAAAGAGAAAGAACAAATTTAATTATTGGACACTCTACCATTGAATATTGTTTATCCTGATGATGACCACCCAAGTTTAGTGTGGTCGAAATGCCGTTGACGCTTACATGTGGCCTTGATAGAAGAGGACGCAATCTCTGCTATTTCTGTTTTTTGTTTTGTCTGAACAGTTTATGTGTAATAGTTTTTTCCTCAGCCACTGTCTATGTTTACACTGTTAATTGTCTTTATGGTTTGTTGTGTAACTAAGAGAGCGCCATTTTATTTTCTTCTGATTTTACACTATTGTCTTATTATATTTTGTATATTTTTGAATTTGTGTAGGGGTATCACTTGGCAATATTTTTATGTCTTGTATAGTTTGTCTTGTTTTATGTGATGTATATTCTATATTATTTTAGTTTATGTTGTATGTAATATATTACTTGAACCCTTGTTAGGATTCCACTCTCCTATTTGGCCACTCACATTCATGGTTGTGGAATCGTTTTTGTCCTACTAAATTTCGATCTCAAATCCAAAATTAAACACAAAGCAAATCTTGCCTACGTCTTGCAGAGTTTCTCTTAATGAAGTTGCGTTGTCAGCAGATGCACTCAGCAAACTGTGTGCTGGGCCTTAGGGCTTACCACAGTCCAGCCTTTCATTACCCCAGTGAAACAAAAGTCCCACAAACAGAATTTAAGATTTGCCAGGGAGTTAACTGTTTTATCCTGTAACAAAACGACTGAAACTGAAAGTGTTTACGGCCTGCAGTGTAATAATTAAGACAGCACAGCGATGTATGTGCACTCTGCAGGGTTGTGTTGGTATAACCTACAGGCTTCATTCCTGACAAGGTCAGGTCAACTATTCTTCCCTCTGAGGTATAAACGCAGAGCATGGAATTAAAAACTCCTGTTAAGTACAGTGGTACAAAATGGCAGACAAGTTGTAGAATGCACCGTGTAACAAGTCAAATTGCATTCACCTTTCCTTTCTGCCTCTTTCAGCTGTGCTCTGACTTTTGATTCTGTTATACCAATGTTTGCAGCTCACTTCATTCTTGCTCATTGTTCTTTTATTATAACACCAACACAGAGTACTTAATTTCTGCAGTTGGTTGCCAGTGGTTGGCAACAGTACTCATTTTTGGGGACCATGCCTTATTAACCAAGAGAGCGAAAGACAGAAAAGGAGGGGGAACAGAGGGATCGAAAAGCACTAACAATGGGAGAAAGGAGCAATGATAATGAAAATGCAAGAGTGAAAAAAAGAGACAAGTAGTGTAAGATGGTGAAAGAATGAGGAGTGAGGTTGAAACCAAGACTAGGCTGCCTTGGTATTGGTGGTCTGTTTTTTTGTTTCTTCCACTACACAGCCAGTGGTGAGCGCCTATGTGTACCAGCCTTTTATTCATGCTGAGGATTTAGCTCTTCCACTCAGCACACACAATGAGCGTTTTTATCTTCCATCCTTTTATCCATGGCAAGAGTCTGTGGGGTATATTCATAAAGAACGTGCGCTAAACATCTCCAAAAAATGTTAACGCAACTTTACACATCGCAGTCTATCATGGGAAAATAACCCCGTGTTAACGTGGAATTCACAACACGGCGGTACCATGCGATAGTTTGCCGAAAACGCGGCCAATGTCCGCGATACAACCACCGCGACGGAGATAAAAACACAAACCCCAACGCAAAAAAACATGCGATGGGCCAAACCGCGATGAGGAAATCAGCGATAAGCAGCGCCAGGCCTGCAATACACACACGGCAGGCGGGAAAAAACACACAAACACAAAATAACCAACACCGAAGCACCATGGAGACAGCCGGAGCAGGCGCAGAGGACGAGCGGAACCCCACAAGCACCCCGGACGACCAGCCTGGGACCTCGGGGACAGGGAAGGGCAAGGACAAGAAGAAGAGGAAGAGGCGGTTCGGTCCGCAGGAGAATAGGATCCTGGTCACGGAGGTGATGGAACACCATCAAGAACTGTTCGTCACCTCCAACGTGTCATTGGGCACCAAAAATGGAATATGGCGGTCCATCGTGGACAAGGTGAATGCCGTCGGAGAGCACAAGAGGTCAATGGACGAGGTCAAGAGGCGATGGATTGACATCAAGCGCAAAACCAAGTAGAAACTCTGCAGGCAACCAGAAGGCAGCAATGCAGACTGGAGGTGGGAGCCCAGCGCCACAGCTGGAGCTGGATGACATGGAGGAGCTGGTGTCGACAGACATCAGTGTGGAGACCGTGGCAGGAGTCGGGGAGCGGACACTGCTCGACATGACACAACACAACAGCAACAGGGTGAGTAACCACCAGGTACTGGGGGACGGGGGAGATGGCCACAATGGCACACATGCACAATCAAGCAGAGCACAGTGCACACCCACAATGACTCTGGATCATGGCCCTGATCTACAGACTGTCACAATGTACATTGCCATGCTGTCTGAATGTGAACACGTACCATGCGGCTACATACATGTGGACACATTGTAATACAGCATCTCCCCTTCACATTGCAGAGGCACCGACAACACCTCCTGCAGAGCAGTCCCAGCCACTCTTCACTGATGACGAGGAGGACACCCCCAGCATCAACACCGAAGCCCTCCAAGACACCATTGAACTCATCTGCCAATCACTTCCAGGATCAGGGCAGCCCAGCTGCATCGAGGAGACCCCACCCACTCCACAAACCACCCAGCAGGAGGCACCCACAGGACCCCCACGAACAACACATGGCCTTCCAACGCCGTGTGTTGGAGGGCCAGAGGGAGATGGCTGAGCAGGTGCGGGTGGGGTTCGACCTCATGGCTACCAAACCTGACGTCATCCATGAGTGTCTAAGTCCCATCAGGGACCACCTCCAGTCCCTAACGGACACCCACAGGCCGCTCCATGGTCTCCAACGAGCCCTGGCTGATATCGCTGGAGTCATGACTCGGAGACAAGAACACCTGTCCGCTCAGAGTGGCTCCAGCGATCTCAGCCGTGAGCTGGCACACATGCGGACGCTCATGGAGGACATGGTGCGGATGGAGGTGGAAAGGATGGCAGCCACCGCTGCACATCAGCAAAATGTAGCTGGGATCTACCATGCCCTGCAGATCCTCATCATGGCATTGCTGCCACATGGCATGGCGCAGATGAATGCTGCTGCTCCTACACCATCCACATCTCCGCCCCCTGGTGTGTCAGTGCCTCACAGTGCGGCAGACATTTCCACTCCGGCACCTGATGTGTCACTGCCACACAGTGCGGCCGACAATCCACCTCTGGCCCCTGATGTGTCAGTGGCACACAGTGCCACAGCCGGAACTGCACCACCCACAGGTGAGGCAGAGCACACATCCGAGGACGTGGATGGGATTGAGATCAGAAGGAGGCACTAGCATTCATTTCCGCCACCTGGCCTGTTGCTGCTTGGTGCCGCACATGGCCCCATGACCTTCCACTGACCCCCGATACACTCTGCTGCACTCACCTTGGACCGCGACATGGACTGCCATATCCTGTTTGGTGACCAATGACAAGGCGACCAGACTGCGGACTGTACTCTTCCTCTTCCGCTGTACTTGTCATTCCCCGATGGACTCTGGCTGGCCCTCCACGGGCCCATATTGTGAAGTGGGGTTGGCATGGCCCTGTACTGCTCCAGCTGCAAAACTCCACTGGATGTGCATTAAACATTCAGATATGCACTGCTGTGTCATGTCTTTCATCATTCAAGTATGAATGTGTGGATGAATGTAGGGTCAGTGACTCCCCCTAACGTCAATGATGCTCATCTAGTGGGATTCCAGTCAGTGTGCTACATTGCCGATTGCGTTCCGGGTGCCGTAGACACTACAACAGGGACACACGCATTAGTCACTTCCTTGTCCGGACATGGACTGAACCACTCCCAGAGCCCCCGAGTCATTGTTGCACGCCCTGCGATGGTCCGGCGTACGCCAGGCCAGACCACTCCGCTTACGCTCCGAGGGGGGGCCACATAGCTACATGTCGCAGGTTTACAAGCTAGTGGTCTGCAGGTCACTGGTCTAGTTGTCAGCATGTCACAGCCACTCCCTGAGGGCAGGTTTGCACACACACCACACCCTTCCGGCACAGGCGTCACAGGCCATGTGACCCCGCCAATATAAGGGGCCGACAACGTCACATTCCCCACTGCCGGAGGTGACTGGATGACGGACGTTCCATGATTCTCAATCATAAAGGGCCCATGAGTCGTTGCGCACAGGGTTAGTGGCACCCAAAGCCTTGCGGCCGTCACAGGCCTACCACCACGTGGCGCTGACTGGGGTTGCACAGGGTTAGTGGCACCGAAATTGCTGAGCGGGTGTGCAGCCTGCGATGATGACGTGTGCACTGATGTGGTCTCTGCCATTGATGCCTCAGGACTCAGCGTCATGTGTGGGACCTGCTGGGCCGGGGTGCGGGTCCGCATGATGTGGAGCATGCCATGGTGGCGGGACCGGGGCCTGGAGCTTGCACGGGCACGTGGTGTGCCCACTGGTGGACACACCGTTGGCGGCAGGTGAGATGGACTCTGCCATGATTGACTCTGGCCTCGATTACAGATTGCAGACCTGTTGGCTTGCAGTGTATACCGGCTCGTGGTTGGAGACACACCGGTGGCAGCAGGTGAGCAGTGGTGCCTGGGTGCGCGGGGGTGGCAGTGTCCCTCCCTCTCTCTCTCTCCCTTCCTTTCCTTCTCTCTCTCTCTCTCTCTCTCCCTTACTTTCCTTCTCTCTCTCTCCCTTCCTTTCCTTCTCTCTCTCTCTCTCTCTCTCTTCCTTTCCTTCTCTCTCTCTCTCCCTTCCTTTCCTTCTATCTCTCTCTCTCCCCTCCTTTCCTTCTCTCTTTCTCTCTCTCCCTTCCTTTCCTTCTCTCTTTCTCTCTCTCCCTTCCTTTCCTTCTCTCTCTCTCTCTCTCCCTTCCTTTCCTTCTCTCTCTCTCTCCCTTCCTTTCCTTCTCTCTCTCTCCCTTTCTTTCTTTCTCTCTCTGCCTTTCTTTCATTCTCTGTTTCTCTGTGTCTCGCTCCTTTGATGTGCGCATGATGTGCTTTATTTTCCAGGCTGTGACATCAAGATTGTCCCGGACGGACCCGACAGGAGTCTTCCGCATTGGTGTTTTGTGTTGTATTTCAATAAAGTTTTTGGTTGTTACTTCAATGATGAGTGACTGTTTCTCGTTCTTCTGACCACACATGTGTGTTTCTTTTTGTCATTGTGCGACATCATGCGCTTTTTGTGGCTCTTGTGTCGTGCACGGTATGTGTTTGTCCGAGGGGGGGTCCGGGGGGGGGGGCCTGGGAGTGTTGGCGGTGGGTGTTGTGGCCCTCTTGGGTCTCCGAGCTGCATGATCATTGGCTCCATGGCATCTGTGGGTCTTCCGATGTGGCTCTGGGCTGGGCTCCCTTTCGTACTGCAGGTAGTCGTCCTGCTTAACACCAGCAGAAGGCAGGTGTTAATTCCCTGCTGCTACCGTGGCTTATCGCCTGTTTTTGGTTTGCATCGCAGATCTGGCAGTTCATTGTGAAAGTGGTGTTGTGGTGTTTTCGGGAGTTTTTGCACGGGAACGCCTACTCTGCATCTCATTAGGGTTAGTTGGTGGTGTCACCCGTGGAGATAAATTTTGCGGCAGTTATCGCGGGAATACTGGCGATGTCTGCAGTTTGCACCCGCTTGTGAATGGGGCGTTAAATCTATCTCCACTTTTGAAGCGTTAAGGTGGCGATAACTCGGCGATAAGTCCTTGTGAATATGCCCTGTGTCTTTTTTTAATTAAAAGTGGGTAGGCCCTTCAGTCTAGAAAATATATAGATATAGGGACTCTTCTTCAGATCTAATTTCAATATTGATACCTCTCTCAATATTACTTCTGAATTGATTATTCAATCCTGCCAATTTCAATTATGTAAACATATCATCCCCTCGATTATTAAAAGGAAGATAATCACTGATATCATCTCATCTTTATTGCTCCATGTACAAATATAATTCATACAGTTTTTAGACAGTCACCTTTTACTTACATTTACATTATCATTTTCTGCTAAGTAACATTTAGTACATGGCATATCTATAAAAATATTACATAAACTAAAATATTATCGCAGGGATCACTTCACATTCACGCAAATCTACTGGTAAGGAAAGTCAAGAAACACAAAGCAATATGAATTTTATGCAGTAGTCTACTCTCCTCTTAAGCCACTTTTCTAACAATTTTCGACTTTGTACACAAAGGGGCATATTTACTAGGAAGTGGCGGAGCGTGGCGTTAGCCACCTTGGATTAACGCCGCACTCCGCCACTTTCAAAACGCAGGGCTGCACCGTATTCACAAGGATATGATGCAGCCCTGCATTTCCCCCTGCCCTGGTACTAATTGTAGCTGCCTAGCGCCAATGCAGACACCCTTGCACCATAGTGCAAGGGTGTCTGTGTTGTAGGAGAAGATTGTTTATGTGCAGGAAGGTGTCTCTTCCTACATATAAACAATCTGAAATGGCATTTTGCAACTTCTATGTGTGCTGCTTAATGCAGCACACATGGAAGTTGCAAAACGTCACTTTTGTCAATTGATTGTTTATGTGCAGGAAGGGTCACCTTCCTGCACATAAACAATCAATGGCCTTTTGCTGTTTCTATGTGTGCTGCACAATGCAGCACACATAGAAACAGCAAAATCAAGGAGAAATTAAACACTTGTCCTCGTTGCGCCTGTTTAAGACCAGGTTTTCCCTGTTCTTAATTATGGCGCTGCCCCATATTTACACTGCCCTTGTAAATATGGCGATACAAAAGGGGATGATGGACGGAACAACTGATCTGGGTTTAATCCATCATCATTCTTTAGCTCACTCCACCACCCCAGTTCAGACATGGCCATATGCAAATCAGTCTGACCCTGTGCCTCATGGGAACAGTCCAGCACGAACTGCCAAGCCATGTCTTCCCTGGACCGGAAACAAGCATCCTAGGACCGGTTTCTGGCATTTCGGGCTGGACTGTTCCCATGAGGCACAGGGTCAGACTGATTTGCATATGGCCATGTCTGAACTGGGGTGGTGGAGTGAGCTAAAGAATGATGATGGATTAAACCCAGATCAGTTGACTGGGGGTGAGTGTTTGATTGGCTCAAACGTTCCGTCCATCATCCCCTTTTGTATCGCCTTGTAAATATGGGGCAGCGTCAAAATCAATGGGTGTTGCAGTGGAACGCCTACCACAACACCCATTGCTCGCCCCTTTCACACTAAGTATAGCATAAAAGGGGGCCTTATGTACAAGGCAGCCTTAAGCCACGTTAAGTGGCTTAACACTGCCTTGTAGATAAGGCGAAGCCCATATCACCAAAGGAATGTCACTAAAAGTGACGTTCCTGTGGCGATAGGGGCTTGTAAATCTGCCCCAAAGTTTTGCCTCCTCATTTGTTGCCTTCTAAGGGATATGCATAGATTCTAGCAGTTACTAATATGCGTAAGTCATATATTTTCAAATATTTTAATTTATGTATGAAATGTATACTGTCACTGAATTAATCTTATCATCTGTGGTTAATTCTTCATCTATGATATAAAAATATTCTGATAGGTGGAGTATGTCGTAATTAGTCTTTGGACTGGTGTGCCAACGTAGTGTTACTTCACAGCACCAATCAGCATCTTAGATATTCTTGTCTTGCAGGGGGAGATATGTTGTCCCATTCAAGATGTTATTTTTATTCAATTGCTCTGATTTCTTCTTTATTGCGCTGGAGATAAATTCATTTTCTGGCCATGTTCTTTGTTAATTTTTCTAGTCTTGTTTGAAATTGGTATGGGTCACACTTCTGTCTCCTCTTTCCAATCCCCTATGCAGAGGACTCCCCATATATGAAGGTCCCTAAATATGCGATAGACAAATGTGATAGCCTTGTAAAAAATGTGCCTAAAATGTGCATGTATTATGTTTGTGCATGAAGCAATGAAGATGAAATTATGTTAGTAATTATCCTTTAACCCACGAATGAGCAGGAGCTGTACAGCCTAATAGACAGTAGGGGACTCAGCTATGTGGGGAGCATGGACTAATGGAAATTCATGGACCTAAAGATAAGTGTCAGAAGACTAGTGAGTGAGATTCCGTGGATTAATGGAGTTTTCAGTCCTGACCAATGCTACTGGCAATACAAGCTATAAAAAACTTTCCTTACAATAAAGTTCTCCTAAACTGAGGCCCCTCATACTAACCAATCAATGCTACATGAAATGCCGTGATAGACAAATGAGGGCCACTATTTTTGTGTAGCCTGGCCTATTTTTGACCCAATCCGACCCTGGGTAGACACCTGCTAGCACATTTGCTCTCAGTTCTATGAACTGGAAAAAACAGGCAACAGCCTCTGAGGGGAAAAAATGAAATAATGTGCATAAGATAAGGTCACTGAACAATGTGCTTTCGTTCTATTTGCCGGTGTCGTTGCTTATTGTACCAAAGGATTGCAGCCTCCTCTATTAGCAGACCTCTTCTGATTCTGATTTTGTTCCCGACTTGTTAGGGATCGGGTATCTGAAAAAAGAGTTCTGTCCATTAAAAGAATTAATATTGCTAGAGCCTGAACTGTTGATAAATGATGCTCATTGGTGGACTATGTCCCGGAAGTAGCCGTTTTTTAATTAAATTCTATTTTTTTGCTTATTGGTTTTAGAACCACATTCCTGTCTCTTGTGATCAAAGTCTTTCCTTTTTATTTCTCTTCTATGAGTGTTTTTTTAATATCCACAGGATATATCTCTGTTTTGATTTTGCTCAGACCCTCAGTTTCCCCCACACAATCAATTTAATCAAATCTATGGAATGTTTATTAACAATGCTGCATCAGCGGATGAAGATTTCTGGGTTCTGACAACCAATGGAATAAATCTTGACATGGTTCTGGCAGCAAATGGCATATTATTGGACTTGGCAACCATACAATGATTTGATGAGTATCGCAGGCTGTCTCTTGACAAAGTCCATAATCACGCCAAGGGACGGTGGAAGCATAGCCACATGCTTGTTGCTGCAAAGGAGAGGAGGGACCTTTTCTTTTGAAAATGAAAACGTTATCCTGCCTGGTGGAGGACAGCAGCAAACAATGTTTAGACGTTAACTGGTTCATTATGAAGCGAATTAAAGGATTTGATTTTGCAGCATAGATATATCCGATAAGATAATATTTTAGTCAAAGGCATAGAAAATAAAAATAAGTTGTTTTTGAAGCTGCAATATATGTCATTATATGTCAACTGATATTGAAATGAAGTTGGCTGCCATAGTTTGTTCCTGATTGTTGGACCTGGCCCTTTTTGCAGGGTTATCCACAAACATTTGCCTTCCTCCTGTATTTTTTCTGACCTGTTTTTGTTGGCTTTAGGATTCTGGGCACTTTACCACTGCTATTCAGAGCTAAAGTGCATGTGCTCTCACCTTTAAACTTGATATGAATGTTTACACCTGTTTGGCATATTTAATTTACCTGTAAGTCCCTTGTACAGTGGTATCCCATATACCCAGGGCCTGTGCATTAAATGCTACTAGTCGGCCCGCAGGGCTGCTTACGCCACCCACAGAAGTAGCCTTTCAACCCTGTCTCAGGCCTGCCATTGCAGGGCCTGTGTGCACAGTTTACTGCCACATTGACTTGGCATTTAAAGTTACTTGTCAAGTCTGGAACTCCCCTTTTATAACATATAGGTTACCCTGAAGGTAGGCCCAACTTAGCCTTATGGGCAGGGTGCTGTGTAGGTAAAAGGTAGGACATGTGCCTTTATTGTGGGGCATGTCCTGGTAGTGACAAAAAACCTATTTGGTTTC
The DNA here is from genome assembly GCA_963921515.1 of Calotriton arnoldi. Lineage (NCBI taxonomy): Eukaryota > Metazoa > Chordata > Amphibia > Caudata > Salamandridae > Calotriton > Calotriton arnoldi. Next base: position 406,027 of record CAWUFW010014348.1, on the reverse strand, counting down.
TCACTGCTGTGAGACCTGCTCTATCATAGGTTTGCATTTGGAATTCCCTGATATGTTCTTCAGTGGTAATTTCTGATCTGAAAGGAGTGGCGTTGTCATGTTTGGTATGTTTGGAATAGTGGTGAAAATCCTGCTTATTGGTGAAGGTGGATTTTTCATTACTATTTTAGAAATGCCACTTTTAGAAAGTGGATATTTCTATGTGCTTATGAGTCTTTGTGCTTTACAGCCTGGCTCCAATCCACGTCTAGGGTAGAGTGACAGCTGGGCTTGTGTATATTTTCCAAACATCCATCTCACAGGAAAGGTTGGGTGTAGCAGGGTTGCATCTCCATTTATCTTCAAATTGAATGGTCCGGGCTGGAAGAGTAAGGGGCGTTGACACTTTACATTTGTATTGGTTGTGTCCTGCGCTCACACAAAGGGCTTGTTTACTCCCTACTGATGTCTGGAGCCAGAGCTGGGATTGAATGGGGTTGTGGTGCACTTCTAAAAGTTCTTTTGAAGTTACCTCCACATCAAAGACATTTTGAGTATAAGTACAGGGGCTCTGACCCTATGTTTTTAGACACTGCGTGGCATTTGTAACCAGATGCTGCTGGCTCTACATACTGTACCAGAGGACTATTGTGCTGTTAGGAGAAACCACCACTTGGACTTTGCTTTGTTGTGCTGATCTGCGAAGAAAGACTGCCCCTTCACCTACAAAGAACCCTGTGTGCTGGCCTGCTGCCTACAGTCCCTGTGTGCCCCAAGTGTTCTCCTGCGACTGGGCTGTCCCAGAATTGGCCGTGGGTCTCTGCATCCGGCCCTCGCAGTCCTTCTGCCTAGTGTGTGTTGGGCGCTGCGTTTGCATTCTTGATTGTCAGCTGGGGCCTGGGCACGGTTTTTACATGCCCTTCTTGCACCCCCCCACGGAAGTGGGCCTACATTATTGTTGTCCTCTGGCAAGTGCACTGCTTAGTTTTTCAGCCCCTGCACCACTCTATGAGAAGCGGGCCACCTCTTTGATCCCCCCTGGCGAGTGAGACGCATTGCTCAGTTCCTGTGCCGCACGTCCAAGGGGGGGAACCCTCTGTTTGGATTTGCCAGTTGCTGACCACGTTCTGGGTGGGCACAGTGTTCTCTTCCATCCAACACTGTTTGAGTGGCCCCTGAGCCTCCTGCTATGAGGCACGCTCACAAGAGACTGGCTGCAACGAGTCCCCGGCAGGACTGTATAACACTTATGTATACACGCACCACCGCGTGAGGGATATATACACTAGTGTGTGCAAAGGGGGCAGCTGCTTTATGGTATTGTTCCTTGGCTGCAGCGGTGTACCCTCAATTAACTACTTTGGACCCGAGCAGTTTCAACTTCAGTACATGTAGCACCTCGCCATTTTGGAGACATTTAGCAGCCTTGTGTTTTCAGCGGTCAACTAGGAGAGATCATGGGAGGTCTCCCACGTCCGCAGTCCGACTGTCATCCCCGCAACTCCAGCTGCTGCCCTGTGCGCTTGCGGGCCGCTGCACATGGCAATCTTGCACCCAGGGATTTCCAGTGAGTGTGCTTCCCACTGTGCTTAGGCAATACCTTTGGGCACTGGAACTGCTGTAGTTCTCCAAGGGCAATCCTCAGTGGAGACCCCGTTCACCACCAGGAAGTAGCTTTGCTGTTTATAGGAGCTTGTCCTAATTACAGTATTCCCTGTAGTGGGCGCGCAAGTGTCCCTGTGCCCCACTAGTTCTAACTCCCACCTTTTCCATGCTCACACAAGATTACTGTAACCCCCCCTAATAAGGGTGCAGGGGTTCCTGTACCTAGGTGGATTTCTAGTTTCTGATGGGCTCATGGTGATATATGCACTACAGTGATGTTGGGTGATTTATGTGTCCTACTTCTAACCTAACTGCTGCATTTCATACCCTGATGATTTCTAATATTTGCCGTTTTAACTTGCACTGACAGGATGACAAGTATTATTTCAAGATTGACCTTGCATGCGCAGTGATGGTCTTTTTATTACATGTGCAACATATACATTTTTATCTTATTGCACTAACTGTGATGTTATGACAATTGCCTAGTGGGCAAAGTAACTAATGGTTCATGGTGTTTTGATCTATGTTTATATGCAATACAGATATGCATTTTTATATACTATTGTGTGCTGTCTCTTCTGTGGTGTATTTATTGTGTTACTGATGTGTGTGTGTGTGTTGCACAAATGCTTTACACATTGCCTCTGGGGATAAGCCTGATTGCTCTGTGCCAAGCTATCGGAGGTGAGCACAGGTTATCTTTAGTGTGTACCTCACTTGCCCTAACTAGAGTGGTGGGTTCTGCCTGGCGTAGGTGCATACACTAGCCGAACAGAAACCCCATTTCTAATACTGATGTTATGCCAAAGGCAGGACAGCAAAATTACCAACATTTTCACAAAACGTGTACGTCATCTTGAGTGTACGGAAAATCTAGTTTTAAACATTAAGGCTTCCATTACGAATTGCCACGAGCAGTATCCTAGAGGAATACCACTTCCTGGATGGATTATGCTAAGGGTAACTGCGGGTGGTCTGATGTTTCTGAATAATAATAATATATAATAAGGGTCAATAGGTTCATGGATAAGTGATGTTTAGGGGTAGTGAGGACTTTCTATGGTTCAGAGATGTTTGGTGTTTAGGGGCATTAAGGGATTGCCGGGTTCCGTGAAGGGCGTTGTTAAGGGGCAGTACGGAGTTTTTAGGGTTTTGGGTAGATATTTGTTAAGTAATGGGTTTTTAGGTTTCAAGGCAGGGTAGTGTTTGGAGGTAGCAGGGGGGTTTCTGGATTCAGTTATAGGTAGCCTGAAGAGGTAGTAAGGGGCTTTTAAGGTTTAGGGTATGGCATATATATATACATTTGCTCATATTAAATCAAACAAATGTCCTGTGAGTGCTCTGCATATATATATATATATATATATATATATATATTATCTACTGGCGGTCGCCAGTAGATAGTTATAGTTACAACCTATTATCCATAGGAAATCCGCGACATTCTATTTGAAATAACTCTCTTGCCGGTTGACGTATCTTTGCAAAATTTTCAAACTTTATGGCCCGCTCCGGTCCGCTCCTACCCTGAAAGTCTCGGGGATTCGTCAGCGGGGGCCGAGAAAAAGGGGGTCCCAAAACGCGTTTTCCCCATGCAATTTTCCATAGGAAACTTTAGACACGGCTACAGCCCGAACTGCTGAACGGAATTACACCAAATTTGGCAAAGAGGTAGTTCTTGGTTCAGAAAGAACCCTTTTGTTAAATGGTGTAAATCCGTTCAGTAGTTGCTGAGAAAATCAAAAGTAAAAAGATAGATATATCTATGGCCGAGTAGGGTCCGCGTACCCTCAGCGCACCCTGCGCGCACCGTCCCGATCACGAGCTGCATGTTAATTGGCTGTCAGCTGGCTGTCAACATTCCGATTCAGGAAATGTTGGCAGCCATTTTGTCCCTCGGTAGAACCGAGGGACAGAAACAAGTGCGCAAAGCGCACAAAGGGGGCAGGGTAGAAACACCCTGACCCCTAGGTTTGCTCAGGGGTCCCACAAGGACCCCTGGGCAAAAAAATAAAACATTTTTTAAAAAATCGGCAGGATGCGCTCAGGGTGCGCGAATCCTGCCGAGTAAAAATCGAGCGCGGTCTCCGCGCTCGATTGCATTTTGCCCCGGGTGGCCCAAGTCCCGGGGGCATGGTGGGAGTGGGTATATTGTTTGTATGGGGGCCTCAAAGGGCCCCCAAGCTCCGGGGACTGCCACCCCCGGGGCTTTATAAAAAATGGTGCGGGAGGGCTCTCCTGCCCTCCCGCAGCCCCGGGGACCGCCACCCCCGGGGCTTCTTTTTTAAATAAATAAGGTGTGGGGGCCCAGCCCCCACACGCCCGGGACCACCACCTCCCGGGGCACTTACAAAATAAATGTGGGGGTCCATTACGGACCCCAGAGCCCCAGGGAACACCACCTCCCGGGGCTGTGTAATTTAAGGGAGGGGGCCGCGCGGCCCCCTCCTGGAGCCCTTGATGGCCCTGGGGACCGCCACCCCCAGGGCTGGCTCCTGCAGTGTCCCGGGGTGTCTACCCCGGGACACTGTAGTTTGCTATGGCAGGACGGGAGCCTCGCGGCTCCCGTCCTGCCATATAGCAAACTGCTTTGGATATTGGAAGAGAGAGCAGGGAAACCTGCTCTCTCTTCCAATATCCAAAGCGATGCTTTCCACATGGGGAGCTGCATCTTAGCAGCTCCCCATGTGGAAAAGCAATGCCGGCTCCCAAGGGACGCGGGAGCCGGCGGGACTGTGGGGGATTGGGGACCCCCCACAGTCCCCAATGGAGAGGGCCAGCCCCGGGGATGGGGTCCCTGGGGCAAGTAGTGGCCCGGGAGGAGCCACGCGGCCCCCTCCCCAAAAATTAAAAAAAAAAAAAAAAAAACGGAAAGGCCGGCCCCGGGGATGGGATCCCCGGGGCCTTAAATGGCCTGAGGAGGGAGGCCACGCAGCCCCCTCCAAAGAAAAAAAAAAAATCGAGGCCATGCCCCGGGGATGGGGTCCCCGGGGCCAATACAGGCCCAGGGAAGGGGGCCACGCGGCCCCCTTCCCGTTTTTAAAAAAAAATTTAATTAAAAAAAGGGGTAAGGCCCTGGGGGATGGGGTCCCCAGGGCCCAAAAACAGGAAAAGGAAGGGGGCCATACAGCCCCCTTCAGGGCACAAAAAAAAAAAAAAACGATCGGGCCCGCAGGCCCCGCCCCCTTCCTTCACCACTCTGCAAACGCGCCCTCTGGCGCGTTTGCGGAGGAGGACAATCCCCTTGAATACTGGGGGTCCCTGGGGCCAACTAGCCCACCAGGAACCTCCAGTATGCGCCAGGGGCTGCGTTGCAGAGAGGTGTACAGAGGCCACGCCCCTTTTACACCTCTCTGCAACGCAGCTCTGTGGCGCTTTGGATATACCTGTTGGGCTAGTTGGCCCCCAGGGACCCTCAGGATTCAAGGGAGTTAATCCCCCGACTTAAAACGCGCCACGGGGCGCGTTTGCACAGTGGTGAAGGGAGGGGCGAGGCTTCAGGTGACATCTGTGCAAACGCGCCCCGTGGCGCGTTTTAAGTTGGGGATTAAATCCCTTCAATCCTGAGGGTCCCTGGGGGCCAACTAGCCCAACAGGTACATCCAGAAAGCGCCACAGAGCTGCGTTGCAGAGAGGTGTAAAAGGGGTGTGGCCTCTCTACACGTCTCTGCAACGCAGCCCCTGGCGCATATTGGAGGTTCCTGGTGGGCTAGTTGGCCCCTAGGGACCCTCAGGATTCAAGGGACTTAATCCCCAACTTAAACGCGCCACGGGGCGCGCTTGCACAGATGTCACCTCAGGCCCGCCCCCTCCCTTCACCATTGTGCAAATATTCTTCTAAAATCATCCGAAATACGAATTCCGATTTACTCACCTGTTATAAGGAGAGACCTCAGTGCTGTATCTTTCAGTCCAGTACTGGTCCTGAAAAGTAATTTTAACCGTACTTACCAGTAACTTGAATTTCCTTCCATAGGATATCATTGCCTGCTTTTTGCTGAAAAAGTTTCTAAGTGTTGATTTTTGAAACCTACAAATATTCCTCTAAAATCAGCCGAAATACAAATTCCGATTTACTCACCTGTTATAAGGAGAGACCTCAGTGCTGTATCTTTCAGCCCAGTACTGGTCCTGAAAAGTAATTTTAACCGTACTTACCAGTAACTTGAATTTCCTTCCATAGGCTAACATTGACTGGTTTCACTTGGAAATTCTTCTAAGTGTGGAGTTTTGGAACTTTAAATTATTCTTCTAAAATCAGCCGAAATACGAATTCCGATTTACTCACCTGTTATCAGGAGAGAACCCAGTGCTGCATCTTTTAGCCCAGCACTGACCCTGAAAAGTAATTTTAACCGTACTTACCAGTAACTTATCTTTTCTTCCATAGGAATCCATTGTCTGGTTTTCAGCAGAAAAGTTTCAAAGTGTCGATTTTCACAAACTACAAATATTCCTTAAAAATCGCTCTGTATGACTTAAACGCATTTTTTCGACTGTTTACAGGAGATGCACCAGTGCTGGATCCAGGATCCAACACTGAGTAAGAAAAAGTAACGATAACAGTTTTTACCTGCTAAGTGAATTTCCTTCCATAGGATAACATTGGTGATTCTATGAGGAAAAGTTTCTAAGTGTCAACTTTTAAAATACAATAATATTCCTTAAAAATCACGACTGTAACCAAAACGCTTTTACTCAACTGTTTACAGGAGATGTCCCAGGACTGAATCTAGGATCCAGTCCTGTGGTTAGAAAAGTAATCCATAAAGTAACTAATTGCATTTAACTAGAAATTCACATTGAGCTGAATGTTGCATTGTGTTTGAAAATGTGTTGCCCATTGCAACAACTGTAACTACTGTATTTAAAAGTCTATTGCCTATGTGCTAAGTATTTAAACTAAAGTAATTCATTCTGAGAAAGTATTTTTTGTAATGTAATGTATAATGTAATTACAATGTAATTTAAAAAATAAAATATGTAAAAGAAATTGTTTCTAAAAATGTAGTAAATCAGTATGAAAAAAATTAATATAAAAATTAATTCATTTAAAAAATGTCATTTAAAAAACCTTTGAAATTCACTGAAAAAACCGTAGGTTTCAGGCACGTTATAGTTACAAATTAGCATTTAAAAAACCTTTGAAATTCACTGAAAAAACCATAGGTTTCAGACACGTTATAGTTAGAAATTAGCATTTAAAAAACCTTTGAAATTCACTGAAAAAACCATAGGTTTTAGGGACAGTTATAGTTACAAATTAGCATTTAAAAAACCTTTGAAATTCACTGAAAAAACCATAGGTTTCAGATATGTTATAGTTACAAATTAGCATTTAAAAAACCTTTGAAATTCACTGAAAAAACCATAGGTTTTAGGGACAGTTATAGTTAGTTGGACATTTCACTCGTACAAAACCCGTGAAATTCCCCCGTTATAGTTAGTTCAGCTAACTATAACTCGCGCCCCGCAATGCACTGCTGATGACGTCACATATTACATCACTCATGACATGGTCAGTGACATCACTGATGACATCACTGATGACATCTCAAATGACATCACTGATGACATCATCCACGTGATAATCTGATGCAGCTCCTCACACCCTAATATAACCTTTGATACACCCAATCTAAATTACAGACTGCCATTCGCAAAACTATAGACACTCCAACACCAATAACTACATACCCACTCACTGATTCTTAGGTCTACACACACACATCCACTCACTCACCCGTACAGTCACTCATACTTATGGTCACTCAGTACAGGACTATCATATGCACTCTTACTCCTATATAGACACTCAAACACCGCCACTCATCCATAGAGGTACTCACACACCTAGTCAGTCATGCAAATAATTAAACACACTGCCATTTACTCACCTATACAGTTATACACACACCAGCTCACTTAATCATACAAATACTAGCACATTGTTACGCTCTTATACAATCACTGATACAAGCACACACTCATCCATACAGCCACTATCACAATCACTCACTCTCGCTTATAGCTATTTATATACTCCAACACACATATATACTGGCTTTCACATATGTAGTTACTCACACATGTACCACTGGGACATACATTCACTCACTAACACACTCTTACACACACTTACCCACCCATACAGTCTATCACAGATGCACTCTTGAAACCATCCACCCAGTGAATCACCCACTCACACATCTATGCACAGAGTCGCACACACCCCACCCACACAAACACTCAGGCACCCATACAGATACTCAGACAACCAATCAATAACTCATATAGACACTCATGTAGCTATTCACAAACCCATGCAGCCACTTACACAGCAACAGACAGACGGATACAGACATTCACCCAGTTTAGTCACTAACCCATGCATTCAGTAAGATACGTTAAATCACTCACTTATAGAGTCAGTCACGCATCTACTAAATCATCCATACAGACACTTACACACCCACTCATTCTTCAATACGTCTTTTCCTATATATATTAAAAATATTTAAACTTTACAGAAACACACAGTCACTGGATGATGTCATCAGTGATGTCATTTGAGATGTCATCAGTGATGTCATCAGTGATGTCACTGACCATGTCATGAGTGATGTAATATGTGACGTCATCAGCAGTGCATTGCGGGGCGCGAGTTATAGTTAGCTGAACTAACTATAACGGGGAATTTCACTGGTTTTGTACGAGTGAAATGTCCAACTAACTATAACTGTCCCTAAAACCTATGGTTTTTTCAGTGAATTTCAAAGGTTTTTTAAATGCTAATTTGTAACTATAACATATCTGAAACCTATGGTTTTTTCAGTGAATTTCAAAGGTTTTTTAAATGCTAATTTGTAACTATAACTGTCCCTAAAACCTATGGTTTTTTCAGTGAATTTCAAAGGTTTTTTAAATGCTAATTTCTAACTATAACGTGTCTGAAACCTATGGTTTTTTCAGTGAATTTCAAAGGTTTTTTAAATGCTAATTTGTAACTATAACGTGCCTGAAACCTACGGTTTTTTCAGTGAATATATATATATATATATATATTACCTACTGGCGGTCGCCAGAAGGTAATTATAGTTAGGACCTAGTTTCCATAGGAAAAGCGTTTTTTGATTTGCAAATATCTTTGGCGCCGTTTGATGAATCTTCACGAAATTTTCAAAACTAATGGGGCGCTCCGGTCAGCTCCTGTCTTGAAAGTTTCGGGGTGATTCGTCAAGCGGGCCAGAGAAAAAAGGGGGGTCCCAAAACGCGTTTTCCCCATGTTAATTTCCATAGGAATTTTGGAACAGGCTACAGCCCAAACTGCTGAACAGAATTACACCAAATTTGGCAAAAAGGGTGGTCTTGGTCTAGAAAGCGTGCTTTTTTTAAATGGTGTAAATCCGTTCAGTAGTTGCTGAGAAATATTAATATCTGAGCACCGAGGAGGGTTTGCGAACCCTCCAGGGCACGAGCTTCACTCTGATTGGCTGCCAACACTCTAAACCAGAATGTGTTGACAGCCATCTTATGACTCGGTAACCGAGTCTCAAGAAAAAGGTAAAAAAAAAGGTAAAAAACAAGAAAAGGGGGCAGGGTAGAAACACCCTGACCCCCTAGGCCTGCTCAGGGGGTCCCACAAGGACCCCCAGGCCCAAAAAAAGCATTTTTTTTTTAAACGGCCGAATTCGCGCTGGGTGCGCAAATCTGGCCAAGAAAATTTTTAAAAAAAGAAGTGCGGGCTCCCGCGCTTCCTTGTACTTAAGCCCCCAGGTGGGCCAGGTCCTGGGGGCAATCACTAATTAATTTGTGGGGGCCCGCAGGGGCCCCCGCAGCCCCGGTGACCGCCACCTCCCCGGGGCTTAGTTAATTGTATGCGGGGGGCACGCGGCCCCCCGCAGCCCCGTGGACTGCCACCTCCTCGGGGCTTGAAAAATAAATGTGTGGGCGGTCCCAACCCTCCCCACATGCTGCCCCGAAGACCGCCACCTCCCCAGGGCTTTATTAAAATGGAGGCGGGGGCCTCGTGGGCCCCCCAAGCCCCGGGGACCACCACCTCCCCAGGGCTTCCTTGATTAATGGGGGGGCCTCACGGGCCCCCAAAGCCCCGGGGACCACCACCTCCCCGGGGCATCTGTTATTAATGAGGGGGGCCTCGTGGGCCCCCCCAAGCCCCGGGGACCACCACCTCCCCGGGGCTATGTTAAATGTAGGGAGGGGGGCCGTGTGGCCCCCTCCTGGAGCCCTTGATGGCCCTGGGGACCGCCACCCCCCAGGGCCAGCTCCTGCAATATCCCGGGGTGCCCACCCCCGGGACATTGCTGTTTGCAATGACAGAGCGGGAGCCGTGCGGCTCCCGCCCTGTCATTGCAAACACTGCTTTGCTTCTTGGAAGCGAGAGCAGGAAATCTGCTCTCGCTTCCAAGAAGCAAAGCAGAATTGATTTTGGGCAAGAGGAGCTGCATGTTAGCAGCTCCCCTTGCCCAAAAGCAATGCCGGCTCACGCAGGAGGCGGGGAGCCGGCTGGGACCGTGGGGGCATTGGGGCTCCCCCCATGGTCCCCAACATGAGGCCAGGCCCCGTGGGATGGGGTCCACGGGGCCAGAAGTGGCCCAGGATGGGGGGACCACACGGCCCCCCTCCTGGGAAAAATAATTTTTTTTAAAAGGAAGGCCCCGGGGGATGGGGTCCCCGGGGCCATAATTGGCCTAAGGAGGGGGGCCACGCGGCCCCCCTCCAAAACCTTTTTTTTTTTAAAAAGAAGGCAGGCCAGGCCCCGGGGGTTGGGGTCCCCAGGGCCATAATTGGCCTCAGGAGGGGGGCCACGCGGCCCCCCTCCATAATTCAACAAAGATTTAAAGGCTGGCTAGGCCCTGGGGAATGGGGTCCGCGTGGCCAGAAGTGGCCCAGGGAAGGGGGGCCATGCGGTCCCCCTTCCATAAATAAAAAAAGAAAAAGAAAAGAAAAAGAAACCGGCAACTCGCCGGAGGCCCCGCCCCATCCCTGCATGACTCTGCAAATGCACCCCCTGGCGCGATCTAAGTTGGGGGATTAAGTCCCCTTCATTCCTGAGGGTCCCTGGGGGCCAACTAGCCCACCAGATACCTCCAGTAAGCCCCACACAGTGGGATTGCTGAGAGGTGGTCCGAGGCCACGCCCCTTTTTACACCACTCTGCAAACGTGCCTCTTGGCGCATTGCTGGTGGGGCGATGAGGTTCTCTTGTGTCCTGAGGACCTTAGGACACAAGTGGACTTCATCCCTCTTGCTCAAAAGCAATCCTGCTTTGCTTCATTGAATCGAGAGCAGGTTTTCCTGCTCTCGCTTCAATGAAGCAAAGCAGAGTTTGCTATCCCGCCCTGCCATAGCAAACAGCAATGTCCCGGGGGTGGGCACCCCGGGACATTGCAGGAGCTGGCCCTGGGGCGTGGCGGTCCCCAGGGCCATCGAGGGCTCCAGGAGGGGGGCCGCGACATTTGCATAGCCCCGGAGCGGTGTTGGTCCCCGGGGCCGGGGGTCCGCAACGGACCCCGTATTTAAATATTCAATGCCCCGGGGAGGTGGTGTTCCCCGGGGCAGTGTGGGGAGGGGCAGGAGCCCCCCACACACACTTTTATTTTTAATTGCAGCCCCGGGGAGGTGGCGGTCCATGGGGCTTGGGGGGCCAGAGGGGCCCCCTTCTCCTTTTAAATTTGAATGCCCAGGGGAGGTGGCGGTCCCTGGGGCAGCGTGGGGGGGTTGGGACCCCCACGCCTTTATAAACAAAGCCCCGGGGAGGTGGTGTTCCCCAGGGCAGTGTGGGGAGGGGCAGGAGCCCCCCCACACACTTTTATTTTTAATTGCAGCCCCGGGGAGGAGGTGGTCCCCGGGGCTTGGGGGGCCAGCGAGGCCCCCTCTCCTTTTAAATTTGAATGCCCGGGGAGGTGGCAGTCCCTGGGGCAGCATGCAGGGGTTGGGACCCCCACGCCTTTATAAACAAAGCCCCGGGGAGGTGGCGGTCCCCGCAAATTAATCACTGATTGCCCCCGGGACCTGGCCCACCCGGGGGCTCTTTGAAAACGAAGCGCGGAAGTCCGTGCTTCCTTTTTTTTTTATTTTCACAGCAGGATTCGCGACCCCAACGGGAATTCTGCCGTTTAAAAAAAATAAAAATGCTTTTTTTGGCCCTGGGGGTCCTTGTGGGACCCCCAGAGCAGGCCTAGGGGGTCAGGGTGTTTCTACCTTGCCCCCTTTTCTTCTTTTTCAACCTTTTTTCCACTCTTTTCTTGTGACTCGGTTACCAAGTCACAAGATGGCTGCCAACACTTCCTGGTTTGGAGTGTTGGCAGCCAATCAGAGTGAAGCTCGTGCCCGGGAGGGTTCGCGAACCCTCCTCGGTGCTCAGATATCGATATTTTTCTTTTTTAATTTCTCAGGAACTACTGAACGGATTTACACCATTTAAAAAAAGGTCTCTTTCTGAACCAAGGGCTACCTTTTGCCAAATTTGGTGTAATTCCGTTCAGCAGTTTGGGCTGAAACCTGTTTCAAAATTCCTATGGAAATTAACATGGGGAAAATGCGTTTTGGGACCCCCCTTTTTTCTCGGCCCCCGATTCACAAATCACCCCGAAACTTTCAAGACAGGAGCTGACCGGAGCGCCCCATTAGTTTTGAAAATTTCGCAAAGATTCGTCAAACGATGCCACAGATATTGGCAAAAGAAAAAACGCTTTTTGAATAGAGACGAGGTCCTAACTATAACTATAACTATAACTACTAACTATATATATATTGTGGGTTTTTTATACATAGCACTTTTTGCACTAAGTTTTGCACTTTTTTAGGGAGCATTATTTTATTTATTTGCAGCCATTTTAGAACTGATTATTTATACTAACTTATTATGCCTTCTCAGCGGGTTATTTATGATACTTATTTTTATCATTGACAACTGTTTTACTATTGAAAAGTATTTATTATATTTGCACTTGTTTAATGATGATCCAATACTGGCATTTTTGAGCACTTGCCATAATTTTAGTTCATTATGGATCATGCATTAGCACATGATGATTAGTATTCCATATTATCGGCTTTATTAAAATCTTGATAAGGCACTACACGGATACACCACCATCCATTTGTTCAATCTACTGTTTTTGCATAAATATATCATTATGGGCTGCTTGAGTAATCTGAAACACATCGATGTTGAAATGAGCTTTTCTATTTTCAAACTGTGTGCTCCCTTGATAGTATGTTTTCTATGTTCACCTTACACCATTACCGATCTCTCTAATGATTGGATGCACGTAATTTAAATGTGGTGGTCCGGCATCAGCGCGTCATGTGAACAAGATCACGGAGGCAATCGAAACGCGTCTGAGGCGGACACTTGTCTGAACCATTATGGGTGAATAAATCTAAAATATGGAACAGTGAACCCGGTTTCTTGAATTCTTTGTAGAACTACCTGCTGTGGTCTGTACCTGCTTGGTACTCCCTTTTGGAAACTGAAGGGTCAGGACTTTGTTCTCCCATATATATATATATATATATGTATATATATTCACTGAAAAAACCATAGGTTTCAGGGACGTTATAGTTAGAAATTAGCATTTAAAAAACCTTTGAAATTCACTGAAAAAACCATAGGTTTCAGGGACGTTATAGTTAGAAATTAGCATTTAAAAAAACCTTAGAAATTCACTGAAAAAAGCACAGGTTTCAGGGACGTTATAGTTAGTTGGACATTTCACTCGTACAAAACCAGAGAAATTCGGCCGTTATAGTTAGTTGAGCTAACTATAACTCGCGCATCCCCGCAATGCACTGCTGATGACGTCACATATTACATCACTCATGACATGGTCAGTGACATCACTGATGACATCTCAAATGACATCACTGATGACATGACTGATGACATCATCCAGTGACTGTGTGTTTCTGTAAAGTTTAAATATGTTTTATATATATATATGCCAAGGTGTATTGAAGAATGAGTGGGTGTACGAGTGTCTGAATGGATGATTTAGTAGGTGCGTGACTGACTGTATAAGTGAGTAATTAAACGTGTCTTACTGAATGCATGAGTTAGTGACTAAACTGTGTGAATGTCTGTATCAGTCTGTCAGTTGATGTGTAAGCAGCTGCATGGGTTGGTGAGTACCTATATGAGTGTCTATATGGGTTATTGATTGGTTGTCTGAGTATCTGTATGGGTGCCTGAGTGTCTATGTGGGTGGGTGGGGGTGTGTGACTCTGTGCATAGATGTGTGAGTAGGTGATTCACTGGGTGTATGGGTTCAAGAGTGCATCTGTGAAGAGCTGTATGGGTGGGTGTTTGTATAGGTTGTGTTGGTTAGTAAATGGATGTCTCAGTGGGACATGTGTGAGTAACTACATATGTGAAAGGCAGTATATGTGAGTGTTGGCTATATAAATGACTATATGTGAGAGTGAGTGATTGTGAGAGTGGCTGTATGGATGAGTGTGTGCTTGTGTCAGTGATTGTATAAAAGAGTAAGTAAGTGTTAGTATCTGTATGAATAAGTGAGGTGGTGTGTAAATAACTGTATAGGTGAGTAAATGGGAGTGTGATTGATTATTTGCATGACTGACTAGGTGTGTGAGTAACTCTATGGGTGAGTGGTGGTGTGTGAGTGTCTGAATAGGTGTATGAGTGCATATGATATTGGCTGTATTGATGAGTGACTGCATGTATGAGTGACTGTATGGGTGAGTGAATGGATGTGTGTGTAGACCTAGGAATCAGTCAGTGGGTATGTACTAACTGGTATTGGTGTGTCTATGGTTTCGAGAATGGTAGTCTGTATTTTAGAGGGGGGTGTATCAAAGGATATATTAGGGTGTGAGGAAGTGCATCAGATGATCACATGGATGATGTCATCAGTGATGTCATTTGAGATGTCATCAGTGATGTCATGAGTGATGTCACTGACCATGTCATGAGTGATGTAATATGTGATGTAATCAGCAGTGCATTGCGGGGACGCGAGTTATAGTTAGCTCAACTAACTATAATGGGCGAATTTCTCTGGTTTTGTACGAGTGAAATCTCCAACTAACTATAATGTCCCTGAAACCTGTGGTTTTTCTTTGAATTTCTAAGGTTTTTTAAATGCTAATTTCTAACTATACCGTCCCTGAATCCTATGGTTTTTTCATTGAATGTCAAAGGTTTTTTAAATGCTAATTTCTAACTATAACGTCCCTGAAACCTATGGTTTTTTCAGTGAATTTCAAAGGTTTTTTTAATGCTAATTTCTAAATATGCCTACATAGGTAGGGCATGTGCAGAAAGAGGAAGAAAGGTGCAGTAAGTCGCAAGAGAAGTGCAGAAAGAGGCAGCAGAAGTCCATAAAGAGGAAGAAAGGTGTAGAAATAAGCAGGAGATGTGCAGAAAGAACCAACAGAGGTGCAGAAAGAGGCCTACTTTGACTGTACCTTACAACAGACACATAAAAAGTAGCCTAATCACTAATCTGTCTCCCAAGATGTCTTAAACCTCACTTTTCTCTTGAAGGTTCAATATTCATCGACTGCTCAGAATGTTAGGCCTACCAAATATAAAACAGCAATCCTAAGCATATCACTGTTGTAAGTCTGACCAGGTTTGTGAAGGTATGCATGTGTGTGTCTCTGCTTTTACCTAGTGACACGTTACATAAAAATAAACATACAAATACTTGAATACCTGTGTTTCAAACAGCATACTCTGTAAATGTGTGTACAAAAAGGTAGAAGCATGAGAAGTGCAGAAAGAAGCAACAGATGTGCAGAAAGAGGCAAGAGGGGTGCAGAAAAAAGCAAGAGAGATGCAGAAAAAAGCAATAGAAGTGCACAAAGAAGCAACGGAGGTGCAGAAAGAGGCAAGAGGGGTACAGAAAGAGGCAAGAAAAGTGCAGAAAGAAGCAAAAGAGGTGCAGAAAGAGGCAAGAGAACTGCAGAAAAAGGCAAGAGAGGTGCAGAAAGAGGCAGGAGAGGTGCACAAAAAGGCAAAAGGGGTACAGAAAGAGGCAACAGGGATGCAGAAAGAAGCAAGAGAAGTGCAGAAAAAAGCAACAGAGGTGCTGAAAGAGGCAAGAGGGGTGCAGAAAGAGGAAGAGAAGTACAGAAAGAAGCAACAGAGGTGCCGAAACAGGCAAGATAGGTGCAGAAACAGGCAAGAAAGGTGCAGAAAGAGAGAACAGGGTTGCAGAAAGAGGTAAGAGGGATACAGAAATTTGCAAGAGAGGTGCAGAACGAACCAAGAGCAGTGCAGGAAAAAAGCAAGAGAAGTAGAGAAATAGGGAAGAGGGGTGCAGAAAGAGGCATGAGGGATGCAGAAATTTGCAAAGAGGTGCAAAAAGAGGCAAGAGGGGTGCAGAAAGAGGTAGGAGAGGCGCACAAAGAGGCAAGAGGGGTACAGAAAGAGGCAGGAGGGGTGCAGAAAGAAGGAAGAGAAGTGCAGAAAGAAGCAACAGAGGTGCTGAAAGAGGCGCGAATGGTGCAGAAAGAGGCAAGAGTAGTGCAGGAAGAAGCAACAGAGGTACAGAAAGAGGCAAGAGTGGTACAGAAAGAGGGAAGAAAAGTGCAGAAAGAAGCAAAAAAGGTGCATAAAGAGGCAAGAGAACTGCAGAAAAAGGTAAAAGAGGTGCAGAAAGAGGCAGGAGAGGTGCACAAAGAGGCAAAAGGGGTACAGAAAGAGGCAAGAGGGATGTAGAAAGAAGCAAGAGAAGTGCAGAAAAAAGCAACAGAGGTGCTGAAAGAGGCAAGAGGGGTGCAGAAAGAGGAAGAGAAGTACAGAAAGAAGCAACAGAGGTGCCGAAACAGGCAAGACAGGTGCAGAAACAGGCAAGAAAGGTGCAGAAAGAGAGAACAGGGGTGCAGAAAGAGGTAAGAGGGATACAGAAATTTGCAAGAGAGGTGCAGAACGAACCAAGAGCAGTGCAGGAAAAAAGCAAGAGAAGTAGAGAAATAGGGAAGAGGGGTGCAGAAAGAGGCATGAGGGATGCATACATTTGCAAAGAGGTGCAGAAAGAAGCAAGAGCAGTGCAGAAAGAACCAACAGAGGTGCAAAAAGAGGCAAGAGGGGTGCAGAAAGAGGTAGGAGAGGTGCACAAAGAGGCAAGAGGGGTACAGAAAGAGGCAGGAGGGGTGCAGAAAGAAGGAAGAGAAGTGCAGAAAGAAGCAACAGAGGTGCTGAAAGAGGCACGAATAGTGCAGAAAGAGGCAAGAGTAGTGCAGGAAGAAGCAACAGAGGTACAGAAAGAGGCAAAAGTGGTACAGAAAGAGGCAAGAAAAGTGCAGAAAGAAGCAAAAAAGGTGCATAAAGAGGCAAGAGAACTGCAGAAAAAGGTAAAAGAGGTGCAGAAAGATGCAGGAGAGGTGCACAAACAGGCAAAAGGGGTACAGAAAGAGGCAAGAGGGATGCAGAAAGAAGCAAGAGAAGTGCATAAAGAAGCAACAGAGGTGCCGAAAGAGGCAAGAGAGGTGCAGAAACAGGCAAGAAAGGTGCAGAAAGAGGGAACAGGGGTGCAGAAAGAGGTAAGAGGGATACAGAAATTTGCAAGAGAGGTACAGAAAGAAGCAAGAGAAGTGCAGAAAGAAGCGAGAGAAGTGCCGAAAGAAGCATGAGAGGTGGAGAAATAGGGAAGAGGAGTGCAGAAAGAGGCATGAGGGATGCAGAAATTTGCAAAAGAGGGGCAGAAAGAAGCAAGAGCAGTGCAGAAAGAAGCGAGAGAAGTGCCGAAAGAAGCATGAGAGGTGGAGAAATAGGGAAGAGGAGTGCAGAAAGAGGCATGAGGGATGCAGAAATTTGCAAAAGAGGTGCAGAAAGAAGCAAGAGCAGTGCAGAAAGAACCAACAGAGGTGCAAAAAGAGGCAAGAGGGCTGCAGAAAGAGGTAGGAGAAGTGCACAAAGAGGCAAGAGGGGTACAGAAAGACACAGGAGGTGTGCAGAAAGAGGCAAGAGAAGTGCAGAAAGAAGCAACAGAGGTACAGAAAGAGGCAAGAGAGGTGCAGAAACAGGCAGGAAAGGTGCAGAAAGAGGGAACAGGGGTGCAGAAAGAGGCAAGAGAGGTGCAGAAAGAGGGAAGAGGGGTGCAGAAAGAGGCAAGAGGGGTGCAGAAAAAAGCAAGTGAGGTGCAAAAAGAGGAAACAGAAGTGCAGAAAGACGCAAGAGAGGTGCAGAAACAAGCAAAAGAAGTGCAGAAAGAGGCAGGAGAATTGCTGAAAGTAGCAACAGAGGTGTAGAAAGAAGCAAGAGAAGTGCAGAAAGAGGCAAGTGAGGTGCATAAAGAGGGAAGACGGGTACAGAAAGAGGCAAGAGAGGTGCAGAAAGAAGCAAGTGAGGTGCAGAAAGTGGCAACAGAGGTGCAGAAAGGCGCAAGAGAGGTGCAGAAACAAGCAAGAGAAGTACAGAAAGAGGCAAGAGAATTGCTGAAAGAAGCAACAGTGGTGTAGAAAGAAGCAAGAGAAGGGCATAAAGAGGCAAGTGGGGTGCAGAAAGAGGCAAGAGAGGTCCAGAAAATGGCAAGAGAACTGCAGAAAGAGGCAAGAGGGATGCCAAAAAGGGTAGAAGGGTGCAGAAAGAAACAAGAGAGGTGCAGAAAGAAACAAGAGAGGTGCAGAAAGAAGCAAGCGAAGTGCAGAAAGAAGCAAGAGAGGTGCATAAAGAGGGAAGATGAGTGCAGAAAGAGACAACAGGGGTGCAGGAAGAAGCAAGACAGGTGCAGAAAGAGGCAAAAGAAGTGCTGAAAGAAGCAACAGAGGTGCAGAAAGAGACAATAGAGTTGCAGAAACAGGCAAAAGGGGTGCAGAAAGAGGGAACAGGTGTGCAGACAGAGACAAGAGGTGCAGAAAGAGGGAAGAGGGGTACAGGAAGCAGCAAGAGGGATGCAGACTTTTGCAACAGAGGTGCAGAAAGAAGCAAGAGCAGTGCAGAAAGAACCAACAGAGGTGCAGAAAGAGGCAAGAGGGGTATAGAAAGAGGCAAGAAAAGTGCAGAAAGAAGCAAAAGAGGTGCAGAAAGAGGCAAGAGAACTGCAGAAAAAGGCAAGAGAGGTGCAGGAAGAGCCAGGAGAGGTGCACAAAGAGGCAAAAGGGGTACAGAAAGAGGCAAGAGGGGTGCAGAAAGAAGCAAGAGAAGTGCAGAAAGAAGCAACAGAGGTGCTGAAAGAGGCAAAAGGGGTGCAGAAAGAGGCAACAGAAGTGCATAAAGAAGCAACAGAGGTGCCGAAAGAGGCAAGATAGGTGCAGAAACAGGCATGAAAGGTACAGAAAGAGGTAACAGGGATGCAGAAAGAGGTAAGAGGGATACAGAAATTTGCAAGAGAGGTGCAGAAATAAGCAAGAGCAGTGCAGAAAGAAGCAAGAGAAGTGCAGAAAGAAGCAAGAGAGGTGGAGAAAGAGGGATGCAGTAAGAGGCATTAGGGATGCAGAAATTAGCAAACGAGGTGCAGAAAGAAGCAAGAGCAGTGCAGAAAGAACCAACAGAGGTGCAAAAAAAGCAAGAGGGCTGCAGAAAGAGGTAGGAGAGGTACACAAAGAGGCAAGAGGGGTACAGAAAGACGCAGGAGGGGTGCAGAAAGAGGTAAGAGAAGTGCAGAAAGAAGCAACAGAGGTACAGAAAGAGGCAAGAGAGGTGCAGGAACAAGCAGGAAAGGTGCAGAAAGAGGGAACAGGGGTGCAGAAAGAGGCAAGAGAGGTGCAGAACGAGGGAAGAGGGGTGCAGAAAGAGGCAAGAGGGATGCAGAAAAAAGCAAGTGAGGTGCAGAAAGAGGCAACAGAGGTGAAGAAAGACGCAAGAGAGGTGCAGAAACAAGCAAGAGAAGTGCAGAAAGAATCAAGAGAATTGCTGAAAGAAGCAACAGAAGTGTAGAAAGAAGCAAGAGAAGTGCAGAAAGAGGCAAGTGAGGTGCATAAAGAGGCAAGAGAGGTGCAGAAAACGGCAAGAGAACTGCAGAAAGAGGCAAGAGGGATGCAAAAAAGGGAAGAAGGGTGCAGAAAGAAGCAAGGGAGGTGAAGAAAGAAGCAAGAGAAGTGCAGAAAGAAGCAACAGAGGTGCAGAAGGAGGCAAAAGAACTGCAGTAAGAGGCAAGAAAGTTGCAGAAACAGGCAAAAGAGGTGCAGAAAGAGGGAACAGGGGTGCAGATAGAGGCAAGAGAGGTGCAGAAAGTGGGATGAGGGGTGCAGAAAGCAGCAAGAGGGTGCAGAAATTTGCAAGATAGGTGCATAAAGAAGCAAGAGCAGTGCAAAAGAACCAACAGAAGTGCAGAAAGAGGCAAAAGGGGTGCAGAAAGAGACAAGAGAAGTGCAGAAAGAAGGAATAGAGGTGCACAAAGAGGCAAGAGGGGTGCAGAAAGAGGGAAGAGAGGTGTAGAAATAGGCAAGGGAGTTGCACAAAGAGGGAAGAAGGGTGCAGAAAGAGGCAAGAGGGGTGCAGAAAGAAGCAACAGAGGTGCACAAAGAAGCAAGAGAAGTGCAGAAAGAAGCAACAGAGGTGCACAAAGAGGCAAGAGGGGTGCAGAAAGAGGCAACAGAAGTTCAGAAAGAAGCAACAGAGATGCAGAAAGAGGCAAGAGAAGTGCAGAAAGAGGCAGGACAGGTGCAGAAACAGGCAGGAGAGGTGCAGAAAGAGGGATCAGGGGTACAGAAAGAGGCAAAAGAGGTGCAGAAAGAGGGAAGAAGGATGCAGAAAGAGGCAAGAGGGGTACAGAAAGAAGCAAGTGATGTGCAGAAAGAGGCAACAGAGGTACAGAAAGAGGCAAGAGAGGTACAGAAAGTGGAAGAGATGAGCAGAAAGAGGCAAAAGAACTGCAGAAAAAGAAAGAACGGTGCAGAAAGAAGCAACAGAAATGCAGAAAGAGGCAAGAGAGGAGCAGAAAGAAGCAAGAGTGGTTGGCACACCATTAGTACCAACTACCCACTTTTAGCAATAAGTAACAAGTGACCATTCTAGGTTTGCAAAGGGCCTTCCACCACACTGTAACACTTGTCGCTGCATTTTTGGTAACGTTTGAGCCGTTTGAGCTAGAAACACGTTTTTTTTTTGTTCAAATCTGCAGATTATGGAGCAGATGATGGATTATGTGGCAAATGCAGAAAATGTATAACTGTGCAAAAGTCGGTGCATCCAACCAGTTGCATAATTCCAGTGGCCCTGCTCATACCTCTGACTAGGTCCAGAAGTGCTCTTCAGTGGTTCCTTCTTTTTTTGTCTCATTGAGTTTATAGTTTAGCTTCTATGGAAATGAGGAAGACAAAACCTGAGGTTACCACTCCACAACACAGACTATCATCCACACAATTATTCTCCATAACACATAATCCCACTCTACATAATTCCTATACACTAAATACCACATACTTTCTATCCACATAATTTCACTGCACAACATACCACATAATTCCACTACACACAACCTACATTCACTCCACTCCAAGAAACATTAATAAAACACTTTTCCATTTACAACGCCAATAGCTCTAACTCTCGCAAATGCGAAACCTATTACATTGCAAATGCTTCTTTAACTGGTAGTCGCGTTTGCAGAGTGGTGGAGAAAGGGGGCTGGGCCTCTGACCACCGCTCAGGAATTCCGCTTCGTAGGACATACAGGCAGCACCAGGAGGGCTTCTTGGCCCCCAAAGTCCCTCAGGGGAAAAGAGGACTTCATCCCCCAACCCGTAGTGCGCCAGGAGGCGCGTTTGCAGAGTGGTGGAGAAAGGGGGGCATGGCCTCCGAAGACCTTTTAGCAATCCCACTGTGTGGAACTTACTGGAGGTAACAGGAGGGGCCATTGGCCCCCAAGGACAACCTTGGGGGCCAACTACCCCTCCTATTACCTCCAGTGAGTCCCACACAGCAGCATTGGTAATTTCTCATAGCAGGCCATGCCCCCTTTGCGCACCAGTCTGCAAACGTGCTCCCTGGCATGCTCTTCAATGGGGATTAAAGTCCCCTTTGCTGCTGGGGGTTTTTAGGGACCAACTAGCCTACCTGTTACCTCCAGTAAACCCAACACAGTGGGACTGCTGAGAGGTGGACACAGGCCACGCCCCCTTTGTCCACCACTCTGGAAACGCACCTCCTGGCACACTCTTGGTTGGTGGATGAAGTCCCCTTGCCTCCTGAGGGTCCCTAGGGGCCAACTAGCCCTCCTGTTACCTCCAGTAAGCCCCTCACAGCTAGATTGCTGAGAGTGGTCCGAGGCCATGCCCCCTTTTTACACCAGTCTGCAAATGCGCCGACTGGCGCACTGCTACTCAGGGGATGAAGTCCACTTCAGTCCTGAGGTCCTCAGGACACAAGAGGACCTCATCGCCCCACCAGCAAAGCACCAAGAGGAGCGTTTGCAGAGTGGTGTAAAAAGGGGTGTGGCCTCGGACTACCTCTCAGCAATCCCACTGCATGGGGCTTACTGGAGGTAACTGGTGGGATAGTTGGCCCCTAAGGACCCTTAGGGTTCAAGGGGACTTAATCCCCAAATCCAGAATGCTCCAGGAGGCGCGTTTGCATAGTGATGAAGGGAGGGGGAAGGGGCGGGGCCTCTGGCGAGATGCAGACTTCTGCTTTTTTTAAATGTTATTAGAAGGAGGGATGTGTGTCCCCCTTCTCTTAATATTTTGTGGGCCCTGGGAACCCCATCCCCCAGGGCCTGATACATTTAAAAAAAAAAAAAATTAAAAACAAGAAGGGGGCCGCGCGGCCCCCCTCCCGCGGCCTTTTTCAGCCCCAGGGACCCGATCCCATGGGGCTGTGCCTAATTATTATTTTTTTAGTACGGGAGGGGGGCCGCGTGGCCCCCTTCCCTGGGCCACTTTTGACCCCGGGGACCCCATCCCCCGGGGCCTGGCCTCGTTCATTTTTTGGACGGGAGGGGGCCGCGTGGCCCCCCTTCCCTGGGCCTCTTTTGGCCTCGGGGACCCCATCCCTGGGGCATGCCCTGCTTTTTTCTAAATTACATTTGGAGCGGCGCTGCGTGGCCCCCCTTCCCTGGGCCACTATTGGCCCCGGGGACCCCATTCCCGGGGCCTGGCCTTATGTTAGGGACCACGGGGGAGCCCCAGTGCCCCTGCAGTCCCAGCCGGCTCCCCGCCTCCTGTCGGAGCCGGCATTGCTTTTTGACAAGGGAGCTGCTGACATGCAGCTCCCCTTGTCCAAAAGCAATACTGCTTTGCTTCGTGGAAGTGAGAGCAGGTTTCCTGCTCTCGCTTCCACAAAGCAAAGCAGAGTTTGCAATGACAGGCCGGGAGCGGTGCTCCTGCCCTGCCATTGCAAACTGCAATGTCCCGGGGTTGGGCACCACAGGACATTGCTGGAGCCGGCCCTGGGGGGTGGCGGTCCCCAGGGCCAATGAGGGCTCCTTGAGGGGGGCCTCGCGGCCCCCCTCCCCTCATTTGCACAGCCCCGGGGAGGTGGTGGTCCCCGGGGCCGGGGGACCGCAACGGACCCCCGTATTTAAATAATTAGTGCCCCTGGGAGGTGGTGGTCCCCGGGGCAGCGTGGGGGAGCAGTAGCCCCCCCACACATTTTATTAAAAGCCCTGGGGAGGTGGCGGTCCCCGGGGCTGTGGGGGGGCTGCGTGCCCCCTGCGCATAATTAATTAAGCCCTGGGGAGGTGGCGGTCCCCGGGGCTTGGGGGGGCCCACGAGGCCCCCCCAATATCTGAATGCCCTGGGGAGGTGGCGGTCCCCTGGGCAGCCTGGGGGGAGCAGGAGCCCCCCCCCCCATTTTATTTAAAGCCCCGGGTGAGGTGGCAGTCCCCGAGGCTGCGGGGGCCCACGCGGCCCCTGCATATTTTTAGCATATTGCCCTCGGGACCTGGCCCACCCGGGGGCTCATTAAAACGAAGCACGGGAGACCGCGCTTCGGTTTTTAAAAATTTTCCCAGCAGGAATCGCGCACCCAGAGCGAATCCTGCCGTTTTAAAAAAAAAAGGCTTTTTGAGGCCCTGGGGGTCCCTGTGGGGGTCAGGGTGCTTCTTTTGTTGTTTTTTATCCTATTTTCACCCTTTTTCTTGTGACTTTTACCGAGTCACAAGATGGCTGCCAACACATTTTGGTTTGGAGTGTTGGCAGCCAATCAGACTGAAGCTCGCGCTCGGGAGGGCTCGCGAATCCTCCTCGGCCCTCATATATCGATATATTTATTTTCGAATTTCTCAGGAACTACTGAACGGATTTACACCATTTAAAAAAATAGCATGCTTTCTGAACCATGAGCTGCCCTTTTGCCAAATTTGGTGTAATTCCGTTCAGCCGTTCGGGCTGTAGCTTTGTCTAAAGTTTCCTATGGAAATTAACATGGAGAAAACGCATTTTGGGACCTTCCTTTTTTCTCATCCCCGCTTGACGAATCACCCCGAAACTTTCAAGGCAGGGGCTGACCGGGGCGCCCCATTCGTTTTGAAAATTTCGCGAACATTCATCGAACGGCGCCAAAGATATTGGCAAATCAAAAAACGCTTTTCCTATGGAAACTAGGTCCTAACTATAACTATCTACTGGCGACCACCAGTAGGTAATATATAGATATAGATATAGATATATATATATATACATAGATATATGAATACACATATACATACATATATACACATGCGCACATCTATATGCAGAGCACTCACAGGACGTTTGTTTGATTTAATATGAGCAAATGCATTTCGGCACGTGGCCTTCTTCAGTACTCGTCAACTCTGCATCAGACATAACACACGTTTAAATTACATCAGCGACAATTTCTTTGGAGGAATACAGAAACACGGACAGCAACAAAGGACTGTCAAAGTTCTTGATCCAAATACCAGTATCACTGGCTGCCATGTTACCATGTGTGTATCCTGCTTCAAACCATATGGTAATCATTTCGTTTTTCATTTGTTACATTGTTATTAAAGTCTTTCATAGACAATTCAGCATCTCATCTTGCAAAAAGAGAAAAACGAAAATGCCTGATGTAACTTACATGAAGGATGAATCGATGCAGTCCTTCATGAAATAAGCGGCCACTGTACCCCCAGACAAAGGTGCCATATTAGCCTCGGCATCAGACATAACACACGTTTAAAATACATCAGAGGTAATTTCTTTGGAGGAACACAGAAACACAGCCAGCAACAAAGGACCGCCACTTCCCCGGGACAATATCAAAATAGATATGTGGGCGGGCCAGATGGACCCGCCCGTGTCCAGATGACCATGACCTCTCTGGGACAAGTCATATTAAATTAATATGGGGCATGGCCCCCTGCAGCCCTGGGTACCACCACCTCCCGGGGCTGAAATAAATGAATGTAGGGGGTCTGTAGCGGACCCCCGGCCCAGGGACGCCACCCCTCCGGCGCAAAGCTTTATGATGGAGTGGGCCCCCTCCCCAATTTCTAAATGGTTGGGCCCCAGGGGATGGTTGTCTCCGGGTCCGAAATTGGCCCAAGGAGGGGGGCCGTGCGGTCTCCCTCCCCCATTGAAAAATGGCCAGGTCCTGGGAAATGGGGTCCCCGGGGCCAACATTGGCCAGAAAGGGGGGCCGTACAGCCCTCCTCTTCTATTAAAATCTTATTTTTAAAAGGCCAGGCCCCAGGAGATGGGGTCCTGGGGCCGGAATCGGCCAGGGTAGGCGGAGCGGCGCTGCCCCCTCCCCTATAAATTTTTTTTTCAAAACATGATGTCATCAGTGATGTCACTGACCATGCCATGAGTGACATAATATGTGAGGTCATAAGCAGTGCATTGCAGGGGGCATAAGTTATAGTTAGCTCTTGTAACTATAACTGCTGAATTTTAATGGTTTTGTACGAGTGAAATCTGAGCCTAACTATATTTTTTAATATTTATATGGGGTGGGAAGTGTAAGTAGGCCCCTCTACCCAGCACATTTAAGGGTCCGGGTCCCAACTCTCGGGCCAGGTATATTTAAAGGGAAGGGGTGTGCGGCCCCCTCCCCGAGCCTGTAAAGGCCCCAGGGTTCCCATCCCCGGCCCAATTTTTTATATAAAAAAGGTAGGGGGCTGCATGCCCCCCATCCCTGAGCCTACTTATTCCCCGGGGCCCCATCCCCTGGGGCCAAAATGTAAAAAAAGGGGAGAGGCTGTGTGAGCACCACCATCCTTAAAAAGGCCCTGGAGATCCCATCCCCCAGGGCCGTAACGTAAATTAAAAGGGAGGGGGGCCTTGTGGCCCTCCTCCCTGAACCTTTAATGCCATCCCCTGGGTCAAGCTCATTTACTGTGTCCCGGGGAGCGCACCCCTGGGACACAGTAGTTTTCCTGCCTGCACTACCATGGACAGAGAAACACATGTTTGCTACCGTCTGGCGGAAGCATTTTTAAAACTCCTGCGAAACGGGAACAAACACTAAGGACCTGATTTACGTCTTGGCGAACGGGTTACCTCATCATAACGGTGACAGATATTACGTTCGCTGAAATATAAATCCCATAGGATATAATGGGATCCATATTTCAACAGATGGGACATCCGTCACTGTTGTGAGGGGAAACCCGTCCGCCAAGATCTAAGTCAGGCCTTAAATCTGCTCCCAGCAGGCGGGAGATTTAAAAATACTCCCGACAACTAGGAGCAGACTTGCATTCTGTTTGCCTGCCTACACTGATACGGGCAGGGAAACAGAACCCATATTGCTCCTGTCTGGATGGAGCAGCATAAATAGTTGCTCCCTCCATGCGGGAGCAATGCCGGCTCCCGCACAATGCAGGGAGCTGGCTGAGTCCGTGGAGGCCCTGGGGCTCCCCCAATCCCCATAACTTGGTGTTTGGTGGGTACCCTGGGTGGGCTCAAGGGAACCCACCTATTATTAATGGAGACCCCATGGGATGAGATCCCCGGGGTCATATAAGGCTCAGGGAGAGGGGCTGCTCGGTCCTCTCCTCTTTTAAATATGGCACTGCCCTGGGTATAGGGCTCCTGAGGCCTATGAAGGCTTGGAGTGGGAGGCCGCATGCCCCCCCTCCTATTTTTATTTAATTATGGCCCCAGGGGATGCAGCCCTTGGGCCTAAAACGGCTCAGGGAAGGGGTCATACTGCTCCCCTCCCCTTTTTATTGTAACTGGCACCCAGGGATGGAGTCCCTGGGGCCAATTACTGCTCAGGGATGGGAGCTGCACTCCTCCTCCCCTTAATATGTATATTTTGGCCTCAGGAATGGGGTCCCGGGAGCCTAAAGGCAAACCCAATGCCCGACATGCCATAGGCTGTCTGCGGCATGGTGTTGGCAGCCTGCAGGAGGTTTGGACACAATGCCTGGTGGTCATGCACAGCATAGGATTGGCTGGCTGTGGTGTCTTTGCAGCACTGGCCTGGCCTCTTTTTGGCCCCAGGGAATCCTTCCTCACATATTGCATCACTCATGACATGTTCTATGGCATAATTTATGACATCACTGAGGACATCTCAAATGACATCATTGATGTGGCCTCCCCTCCCCATTTTACCTCATTCAGCCCCTGGGTATGGGGTCCCTGGGGCCCAAAATGGGCTTGAAGTGGAGAGGCCCACTCATACCCTCCACCTCAGTTATTAAATGAATGCCACTTTAGTTTTTTTTTGCCTGCGCTCGCGTGGGAATCTTGCGGGATTGTGACCAAATTGCTTATTTTTGTTTATTTTGGCTCCAGAGGGGTCTCTATGGGTCGCCCCCCCATGCCCAAAGGGCCTAGGTGGACAGGGTATCCCTACCCTGCCACTTTAAATTTTTTTTTTTATTTTTTTTTAAACTTCAGAACAGGCGAATAAGTTTCCAAGTCCGGTAATAGCTGGCAGCAACATTTTTCTCATGTTGCTGGCAGCCAATAAGAGCGCTCGCTCCTATGGGAGTCTGACTCCTGAGGAACAAATCGGCCCAAGGGAAAAAAGGTCACTGGGCCAATCAGAACTCTCTATTTTTTTTATATTGATTTTGATGGACTCTCATGAGTCTCTCGAACCAAACCATCCAAATATACAAACATATTTCCACCTTAATTTCCTAAAAACTACTAAATGGATTTACACCAAATAACAAAAAGCACGCTTTCCGGACCAAGATCTAGCTTCCTGCCAAATTTGGTGTAATTCCATTCAGCAGTTTTTTGCGATAGCGCTGTCTTAAAAAGTCTATAGAAAATGCATGGGGATTTTGTGCTTTGAGACCCTCCTTTTTTCTCAGCCCCCCCATTTGACGGACCACCCCAAAACTTTACATGAAGAAGCTGAGGTAGATTAACTATTTTTTGGGAATGTTTCGTGAAGATGCGCCAAACAACACCAAAGTTATTAGCAAACCAAAAAACACTCTGTTTATGTATTGAAAAGCAGACCTAGGTTGCCACTGGGCAATATCTATATCTATTTGTGTGAATTCATGTGATGTGATGTAATGTATGGTTGTGGCTTGCATGGTAATGGTCAAAGCAGTCATTGATTTGATGTGAGTGCACTGCTAGTGTACTTGTTGTTGTGCACGCCTGGTATAGTCATACATGGTGTTGGTATGTGTGCTAGTTACCTACATTCTACTCATGACGAATTTTGGACTAGCTGATCTTCAGCCATCTTAGAAAGGCATTTAGAAGCTCTTCATATCTGCACCCTTTTCTTTTTTTCAGTACAGAAATTTATTTTACCAGGAAGTAATTATGAATACATATTGAAATAATTATTTGCATTGAAAATTAAGCAAAAAGAAACGAAAAGGAGAGTGGGTGAAAAGAAGTAAATGTTGACTTCATGAACCGTGTTTTCAATAAAATGCAGGTCAAAAACATGTGGTAGAATACATACAGGTTACTGTTCAGTTTATTTTACAAAATGAACAACGAGTATCTCCCAGTAGCTCAAACAGCCTTAAAGAGATAGTGAATGGGTTCCTAGGGATCATGCTGGAGTCATGTGACAGGCATCCCAACCTATTTCTTGACCTCCTTCCTTCCTTTTCCCACCTGGCTTTCTATGTATCATAGGCGATACACATACTGTTAATTCTCTTGGTACTGCTTTACATTATACTTAGTTTTCACTGGTTGTACGGCTATTGATCACATTTGTTCTGACTGTTTATATTGCGGCCGCATCTCTCTGCTGTGTCCTTGCTTATCTGTTCCACTTCTTTGACTCTGCCGTAACAATTTGTTCTGTGTCATCAACTGTATTCTCATGTGCATTTTGTATTACATGGATTTTACCTGTGTTGCATATATTGCTTAATGTATGCCTCTTTTTTTATTTCTAACTAATAAAAACTACTTGAACACAAAAAAAAGAGATAGTGGATGAAAATTATTGTATTGCATGGTTACGCATCCATGTTCTAACCATTATCAAATTTGTTGATCTAAGGACGGTTCTCAGCTGATATCTGGCCTTTTCGACATGAAGAAGTGTAACCACTATAAAACGTCCATCTCAAAACGTCCCAAGATCATTGACATCAAGGACCTCAAAAAAGTTCAACAGATATATGCCCCTTGTGCATCGACTGGTAATGAGTTCCAATATTCTCCTGCCTGACCTCTATCTCATGTCTGACAGACAGATTTCCAATACCAGCCAATGTCTCGATGCATCCTGTAGTAAAAAATGCAATTTGAAATGAATGGGAAGACCTGGATAAAACAAGTATTTCAATAATTATGACTTGATTCAATCCAAGGGCCTGAAACTGAATTAGAAGACATGTTAGCTAAGTTGGTGTGACATTCGGCCATGCCTCCAGAAGATTCTTATATGAGGAATAATTTGATCAACATGAAGATGTTGCTTTTTGTCAAACCTACGCTGGCCTCAGTCTTGTTCTATGAACAGGAACTTACAGCAAATGCACTTCTCAGCCTTTAAATTAAATATCTCTGTCATCTTTCTTCCTTGGTCTGCAAGGGGCAGATCGTGCAGGACTCTCAGCTAATATTGAAGTAAAATCATGTTTCTTGTCTGATGTGGCTTTTGATGGCTGTAGTTCTTAATCCTTAGTAGAAGGTGCTTCAGTGTAGCTTACCGACAAATTTGGTCTCACAATTGGAAGGCCAAAGGGGTTCAGATTTTGAGACTAAGGGGCCGATTACCATGTTGTTCGGAGAGGCTCCGAACATGATTCGGAATCTGAGAATCCGATTCGGAACCCATGTTTCCGACCGAATCGGATAGATTTCCGAACGACCGATTACGATGCAAGGAAACCATTCGTACTGTCCGATTCGGTTCCGAACGAGATTCAGACAGCCCGAGTCATTCGGAGCTGAATCGTACAGCTCTATGGACATGGTTTCCGACCGAGCGATTACGATGACCGATTCTGACAGCCGTCCAAATCGGTTTGCCCGACTTGAAACGCCTGTCAGAATCTGACTTTGGGGGCCCGTAGCAGGCCCCCCTTCACCTGGAGGCCTCCGATTGGGGCCCTTGGGGGTAACCATGGGACCCCTCTTTACCACCATGCACAGTGCGGGCACCATGGGGGGCCCGTCACAGGGTGCATTGTTTTCCCCAACCACCCCTTTTTTCAATGGGAGCCTGTGTTCTCGCTCGGAACACAGGCTCCCATTGAAGTTAATGCGATTCCGAGTGAATGATGTACGGAAGCATCCTAATCGGTTGGTCGGACTCGCAGAACCCAATTCGGTCGGAGATGATTCCGAAACCAATTCGGTCGGAAGAGTTTCAGAACGACATCGTAATCGGCCCCTAAATGCTCACAGACTGCTGGGTCTCTGGGTCTGGTGGCTCAGTGGACTATTGCACTACTCTGGGAATTTATGCTTGACCTATTGGTCATAGCTGCGAATCTATGTGGGTCCACTCCACCTTTCATCCTTCCGAGCTAGGCAAAATGAATATCACTGAGTTGGGTAACAGTAAATAGCTGTTATTTTTAGCCCAAAGATGCCTCAAGGGTTGAAAGTGTGTTTTTGAAATACACATGCTCTCATGTTTGCTCTATGTTGCCTATGGGCACTTCCTACCTGTGAACAAAGTTAATGGTGATAGAACCTCGAATCTGGTCTGTAAAATGTGCACTGGTCCATTTCAGACTTGCCTGGAGCTGTATTAAGTGAGTCAAGTCAAGTCATGCCAAGCAATCTTTATTCGGCTGGTATGCCGTAACAGATGCTTAAACACAAAAAAATATCATATGCAATACATTGATAGTAACCAGCACCAAAAATTCCATAAAAGGTAAAAAGGGTTTATAAAATACAAAACATTTTTAACAATATTCAAATAATCAACCGAGATCTAAGAAAATTCATGCCTTATAAAAAATCATTAAAATACAAAATATCAGAGCAGCATTATACATCGCATAAGTCAAGATCAAATCATGCACTTTAAGTTTCATGTCAGTGAACTCCTTACAGTACTAAATAAAGTGGAAAACATTAATACTTATGCACTTGGATGCGAGTTGTTTTAGAAAGGTAAAAACTAACGTTTGACGTCTAAAATTAGCCACTTGTAACAGGGGCAACACAAAACGTTTCCTAGGAACCTTATAGTATTGACACATTTTTTGAAAATCAATCATTGTTTGCAACGAGTGTTTATCACATAGGTAACAAGGGAAATCTTTCCATAAGCCTTTTTCTGGGAAAATCAATAAACTGTGAACTAAATTAAACCTTAAACGTGTCAAAGGAAATCCATGGTACGGGCTGGTTGTGTACATGAGATGTGGTTATATTGTTAACAGTAGAAATTGCAGCATAAGAGTTCACAGCAGCTTTAGACGTCTCACAGGAGATCCTAGCCTCAGCCTATTTCTCCAGAAACAGCGTTCTCAATAACTCTTTCATACAGAAATTACATTATAGAACCCTGGTTTCCCTTGCCAATGAAGCTCATCCTTAACATATTTAGGGGGAGATTTTCAAAAAAGTCACACAACGCAGCACAGCCCCCATGAGGCTGCACTGCGTTGCGCGACATGGAGGGAGCAGGAGAGCGCCATATCTTCAGAGATATGGCTCTCTCCTCCCCTTTGCCTTGCGCCGGCGCTGATTTCAGCTGCTGTGCGCCATGCACACACCTTAGCGCCGTAGCGCTAGGGTGTGTGCATTAGTGTAGCATAGGTTTTGTACAGGGAGGGTACCCTTCCTGTACAAAATACTATGCTAGGCAGGATGCAAAGCTTTTCCCACTTTGCATATGTGCTGCACAGTGCAGCACGCATGCAAAGTCGGAAAAGCAGGGAAAAATGAAAGCATTTCTTCTGTTAGTGCCTCCTTTGAAGTGGTGTTAACTTTAATCGCGCAAAACCATGTTTACAAATCTTTGTAAATATGGTTTTGCATCATAAGGCATGGGTGGCTGCATGGGAACGCCCATGTACTACCCATGTAACGCCCCCTCGGCGCAAAGTAATGCAAAGCAGTGCTTCATGCTGCTTTGCGCTACTTAGAGGGTGCTTTCCAGCGCAAAACAAGTTTTGTGCTCTAAAGAAAATAGCAAAAAAAAGAATTTGCGCTGGTTAGCGTCACCTTTGTGATGCAAAACCAGCGCAAAAGATTTGAAAATCTCCCCCTTAGTCTAGGCCGGGAATTCGATGCCCGTTGCCCAAAGATAAACAGTCAGAAAGTATTAAACGATTAAAGGTTGCCTCTTGCTTTCCTCAGATGGAGAGCCAAGGAGCTAATGGGTGGTACCTTACATAATCTTCTAAATAACTAGTTCCAAATTTGGTATGAGTGACTTCTTTAAATTCTAAATAATGATCATTCACAAAATTTATGAACAGCAAACTTCCTTATTAAAATACATTATACAATGGTAAAATACATAGTCGTAGCTTAAAAAGAATACAAGAGCATGAAATTGAAATAGTAAAAATATTGAAAAGTGTAATACCATCGACATTAAAAAAGAACGTTACTAATAAAATTAAAGTATTGATTTGTATGGTAACCGTTAGCCTGTGTGGTATGGCAAACAAAGGAAGACATTCTTGTTGGTACTTCAAATAACCTGCGCACTGAGACATTTGCAACTCTCTGAATCCCTTTGTGGTTTTTATAGGCCCATAGCTCTGCTCTATAAGTTACAACAAAGATACACTTGCTTTTATAAACTGCTAGGATCCCTCCCAGTGGTTTGGACCCCAACTGCATAGAAGTTATTTAAGTTTAGCCAGGGGTCGCAGCTGCAACCCCCGTCTTGCCCCTTGGGACCCTTGCATTGTATTTGCAGCCCCAGGCCAGACTGGCATTGAGCATTCCCCTAGGGCGCTTCTTAGAATGTACCAGGGACCGCTGTCATTCTTTCCAGGCTGGCGTATTCTCTCTGAGGCCTAAACAGGCCTTGAAAGTTCCTGTCCTTCTGTACTGAGGTACACATAAAAGCAAGGCTCTGCGCATTCAGGGGTTCAAATATTTCAGAATGTGTGTGAAATAATTCCTGCACAGAATCGAAGGAACACAGGTCATCAAGAGTTTACACACCTTAATATTTTGCCTACAATCGAACCCCCACTTCAGTCAGTAAGCTGGTTCCCTCATTTAAGGAACGGCTGGTTTGTCTCTCTCCTCCATCCTTTCAGGCAAACTTTTAGCATGTATTATAATAAATGTATATTTATCTGATCGTGATGCTTCCAATCCCACCCATGGCCTAAACTGCTCAAGCACGCACCATTCCCCCACGAGTACCCTTTGCCCTCTGTTAACGACGTACACCCTCTTGCTCTTCAGCACACCACTCAGCCGTACCAGAGAATTAAGCTTCCCTCCTGCCCGAAGCACTCCGATTTCCTCTGCAGAATACACAGGGTTGCCTTCCAAATCGGACCCTGTCTGGTGTTTTTGCAGGAGGCCCACTCTCAGTCCAAAGTAGGGTTCTGCTCTGATTTCCTTTCAGCCACATGCCCCCGTGTTCCTTTTGAGACTGCTGTCAGACCCCAATGTAACGCAGCCAAAACAGCTACTAAAGACAACAAGCATTGGCATAGCCAATAGGTCTCGCTTTTGGGACCTTATAAGTATTTAGTTATGCAGCACAATATCCTTGGTGCAACAACATCAACTGTTGCATGGCTAAACACTTATAAGGTCCCAAAGGCGAGACCTATTGGCTATGCCAATGCTTGTTTTGATTGCCCAGGGCCCATGGCATCCTTGCTACACTACAGGCCCAATAACTATTGCTTGATCGAGGAATGCTCCCATGTCCAATCCTGACCCTTCCAGAATGTGGTGAGTCCGTCCCTGCACATTAAGGGAGTCTCTTACTAATACCCCAACATTGTTTCTCGATCCACTGGAGCATTATGCAAAGTGGGCTTTGCGGATTTTCGGGACATTCACAAGAGATAAGTGTACCACTAATAAATCTGAAGGGAAATCATTTATAAAGGGGTATCCCACAAAGGATGGCAGAGTTGTGACCACTGACCTCACTAGTGTTTCCACAAGGAGGCCTGATTACCCCAGCCAAGGTTGTCTGGTTAATTAGCAGCACGGAGGGGGGGAAGGGGGGGTGATAGCAGAGCTGAGCTGCCACGCCTACGCCGGAGGCCTACTCACCCTGCCAAACCCTTACTTACACCATAGACCCAGCATGGGCCTGTGCACATTGTCACTCAGCCCCACAGTGAGTAGGCAGGGCTCGAGTTTACAAAAATGTGGATTACTCAACTGAAAATGGTACTCGTATCGACCTTAAAAGGATGAGAGGCTGAATGGGCCCCACCGGAATTTGAATCTAAGGCACAAGGTCAAACACAGCTCACTACTGTGAATGCATTAGTGCAGGGAGCCCCCAGGTATCCCTGGATATATACCACTTAGTCTCACCTGCAGATTGGTACAAAGCTCCTACATACACGTTATCCTTCCAAGCGCCTATTTTTCTTACGATAACTTCCGAGCCTCCTGATGTTGCATATCCTCTGCGTTTTTATTTTTACATGTTTTAATCTGAAAAATAGGCATTATTGGAGAACTTTTTTTCTCGCACGGTACAACAGGAAGACCTCTGTGGCTGGGAGGTCATTAGCCCCGCAGCCTTGGCACCAACATTCTCTTTAATAAAATATATTGTTTGCCTCTGATGAACCTTCAACCCTGGACCGAGGGATTCGCACGTATGCACTTTGTGCAAGTCAGACAAGGGGACGGGAGGGGCAACCCTCCAGATATTATTGTTATTGCCCACCTCCGCCACAGGGGGCGCCAAAGAAAACGATAACCTAGAGCTCCCTTTAAATGACAACACCCAAGCGAGGCAGCCAATGAACAGGGAGCAGATCAGCACTGGGAAGTGCAGATCAACAGCAGGAAACACTTTGGGCCTGGTTTGCACTGTGGGCCTGTAGTCCCTGGGAAAGTCAACAGTAGTTTGCTGCTTTCATGTGTATGTGTGCCTCAGGGTTGAGATAGGACTGAGTGGCTAGATTTTAGGTTGTCAGAACAAGTTTTGATACCGGTTGTCTCAAATTGTGTGATCTTGGACAAAGCAATCTTGGCTTGATCACCCATAATATTTTTATACACACAATACTGCAACGTTTTAACGATCTTTGGATATATACACTGCATTACTGTTAAGCAATGTATATGATCGTATGCTGTTCTACTTCCTCGTTTGTTTAGAGGGGAAGGGGGGAGGGGTGGAGGAGGCGAGAACGAGGAGCGGAGGAGGCAGCAGGGGGAGGGGAGAGAGGAGGGGGCCTGCGCCTGTTTCCCTTGCGGGAGCGAGCAGGGGCACCATCTGTTTGCAAGGTAATTACAAACAGATGGTTTCAAAGCTCGCTCCCGCAAGGGAATCGCCAAACGTGCACGCGTTGCCATTGAAAGCAATGCAAAGCGTGCACGTTTTTGGCCGAAAAAGTGAATCGATTCCTAAAGGTCTCCTCCTAAGCAGCGCATGCGCGCTGCGTAGGCGAGACCTAAAAAGGCTCACAAATTGTCCTGCCAGACCTGAACACCCAGGCAGCAAAGGGAAAGGTGAGACCGGGTGTAGGAGAGTAGGATCTGCCTCTTATGTTGCCCCCACTTTTTTTCTGATGTTTACACTGGTTTCTGGCTATAGTCTGGCTGGGTCCCTGCCAATCAGGGCCCCAGCCTCTCTGTTCTCTCTAAATGACTTGGAGTGCACTCTAGGTGCACTAGTGATTGGATACTGTGGTACCTTATGAGTCCCTAGTATATGGTACCTTAGGTACCAAGGGCATAGGTACTTCACAGGCCTACCAGGGGCTGAAGCATATATTATGCCACCCCTGGGAAGCAGGCTAAATCTGACACCACAGGCCTGCTACTGCAGCCTGGGTGAGGTGGTGCTAGCACTCCTCACTGAGATATAGGTTTCCTATATCTCTCCTGCACACACATTTAAACCTATCAGTCACCCCTAAGGCAGGCCCTATCAATCCTGAGGGCAGGGTGCTTGGTTCCTATGTGAGAGGGTGCCTCTGCCTGAGCAGGGCCCCTCTGCAGCTCTCAGAGTCCATTCTCTGGGGCTGTTTGTGGATGCGGTTAAACCATATACTCTTAAGTGCATTATATCCTCGCGGTAAAATGCTAACTTTGGAATGGCTGCATCAAAACATGTCGTGTTTGTTGTCAAACACCTTGGAATACTACCCCCCCCGCCAGTCCTGGTGGCGGGGGTAGCATTCCACCCTTCTAGAGGGATAGACATGTACCTGCTGTGGAAACGCGGTAGAATCCTGAAGAGCCCTGGCATCACAAAATGGATGCCACCATTCACAGACACTGGGCTGCCCTCCTGCTGATGACCGAAACTCGCAGTGGAGGAAGCCCAACAATAGGTATCCTGTCACAGGAGGGTGTGACCACCTTCCAGACAGGGTTTAGTGGATTGGGGCTGGGTGGGTGCACTCTTAAAGTGCTTTGAAGTCTTGCACTGGGGGAGCAGAAGGCTCCTCTGTGCATATGCCAGTTCAAACCAGCTCAGGGGCTACCTGCCCCTGCTCTGGCGCGAAACTGGACAAAGGGAAGTGGGTGTAGCCACCCACTCCCCTGACCCTCCCATAGGTGGGGTCATAGAGCTAGTCCCTCCCTTTCTTTTAGTATAAGAGGGGGAACCTGTGCATTGCACCCTAGATATCCCTGGACGACGCTCTGAAGAAGAATCCTGGACCTTCGACGTTCCACTACCTTTGGAAGACTGAAGAATCTCCCTTGGAGTCAAGGAGTGACTCCCCTGCTTGGCAGGCACCAAAAACTACAAACGACGGTCGCAAACTACGCCGCTCCCGCCGGAGTCCGAAGTCCCTGCAGCCCAAGAAGTAGATTTCCTGACTTCTCAAAGGCCATCGTGAGTCCCCAGCGAAGCTGAGGCCAGTGGACCCAAGGAGTGACGAAAAACCGTGACCCCTGGGTACTGTGCACTATTGAGTGCAACCCCTTCACAACGTTCTACAAACTTGTGCTTTGGACCACGTGTGGTCCTAGCCTCCAGCAGGAATCCCTCCGAAGATCAGAGGCCTACCACGTCCCGAGTGACCGTGGGCCCCTGTTGAGCAAATCCTCCCAAGGCGTCTTTGCGATCCCTTGCCAGCTGGCTTGTGGGTCCCCTGAAGGCTTTCCTACAGAACCAAAGGGCTCCCATGGTTGCTCTAGGCCTGCCCTGACTTACCCTCGCTGGGTGAGTCCCTCAGACCTTGCTGGTCTGCGCTATTGCCTTTTTACACTTTCCCCGAGACTTGCTGTTACCAAGGCTTGTTGGTTCCAATCGAGTCGCTGACACCGCAGTAAGCTGAAGACATCGTGGGACACGCCGAATCCAGCTCCTGGTCATCGTCAACGCCTCCTGGACCTCGTGGCTGAAGAGTCAAGGCACCCGCAAACGACCTGAATCTTGCGACGACGGTGGGCATCCATCTTCCTTGCCCGAGTCACTGCCAAGTGACTTTGAACACTGTCCCCTCTGCTTTCAGGTCTTCCATCTTCTGAATCCAGGCTTGGATTCCACCGGACACTTCTTCGGACTTCACAAGCAGCAAGTCTTCATTGTCCTCCATTGAAAACGACGCCGCGACCCGACACCAAAGGACACCTATGCACCCGGCTTCCCTGGGTGAGGTAACTCCAGCACTACGGTGCTCCTGTGGGTGTTGGCCCTAGAACTACTTACCCTGTAAGTGACTTGCTTGTAGGTTCTCCCGAAGTATCCTAAAACTCTTAATTTCCAACCGCGACTTGCCCCATTGAAGTCAACGGCGATTCGCGCCTGTGTATCCACACTGTACGCGTCTCCCATGGGCCCTTTACTTACCTGCCTTGGGTGGTTTCGTGAGGCCCCAGCACTTCTGAATGCC
Organism: Calotriton arnoldi; assembly: GCA_963921515.1. Classification (NCBI taxonomy): domain Eukaryota; kingdom Metazoa; phylum Chordata; class Amphibia; order Caudata; family Salamandridae; genus Calotriton; species Calotriton arnoldi. Next base: position 368,181 of record CAWUFW010014348.1, on the reverse strand, counting down.
CTAGGCCTTGTCTCTTTGCAAGTCGTTGTTTCTAAGTCTCTTTTTTAGTATATGGTCTGGTACGCCCCTAGGGCCCCAGCCATATTTGTGCTTAATTTATTGTGAAACGTTGATTTGTGCATATGTCCTTGACTTCTAATCTCATAAAGAGATTAGTAGAGAGTTGTTAGTAATAAATACATATATATTTGATATATTTACCTGTGTGGTGTCTTTTCATTTGGTGATTCAAGAGATTGTGTGGTAAAACAAGCTGCTTTACATTCCTTCAAGACTTAGTCTGAAGGCTGCTCCCCACAGCTACCACTAGGATAGCTTTCTTTAAAGGTTGTCTTAAACCTATCTACCATAAGAGTCGAATTGTACTGGTGCAAGGTGTCCACTTTAATTAGTGAACAGCATATACCAGGCCAACTTCTCACACCGGGGCTCTGGGTGACCTAAGCTGGGTACATTATATATGTACGGTTGTGATCCCTTGACATGGTACATAAAAGATGCTAGAAGAGTGTCTTAAGACAGCTCATTTGGGCAATGTGCCTGCTGAAGAGAACTGATGGTAACACCTTTTTGCCAATTGTTACAAAAATAAACGTTAGTTATTTATCTATATTTATTGACTCATAATTAGCAGACATTGACACAGTATTATTGTACAAAAAGGAAACCCTTCTGGCAAATAATGATTTTAATTATTGCCATATTGAGAAAATTAATGCCAAGGAAAGATGGTGCCCAGACTTGATTCATTACTACTGGCCCTGGCATCCCAGTGGTAATGGTTGTGAAAACCTGGAATATGCTACCTCTTTTTTTGTCGTCACAGTATGTTAGCAAGGATGCCACCTGTCGCTGGATGGGGGCTGCATATGCTGTTTTCATTTAGCAAGCAGAATTTGCCTTGTTTTTTCCTGCTTGCCACTCACAATCCTGCCTGTTCATGCTGTCAAACTACTTGGTCATCAGCTCCACTCTTCCTTACTTCAGCGCAGGTCTCACAAGCACTACCTCTATTTTAAAATTGCCTTTTTTATTGGTTTTGAAGAGGGAAAGAAGTAATGGTAGACAGGGATAGAAAGTAAAAGGGAGGCAAAGAGGAGGTAAGATGAGCAATGGAAAGAGGGAAGGTTGCGAAGGGAGGAAGGGAGAGGAAAGGTATCCCGAGAAAGGAGAAAAAGGATAGAAGAAGAGCAACTGTGAGCAAGAGAGAGAGGGGATGATGGTGAGAGGATTCCAAGTCATAGGAAATGATGAAAAAAAGAGATGAGAGTTGTGAAATGGATACAGGGAGAAAGAAGGAGGAGAAAAAGGAAGGAGGTAGAGGTAAAATTAAAAGCATGATAGTATTAAGGAGAGAGAAGAAGAAAGAAAGTTGAGAGAGGAAGTCAGAGGTGTTCTGATTAGGGAAACGATTTAGAAAAAGTAAGAGAGAGGAAAGAGGAATGATCAGAAAAGGAGATAGAGATAACCGTGTATGATGAAAAATGTGTTGTATACAGCAGTATTTTCCACATTTGTTTTCAAACTTTTGTTCAGTGAGAACTCCGCCTAAGCTCCATTTGTAGTTGTTGGGATAGCTCACTACAGGATCACTGACAGAGTATCGGAATCAAAAATATTGCGTGGACAGAATATTGTGTCAAAAATATCATGGACCAAAATATCGAGACGGTAAGTGCAAATAGGTAAGATTTTCAATTCTTTACTCCACATCTACCTACCTTGAAGATATATATATATATATTTATATATATATATTGTCAAGTTACATATATGTGGAGTTATACATAGTTAAACTTTGCTTACCTATATAAACTTCCCTTCACAATATTTTTGTCCTCAATATTCTTAACACAATATTTAGTCCACAATAATTTTGGCTCTGATATTCTGTCAAAACACCCTCAGTGCACTCACTCAGTCAGTGCAGTATGGCATTGGTATGACATAAATTGCCATGGTTGCTTTTTGTTCCCAGTCCAGCTTTGCCTGGCCTCAGAGGTGGCACACTCAGTGTAAAGAACATAGGGGTGACTTGCCAGTTTGGGCATCATGGTGCTATCCTCCTTATTTGATCATTTTTTATTTTAAAAAGTGGACCTTCGCTGGCAGCTAAGGTAATAAAAAAATGCTTTTAAATGTAGGTCATCCATGTGCTTGCGGGTGAGATGGGGTTTCTGGGAGAGAAAGCTTGTTTATGTGTGAGCACTAGTAAGTGAGACCACTGACAGGTAGTGAGTAAGCAAAAGTGAGACTGAGTGTCAGTAAGTGAGTGCGAATGAGTGAGAGTAAGAGTGACTGCAGGCGAGTGAGAGGGGGTTAGTGAGAATTCATGAGCAAGAATAAGTATGAGGGACTGTTAAAGATTGTGAGTGAGAATGGGTGAGTGACAGTGAGTGGGTGTAACCATGAGTGAGAATGAGTGAGTCAGAAAGGGAGAATAAGTGAAAGTGAGTTAAAATGAGGGCCTGAGAGTAGGAGAGAGTGTACGCATGAATGAATCAGAGCAAGAATGAGTGAGAACAAATGAGTGAGAGTGCAAGAGAGTGATAATGAATGAGTGGAAGTGAGAGAGAGAGAGAGAGAGAGAGAGAGAGAGAAGAAATGAATGAGTGAAAATGAGTGTGAATGGGTGAATGTAAGTGAGCGAGACTGAGAATGTGGAACTGTGCTTGCAAGTCTGCTACTGGCCTTGCATACTCAAAGGAATTCTTGGTTTAGAGAGACACCAATGGCAAAATACTTGTGCTGGTATACAGATAGTTATCATGACAGTCCCCTATGATAAAATACTGGTACTGGCATACTAGAGGTAATTCTTGCCATAATTGAACCATGGTAAAATACTGATTCTAGCATACCAGAGGAAATTCTTGGCATATGGGGGACCTATGGAAAAAAATGCTGGTGCTGGATTACTTGAGGATCGAGGTATTCAGATGATAAAGCCAGAGCAAATCACCTGGCCATGTTGAACCTATCCTATGCCTTTGATTGAGTAAATACACCTAAATTGTGGCACAGGATGTTGGCCATGGGTGTTGATGCTGCAACTGTATATTTTTTAGCGCAGCTTTACTCTATTTTGTGAACTAGCCTATGTACTAATAGGTCAGTTCACAACTTACCAGATCGTAGTGAGTCCTCCACCTACCTCACTAATATTAATATTAATAAGGTAGGTTGCAAAGTGCAACCATCTACATATTGCTGCTATCACTGGGATGGTTGCCTGCTGAAGTCAGCAGACCATCATGTGTGTAACTGTTTTTTTAAATAAAGCAATCATTTTTTTAATGCATCCTCATTTTGTCTAAGGGAAAGCGAGATGCATCAAAAAAGAACGGAAATGTTTCACAAACATTTTTTAGGAGTAGGCAGTGGTTCTGGGGACCGACCATTGCCTGTTCCTAAGAAATGTTTTTATCAGCAATCACAAAGGGTATGGGGTCCCTAGGGAACCTGTTCCATTTTGCGAATGGGTTACCATTACCTTTTGTGTACTCAATAAAATATTAATGTTTTGTGACCCTCTCCTATTCTCTGCCATCACAGGGATGGTGGCCTTGTGGGGTCAGCAGACCACCATGTCTGTGATAGATTTTTTAAATAACGCAAGCATTTTTTTAAAATCATCTCATTTTCTCCAAAGGATTTATTAAAGGAAAAACAACGCAAAAGTTTCACAAACCTTTTGTAGGAGTGGACAGTGGTTCGGTGAACCACTGCCTATTAGTAAGAGATGTTTTTGTCAGCATTCACAAAGTATACTGGGTCACTTGGGGGCGGCTTCTCATTTGCAAATGGTTACCACTGCCTTTTGTTTAGTACCGGATTCGGTAGCAAAACTTTAATACATGCTATTGCATCTCTATTTGGAAGGAACGTCCTAAACACACCCCTTGTAAATAATGATTGAGTATGTGCACACAAACCCAAGTTGTGATTTGTTAGCATGTTATCAAATTGCTATTTAGGTTTGATACATACCAAAAGCCAAGGTTGCAATTTGAGCTTTTGCAACCACAAAATAGATAAGTGCATCTGGTCCTAGATTACTTGAAAACTGAGAAACTTTGTCATAGAGGTCCTTCTGTTTTTATGCTGATATTGTTGTAGATATTTAAAATCTAATGAAAGACACTCCAAGGTTCTCATGGATGGAGGAAAATAGATAACAACCTCCACTGCTAAGAAAACAAGCATTGGCAAGTGAATAGTTCAGGGTGGTTTTAGGTATATGTGTTCTTTGTTGTAACTGTTCAGTGTCAATGTTTGGATCGACTAACAGAAAACACGCATACGAGCATCCCATATACATATAAACAATACCCAGAAGCACGCCTGCACACAAACACACACGTACATGCATGCAGTCCGACAACACACATGGGCACAAGCAGACACAGGCGTGTGTGGTTCTATGCATGGATCTATGCATGGCTTTGCGGTTGTGTACAAGTATGGATGCCTGCCTGTTCTTATTTCATTTTCTTAGAGAATCACATGATTTATAAAGCTATTACACATTTTCAGTTCCCTATGAAGTCTCCTGTCGACAGGAATAAAACTTGCATATTTCCAAAGTCAGGTTTAGCTTTTTCCCCTTAAACTTCTTCCTTCTTGTTCAGGGCATATGCTAATCCAGCCTGTTGTTCTTGCTGGTCTACCATTGAATGTGAAAGAATGCATTTCCATCAGCCTTTCTCCCCCGGCTATGTGTCAACAAATCCGCCTTTCCCCTTGGTGTCTAATTTTCTGCCCCAAAGCTCCCAAGTGTGCCATTAACATTTCTTTTCACATGTTCGACTCTGCAACACTTTTTCCTAGTGTGGAGAAATAACGATGGGAGAGAGCTGAACACTTTGCATTCTGCTTCCAAGAAAAATAGGCTAGCTGCATTGTCAGTACGCTTGATATATTTCTTCGATCGTGTGTCCAACTCATCTGTTTACTCAGGCAAATCGTGGCCATTTTGGAGCCCAAGCAAAGGCCTGGCTTTTGTGTATCTGAGAGGCAGTCCCACTGTGTGAAATACATCACAAAATGTGTGTGTGTTGCTACTGTGTACAATTATATATTGTCTAACATCCTGGTCGAATCTGCGAGCTCCCCCCGTCTTCACAACAATCTGTTTGCATTATTGTTCCACTTCTTGCTGCAACAAACATCACCAGACATCTGCATGCACACATACAAGCACATGTTCACACATAGACATGCACATTTTTCAATGTGTCTGAGGAGCCACATCTTTGTCCAGACATGGCTGAACACATTAACAGGTTGGTCAACGTTGCCCATGAAGACCCCGTGTAGAAGGTTATCAGATGTTGCATGTCCCAACACATTGCAAAAGAGGTCTCCTGTAGGCTGGGACAAGAGTATGCTGATGGAATGTGCTCTTGACAGACTGACACATGCCTCTGCATGGTCATTTTTAACTTCTTAAGGCAATGCATGCAGTTGCACTCAGCCCTCTGGTTTACCTCACTCCCAAAATTAGCTTCTTCCTTCTGCAATATGGTGCAAAGTAAAGTCACAGCGGGAATGTGACATCCTAAACCACCACTTTATTGCAAGAATGCAGTTCCTGCCTCTGGCCTTCAATGGGATTCATTCCAGTTACTGCTCACCCTGGTGAATGAACATTGATTGGCGGATCTGGGCACAAGCTCCACTTTCCTCACTGCAACTGCCAGATTTGGAAAGAACAAGGAAAGAGTCAGTTATGTCAAAGCATTGAAGCCAGACAGACACCCAGCTTGAAGGCCAGCCTTTAACTGAGTTCCTTAGTCAAATCCTGCTCACTCCCCCAACCGTCAATCTTACACATGGGTTGAAGTCTCGCCTCTCTCACTCTCTGACTCTCTTTGTCACACACACACACACACACACGCACACACACACACACACACACACACATACAGACACACACACACACACAATAAATCAATCAATCAAGGAATTGTGAAGCGCGCTATTCATCCGTAGGGGTCTCGAGGTGCTGGGGGGGCAGCTCCAGTCAGTCGAAGAGCCAGGTCTTGAGGGTCCTCCTGAAGATGTGAAGAGTGGGGGCACATCTGATGTTGAGCGGGAGCTCATTCCAGGTCTTTGCCGCGATGTAGGAGAAGGCTCTTCCACCCGTTCTGGCTCTGCGGATGTGCGGGGTTTCGGCAAGGGCGAGTTCGGCGGATCGGAGGTTTCTCTTGGGTACGTGGAAGGAGATTCTTTCATTGAGATATTGGGGTCCGGTGTTGTGGAGGCATTTGTAGGCATGGGTGAGTATCTTGAAGGTTACTCTCTTCTTGACGGGAAGCCAGTAGAGGTCTTGCAGGTGTTGAGTGATGTGTTTGTGTTGAGGGATGCCGAGGACTAGTCTGGCTGCAGTGTTCTGTATGGTCTGGAGCTTGCGGAGCAGAGATTTGTTGATCCCGGTTTAGAGGGCGTTTCCGTAGTCCAGTCTGCTGGTTATGAGTGCGTGGGTGACGGTCTTTCTTGATTCGGGGGGATCCATTTGAAGGTCTTGCAGAGGATTCAGAGGGTGTTGAAGCAGGTGGAGGCGACAGCATTGATCTGTCAGGTCATGGTGAGGGAGGAGTCGAGAATGATGCCGAAGTTCTGGGCAAGGTCCGTGGGGGTGGGGGGCTGCTGAGGGCAGTGGGCCACCAGGTGTTGTCCCATGCAGAGGAGGAAGGTCCGAGGATGAGGACTTCTGTCTTCTCAGAGTTAAGCTTCAGGCAGCTGCTGCTCATCCAGGATGCAACGTCCTTCATTCCTTCCTGGAAGCTGAGTCTCGTGGTGAGGGAATCCTTAGTGAGGGAGAGGATGAGCTGGGTGTCGTCGGCGTAGGATACTATGCTGAGTCCATGCTGTCTGACGATGGCGGTGAGGGGGGCCATGTAGATGTTGAAGAGCGTGGGGCTGAGCAATGATCCTTGGGGTACTCTGCAGTTGATTAAGCCTGGGGGGAGCTCGCGGAGTTGGACTCCGCGGAATTCCATGGAGTTAGTGAAAAACTCAGTGGAATTCCGCGTAGTTCAGCATGCAGGCAGAGTATTAGGCTAATAGTATGCTGACCCTCCCACTCATCATGATACAAGAGCCACGACACACCTCGTTCCTTCCCTCACCCTGAAAAAAGGAGGCACAATCACCCCGCCAGATGCACCGGTCTCTCCGTGCTGCCCGGATCGAAGCAGTTCACTGATGATCATCATGTGATCACGCACAGCAATGGAGGAGGAGAAGTCAGCGATGGAAATAAACGATGGACACCCCTGCGGCGGCCGGTCTGGCGCGTGTTTCTGATGGTTCCGCTGCCATCTTGTGGTGGTAGCTTACTAGCTTTTTCTAGTCTGCCTTTCCCCTCACGTAATTGCTGGTACGCTTTATTAAAGACCACCTCTGCGCTCCCTCCCCGTCCTCCTGCCAGCATCTTCCAGTGGTGCCGACGCTCGGACCCCACCGCCCCGGCCGCGCCCTGCCATGGACCGGTGAGTACCCCCTTCAGCACTGTATGTTTGCCCCTGAAAGGGGATGTGTAGGTCTGCGGGGGGAGGCCGGGCTGCAGCCGTGCCCGGGAGGTGGGGGCAGGAGACTCAGGACTCCGGGAGCCGCAGACTGTCACAGAGCCGAGGACGCTGCGGCGTCCCTTCATCCTTCGGAGGTGACACCTCAGAGGCGGGCATCAATGTTTTGTACCTGAGGAGGTTGTAGGCAAGAGCAAGGAACAGATGTCAGCATCGGGAAGCAGCCAAAGCAAGTAATTATGTGATTGTGAAATGGACCTATTTGGCTCCTGTTTGAAAGTGAGCAGTGCAATGAGCCACAGAAACGAGGAGCCTAACTTTTAATTAAGCGAAGAACACCATGTTATGTCTTTGTATCATTTTCCTGCCTACCCTGAGGTTTACTGAGTTGTTAGGGGTCAGTAATAAACAGTTACACTATTCCCACAGTATAGAGTGCTATTGGGTGTTAACAGCGTTCACATTTGGTTCCTATTTAAGTGGGCATCGGCAGTAAACTCTGCTCCGCCTGTCAGCAGAGTTTTTTCCGAAATTCCGTGCTCTAAGTGGAGCACGGAGTGGGCAAAACTCTGTGAACTCCACCGGCAGAGCGGAGTCCACTGCCCAGGGTTACAGTTGATCTCGGTGGGTTCGGAGAGGAAGGGCAGAAGTCTGATTCTTTGGGTTCTGCTGGTGAGGAAGGAGCGGAGCCAGTCAAGGGCAGTTACCACTATGCCAGTGTTGTGGAGTCGGGCGGTGAGAGTGCGGTGGGAGTCGGTGTCAAAGGCTGCAGAGAGGTCGAGTAGGATCAGGGCCGCGGTGTGGCCTAGGTTGAGGAGGTTGCGAATGTCGTCTGTGGCGGCGAGTAGGGCGGTCTCGGTGCTGTGGTTGCTGCGGAATCCGGATTGGGAGGGGTCGAGGATGGAGTTCTCTTCGTTGAATTTCGTTAGTTGGCCGTTGACGATCTTCTCCATGACTTTGGCCGCGAAAGGGAGGCGAGAGATGAGTCGATAGTTCTTGAGGTCCGTCGGATCTGCTGAGGTCTTCTTGAGGAGGGGCTTGACTTCTGCAGTTTTCCAGCCGTCGGGGAATGTGCCGGCTTCGAAGGCGGCGTTGATGGTGTGTTGTAGCTCAGGTGCAATGGTGGCGGCGGCTCTGTGAAAGATGTGCGATGGGCAGGGGTCCGTGGGGGCTCCTGAGGGAATGCCTTTCATGGTCGCTGCTGTGTGTTTGGTGGTGGGCTGGTTGTCGTTGCTGGGGGGAGGAGTCGAGTGGGTGTCCACAGTCTGTTCGTTGAAGTTGTCGTAGAGGGATCTAATTTTCAGGTGGAAGTAGGAGCCGAGTTTGTCGCAGAGGTCCTGGGAGGGTGTGACGTCCGTGGCTTCACTGGGGGGCTTGGTGAATTCGTGAATGATGTTGAAGAGTTCCTTGGAGATGCTGGTATTGGCGTGGATTTTGTTTGGATGAAGGTCCTTTTGGTGGATCTGATGAGTTGGTGGTATTCTGTCATGGCGTTCTTGTATGTGTTGTGATCTTCCGAAGTTTTGCTGTTTCTCCAATTCTTCTCGAGACGTCTGCAGGTGCATCTGGATTCTTGTAGGTCGACGGTGAACCAGGTGGTCTTCCTGGGGCACTGTCTGTTGGGGTTGTGGAGGGGTGCAAGCTTGTCTGCGCAGTTGGTGATCCATCTGTGAAGTTCTTTGGCTGTGGAGTTGGCGTTGGTCGAGGTGGGGGGCATCGCGATTGAGGGTGGAGTTGAGGTGCTCCTTGGTGACCTTGCTCCAATTCCTTCGCAGAGGGCATGGTGCCGGATTGGGGGCGGTGGGTTTGTCGACATGGAAGTGTACGCAGTGGTGGTCCATCCAGGGGGGTTGCGTGGTGTGGCTGATGTGGATGTTGTTGCCTCCTGCGAAGGATGGGTCGAGGGTGTGTCCTGCCTTGTGGGTAGGGGTGGTGATGATTTGTTTCAGTCCGAGGTTGGTGAGGTTGTCCAGTAGGGTGGCGGAGTTGGGGTCGTTGAGGTTGTCGAGGTGGAAGTTGAGGTCTCCCATGAGTATGTAGCCCATGGAGGCGATGGCGTGGGGCACGATGAGGTCGGCGATGGTAGTGGTGTACGCGGTTTGAGGTCCGGGGGGTCTGTAGGTGAGGGTGCCACGCAGGGTCGTTCTGGGGCTGGTCTGGATCTGGAAAGGGAGGTGTTCGTTGGTGGACGGGTGGTCGCTCATGCTGGAAGTGGTGAGTCGGAGGGAGCTCTTGTGTGCGATGGCAAGTCCTCCTCCAGGGCGGTTGGGGCGGTCCTTCCTCTGGATCTTGTATCCATTGGGGATGGCGGTGGCGATGTCGGGGGTGGAGGTGGGGTTGGTCCATGTTTCCATGAAGAAGGCAACGTTTGGCGAGAGGGTGTCGAGGAGGTCCCAGATCTCTGCAGCATATCTGTGCAGGGAGCGCACGTTGAGGAGGATGCACCTCAGGGCTTCGGGGGTGTTAGCGTCTGGCGTGGGGGCGGCGGCCATGGGGGTGTGGAGGATGGTGAAGGTTTGTCTGCAGTGTCGGCAGGCTAACTGGCCATGGGTGGTGTTCGGCATAGACAGCTGGCAGTTGTTGTTCCTTCCGGGGTTGAGTGCGAGGAGGGCAGCTGAGTCGTAGCGGTGGGTGGCCGGAGAACCAGGGTCCCTGGCGCTGGTCACGGTCGGGTCGCGGACAGGCGCATACAGGCTTTTCTTTGGCGCACCTGCGGCGCGCACGCTATTAAATAGGGAAGGGGGAGGGAAGTGCAGCTGGGAGGCAGGAGCGGAAACCGGCAGGGGCCGCTAGGGCAGCAGCGGCGGGAGAAGGATGGCAAAAAACGGGCACCGAGGACACAAACAAAGGGCACAGGTACAGAGACAAATACAATTAAAGGCAGAAAATTAAACGCAGAATAACAAAAAACAAAACAAACGACAGACAAAAAACAGAAAAACGGGCACAAACACGAAGACAGACACCAGCGGACCAGCAGAAGAGCAAGGCTCTCCCACTGGACCATCAGGGATGAGGCGCAGGCAGGAGCCTGGGCCTCGAACACCTACCTACACAGGCACACACTTACTGAAGCATGGGTATGGACATGTAAGAAATTCAGTCCTGCAAATGTGATTGTGAATATTTGAATGGAGAGGATAGAATGTTGAGTGTTTACAGAAGGTAATTGGGAGACAAGTGTGGGGAGAATAGGCTAGAGAAATGGCCTTGGTTGTAGACTGTCCATAGTTAAATTTCAATTTCTTGGTTTTTGGCCTTCAAACCTAATAGAAAATCATTGTATGAGGTCTCTTTCAAGTATAATGCAACCATTCAGCTGCTGAATCACATAGACGTTAATAAAAATTAATGGATTCTTCCCATTCCTACTGCAATACATGTGGGCTGATTTAGATTTTGTAGGAGAGGATACTCCATCACAACAGTGAACTGTACCCTCTTTGCCAAACTTACTGCCTGATTTAGGGCTAAGCAGACTGTAAGTATGTCTACAACAGCTCCATACATAACATAATCCTCCGATTAGGCTAACAGAGTACTGGCTGGTGGAGCTTAGCCAACTGACTGTCCACTCAATTTAGAGTGGTTGGTCTGATAGCTGTTTTTTGCTGTCTGTCATCATCAGGAAAAACCTGGGGGTGAGGGACAGTAAAAATAAAACAATTAACCCTTCACCTTGGGAAAAAGCTGCCATGGTGAAGGAGTCATTAGTTTACATTTTTTCAAAAACAAAGTCCCGCTTTGGGAGTTTGCTTTTGAAAAAAATGTAAACTATGTAAAAGTTTGATGGAACGCCATCCTGTTTGATGAAGCCGTCCTTTAAACTTTTATAATATTGGAAGGAATCGCTGTAGCAGCGGTTCCAGGCAATGCTAATAGATGTATGCAGAGCTGGCAGATGTCTCTTGATATCTGGCGTTGGGTGCCCATCAGGGCGATGGAGTGATTTACTCCATTGCCCTGATGTCTACATAAACGCCCTCCTAAATCATACCCTTAGTACTTTTACAACTATGAGTAGTACTGTTTGAATGTACCTCTGTTGCTCAGGTATGGCCACTTTGGAGTTAATAGGGACAAGCCTAAGGTGGGATTGAGGGCTGGATTGTTCCTCACAGCAGAGGCTGGGGTCCTGTCTTCACTCTTTCATGGCTCCAACTTTCCTGTCCTTCTTCATACTTTAGTTGCAAAGAAATACTGTGTTTAGATTCCCAACATTTGGGTATTTTGTGCAATGTCTTCCACTGATTTTGAAACATTCTGAGGCCTATTTATGAGCCGCTTTGTGTCACTCTTGCACTACGCAGCAACGTGTTGCAAGTGTGACGCAAACCTTACATGTTATTTTATGAAGCCATGCAAGAAGACTTTGCATGGCCCTGTGTGGCTCCATAAACCTGGAGTAAGGAAACCAAGTGCAAATCGCTGCGTTGCCTTACTCTGCCCTGGGAGAAGTTCCATGGGCGTTGCGTGGGTGTTCCCATACAGCTCCCATGGATTTTGACGCATTCCCAGATTACCAGAACTGGTAGACCTGGGCATGAATCAAAAAGATACGCGTTCGCAGGTGAGGCATAATGAAGAGAAATATCTATATTTCTCCTTGTTACTTTCTCTTTCATATAGAAAGAGAAATATGCCTCTCAGGATTATTTTTGTGCTGTAAGGTGTCCCTTCCTGCACTACAACATCCTGCATGCAACTCAGGCACCCGTGCACCATGGTGCAAGAGTGCCTGCAAGGGGAAACAGCAGAATGCGCCATATAGCCTTAAATATGGCGCATTCCTGCCCTTTTCCTGTCACGCAGTGCAGCACAGCAAGGTGACTTGCTGTGCTGCATTACGTGACAGTCTTGTAAATCGGTCCCATTCTGTTTGTATGTAGGTAGGGATACTTGTGTAACCTGTGTGAGGGTAATGAATGCAGTACTCACAAGAGAGTATCACAGAAATAGATAATGTTAGTTGACAGAATGCATCCATGTTATTTAGGTGTTTACAGATTTATGTGGTACTATATTGTTTGCCAAAGAGGGATATTATCTCGTTAGGATTTCTCTGAACTTCTATTTTTCGATCTTTTTTTGTGACAAAACTCTGTGTGGGTGTTGTGATGCTGTAGTTTTTGTTTCAGCCTGTGGTGAGTTCCTGTAACATCATCAATGAAACGTTGGTGCTGAGGTGGAGAAAAGGAGTCAATTATCCACACAAACGACATTCGACATTCAGGACAGCTTGGGGATGTACCAGAGTCAACCACTTTCAAATACTACATGACATTGTCCTGGGGAGTGGGGGAGAGTCAGCATACGAGTGTGAAATAAGTAGTGACTCTCAATGGGGCACAAGTAGGTAATTATCTGAAATAATGTTAAGCCTGGTGTAGGTTATGAAGTATAGATGAGTCTACTTCCTTTATCTTTGTTGACCTTGGCACATGGAAAATCAAACACATACACACAACCAAACCATCTTGACCCAGTTTATGTGTTGAATGCTGGGGGAATATGACCTTGCTCAATTGTAGTGTAGCCCAGAAAGTTGCATGTAATACTTTGAAATCCATATTCGACAACCCCAAAAAGGATGGGGGTCTATTCACAATGTTAAGTTCAGCCATAAGCATTTCTTCACAGCTGAATTTATCTTGCTTCTGACTGCCAGGAATTCACAAAACGATTCCTAGCAGACGTAAGCCCTTTAATGGGTATGGAGAGCTCCATCACGAGTGCTGGTATTTCTGTACTAGCAAATCCTACTCACAGGATGGGATTTAAGATGTTTCTTGATGTTCCAAACAGTGATAGCCTTGGAAGTTTGCAAGCAACCTTTCTGAGGGCATTCACAAACCCCACACGCTCCCCTTTCCACTCTGGGAAATGTCCTATTTTTACTACAAATTCAGTGGGGGTAGTTTATTTTTGCATCTTTAAAGGTAAAGTGTGAGACTGTAGAGGGTCTTTATATTAAGAAGAGTATTGAGCCACCTGGGTGCCCTCGATCTCAGCTAGGCCTTAATTGCTTTCAAATTAATTGTTTATACTATTGTTTGTGGGGCCGACAAACTGTGTGATGGTATCTTTGTACACTTCTTAATAGAAGAATTGTCTGAATTAAATGCAGCTCAGGCTAACCCTTGGACGCACAGCCCTACTTTGTCAAGGGTCATTGCATCCGCACAACTGCTTTGTGAATAAAATAAAAGAGATATTGTCATCAAGGGTCTGACTGACCACTGGCAGCTTAGTTTTGATTCAACGCCAATGATCATGGAGATGTGCCCAGTGAACACGTAAGCACACTGTTGCTGAATCTAAATTCACAACAACAGCCGGACTTCTCAGACCTTTTTGTACTGGGATGAGAATTGCAGGCCAGTTTTTGCCACAGGATCTTCCCACGGGGACTCAGAAAGACTTGACTGCCTTGGTGCTTCTCTTGGAATTAGCAGGGTGTGCCTTGGCCTGCGCTAAATTAAGTGCACTACAGGCAGCTGCCTTGTGGCACCAACACAAGAGGACACAAGAGGGCGCCAGGTTGCAATAAATTGCCTCACATGTGGTCTCATTGATAGAGGGGGAGAAAGCAAATATATTTGTGCCCTGGGCACCGACAGTCTCGGACTCCATCTGCCTGTGTCTCTCTCCTTTCCTGCATCAAGAGGTTGATTGTTGTTTACAGAATGATCATACTTGTATGATGACCGAATTCTCTCACCCCCTTATGTTTTTCTTTGACGTCTCGCCTTCCTTATAGGACATCTCATTCAACTCTCACGGTCTGTTACCTCTGATAAAATTCTTGTGTTTTTATATTAGCTATTTGTTTGCAAATATTTCAATTTTACTTTTCGCTCTACTCATTACCGGGTCTCTTACTTTTTCCATTTGTTCTCCATTCATTCTGGGGTGACCTAAACGACAGATACAACCTTTTTAGCTGTTAAAGGCTTCTTTTTTTCTTGAGGCAGGATTCATCTGGCAAGGTCACAACCTAACCTTAAACACTCCCCATCTAAACAACACAGTGCCTTCTATTTGGCTCTACCACCCCTCCCTGCCCCTTCACCCCATTCATCTTTGCTCTTCCATTATTTATTTACACTTATTGATTGTCTGCAATCAATGCCTGGCTTTTTAACTCTTTTCGTGTTCTTTGACAAACCAAGCAGCCACTTTCTACCAACTGACCTACTGTGCATTTTCAAATGCCCCCCCCCCCACCCCCCGCCAGTGATGTTGACAGCATCATTTTGCCTGTGTATTTCATCTGTGCATTTTTCTTGGACCTACTGGTCTTCCACCACCCCTACTGGCCATTTTGTCTCTTCTTAGACCTTCTGGTTCTCTGCCAGATCTAATAGCCTCTTCTTCCTACAGATACAACTTTACTAGGGCTTCAATATTTCAAATGTTTCCCTTATATTGTCTTACCTTGTTAACTTGCTCACTTGTTGTTGCAAACAAGTATCGAAACATTTCATACTTACAAAATGGAAACGTATTGGTTTACACTAGGTGACAAAGTGGTGCTTCAATATCCTAGATAGTTTGTGAGGTTATAAGAGGATGGCTTTCCTCGGCTCAGAGGCTCCCTTTAGCAACAGAGGTTTATCAGATAGTTTAATGTTTTTCAGTCTTGTTTAGCATTAAGATCCTGTTTCTCATCAGGTCCTTTTTCTCCACTGCAACAAAACAGACCCATCTGCCATCTCTCCAGCAAATATACAAACAGAAATTGCTTTGGGACCCTTAGACATGCACTTTTTCCAAGGACCAGCAAGGGAGCAAAATAAAATAGAAGCTACTGGTTGTTACTACTACAATTTTTTGCATTGATTGGTACTGATCAGGACATTTGCTGTATCCTTTAGCTTTGGGGCTTTGGAGCTTTGGATTTTATGGGTAAGAAGTATATGTGTGCCCCCATCAGTTAGTGTGGCTGAGTGCAGATTGTGTCCACTTTTGGCTGTAAGGGTGTCTGGTCAGGAGGGTGCAGATAAGGAGGAACCATTTATTCCCTTGACCCGTGCAGTGGTACAGTAGCTGAAAATGTAAAGGAAAGTAAAGAATGACAATGGTGGCTGAAGTGTTATGCACACCTTTGTGCTTTTGCATAAGTATATGCCTAATAGTGAGCGGACACAAAGCTAAACAAACATCCTTCTGCCTCCAGATGTCAAAGATTAGACCCTAGGGATGGTTCAAAATGAATTACTAAATGTTGGAAGGTGGTTTATTAGTAGGTGTAGGTAGGTACCTACAGCTAGTAATAAAACCACAATCACAAATAAGGTCCAGTCAAGTCTCAATAAATGAATCCTTGCTCAACCCTTGGTAGCGTGGCTCACGCGCAGTCAGGCTTAACTTAGGGGACAGGCGTGTAAAGCATTTAAAAACACCAATAACAGTAAATAAGTATGACACAACACACAATAAAAATTCCAACACCAATGTATAAACATAGGAAATATCTTTACGATTACAATGACACCAAAACGACCGAAATCCAATGTAGGGAACCAGAGATATGAATTTTTAAAGATTGAGGGCCTCCATTACAATATTTTGATGCATGGCAGAGTAGCAAGCTTTCCTGCTGTGCTGCGGTGTGTCAAAATAAAAAGGCAGGAATGTGCTGTATCTGCAAGATATGACACATTCCTGTCCTTCTCCCCTGTGCCGGCGCACAAACAGCACCCGTGCGCCAGCGCAGACACCCATGTGTCATTTTGCAAGGGTGCCTGCGCTGAGGGGATGATTGTTTTTATGCAGGAAGGGACACCTTCCTGCACATAAACAATCATTAAAGGCATTTTCCTCTTTCTATGCATGCTGCAGAATGAGGAAAACACGAGGAGAAATTAAAGTATTTCTCCTCGTTGCACATCCTTACGCCTCCACATAGGATTCGGACGCATTCCCAGGTTTTCAAAATGTTGTAAATCTGGGAATGTGTCAAGTTCCATGGATGTTGAGTGGGCACACCCACAGCAACACCCATGGAATGCTCCTTTCATGAAGAGTTATGCGTGAAAGGGAAACATATTTACATGGCCATGAAGAGTAACGCAGGTTGACTTTACATGACCTTGTAAACATGGGGAAGCCCATTCCGCTGCCGGTGCATCAATAAAAGTGATGCACTGGTGGCACAATGGGCTTGTAAATAAGCCCCTAAATGCTTTGTAGTACCTAAAAACCAAAGCGCCAACTTGGGACATCTAGTTGTGCTTCACAGGGACAAAGCCAATGTTTCAGGCCAAACACGTTGGAGCGTGGGTCGGATGCGATGAGCGGTAGGGCCTGGTCAAGTTTTTACCTTCTGACTTAGTCATTTCTTTGGAGCTTTTTCTCTTGGCGTTGAGCAGGGCTCCTCAGCAGGCTGAGTTGCAAGTTGATGATAGCAGCTTGCTTCAGTGGGAAGCCTTGGTGAACTCCTGGAGGCCTTGTAGATGGTGAAAAGCTCCTGAATTTCAGCGGGGCAACACTGAAGCTCAGGCGGAGTCACGGATTGACGTCGCTGGTTTGACTCTTGACGATGGGTCGGTCAACGTATGGAGCTTTTTGATGAAAATTCGCCAAATGGTCTCAAACATCTGGATCTTCTCCTGAAGGTCCTTTTGGGGTCTTGAAGTGTCCACAACACCAATCCAAGAAACCAGGAGTTCTGAGTTGCTACTTGGGAAGTTGCGACCACAAGACCCACAATGCACCTGGCCAAATCCTTCAAAGACCAGGTGAAGCTGGTCAGCTGGGTTCTTCTTGGTGGAGATGATGCAGGGGAAGCTCTTTTAACCTGTTGCTTTAAGGAAGTGCACTCCTTAAACTTTCAGAGCAAGGCAAAGTCCTTCTTTTGTGAAGCACAAAGTGTGCACCTGGTGCAGTCCTTAAGAGTACAGTCCTCTTGGTGCAGACCAGGGGTTCAAGAGGGCAGTTCTTCTTCTTCTTGTTTATTCCATTCAGGGATCTGAGTCGCTGGGCAGCTCTCCCATGTTTATCCAGGTTTATGGACTGGCAAGCAGGGGGCACCCCTGACCAATGGGGTGCAGGGTGCCACCCTCTGTGATGACCACTTCCCCTGAAGTGTGGCCTTTTCTTGTCCCAGAAAGCACTGTTCCACAAAAATCAAAATGGAGAAAATCTCTCCTGGAGCTTCATGTCTGGCTAAATTCAACCACAGGTGTGGCTAACGTTCCTCTACACTCTCCTTCCAGTCCCTCTCCTAATTCAATTACAGGGGCTCCCATCTGGCTTGGGGTGCAGGAAGTGGGAGTGTGCCTGGTTCCTGTCTTCACTGTCTTTCTCCCTTTGAAGACCATTTTGGCAACCCAACCCCCTTCCTTTCCTGGCATCTGCAGGCAGCAGATCTCCTCCCACCAGATGTCTCCTTTGTCTCAGCCCAGGCCACTTCACAACTAATCAAGAGTGCTTGGCTCAGCCTGTCAAAGGCTGGCCAATCAGAAGAGTCAGTTACAGGGCTGAACTGGGTACTTTAGGAAAGGAGTTCTATAATTTTTTTCCTACAATGCTTATATTAAATCCAACCTCTGCAAGTTGCTGGATTTATTGAAACTATGAATTTGACACATTGAAATATTATTTTAGCTCGCTACAATCAAAGGTTAGACTTTTTTAATGTTAAATAAAGCCTTCCCATGTTAGTCTATGGAGCTAATGTACTACAATGGAGAAAAACAATGGGCAGTTTTTTCCCTCACCAGGGCATATAACACATCTTTTATACTGTCCTGTTTATTTTAACATGGCACCCTACCCTTGAGATAACTGGGGCAGAATTTAGGGATGACTTGTATGTAAAAATATGGTAGTTTGAGACTTTGGAGGTACCTTTAACTCCAAAGTCAAATTTAGACATAGTTTTATTTTAAAAGCAGCCTGCAAGGCAGGGCTGGCTTTCAAAATGATAGCAGGCACCACAGCAGTGCACACATAGGTGCATTAAATCCACTGGGCTTCTAAACCTACATGCCCTACCATATACTAGGGACTTACAGGCAGGCTGTCAGAACCAATGATAATTATGCATAATTACCATGCGCACAGGCCCTGGGCCTGGTTAGCAGGGCCCAGGGCACAATCAGAGTCAATAAACACTAGTATCAATAAATAATAGGAGCAAAAAGTGGGGGGACAATGCAAACAGCCCTGTTTTCTCACACTAAGTTACTAAAAGGTTTTAGCTATTCACTTGCCAATGTATATGAGTCTTCAGGCACCGAAATAATAATATCGAATGCTTCTATTTCTCTCTGGTACCCCTTGTAGGAGTCAACACATATATTGTCCTCTGGCCTTTTTCAAGGTTGTTAAAGGAGAGACCTATGTAATCCATAATCGATGGCAGTCCTATATCCGTGTGCACTGGCCGCCCAAATGAGCCACAGGACGGGCAGGTAATACTGCCAAAGCAGAACCATGCAATTTAGTTTACATTGCTTTATGGGCTATTCAATTCTCTTCTTCAACAGAAGCAGGACCAGTTTGTCATACTTATTGAAGACTAATTGTAAATGTACACTTATCCGGGTATCTACCTTATACTCCATTATCCAGAGGATTCCTCCAATAGATTGCAAATCTTTAGGAATTCATTAACAAACAACCAAGCTCTATTGCATTTACAACATAACTCAGCACTAAATTTTGGTCCAAATTTATAAAGATTTGATGCAAAGCAGTGCAGTGCAGCACCCAAGTTGCTGCTTTGTGTTGCAGTAAAGGGAGAAAGCAGTAGAGTGCCATATCTACGAAGCTATGCTCCATTTCACTCCCCCCCTGCATTGGTGCTACATAGGAATGTCCATGTACCACTCATCCCATTAAAGATTAATGGGGTGACCCAGTATCTCACAGAACCTGGGGTATTATGACAGTATGTATTAGAAGTTGATTCTGTCGAGCAAGACTGAATTTCTTTGATACTAATATTTGTCCTGATCACTAGGAAAGACCAATCAATGCTATATAGTTCCTATACAATACAGACAAAAACACACTGAGACTGACAAAGTGAACTGAAGAAAGTGACTGATATATTATTAGTCATATATCGTATCTCCCACTACATATACATATTTATAAGAGCCCACAACCATACAAAAACATTTATGTACATAGACATGTGCCATGGTATACACAAAGAGAACAACATTTAATATTTGTAATACATATTGGGGAGGAAAAAGAAATCTTCGTTAAGCATCCGTAATAACTTAGTCCATTATTTAACACATAGAGGGGCATATTCACAAGGAGCCATCGCCGAATTAACGGCACTTTATCGCAGCCAAAGTCGTGATAAATTTACCTCCCCATTCACAAGCCGGTGTTAACAGCCCACAGCACCAGTTTACCCGCGATAGCAGCCGCAAAAACATCGCCACAGCGGACCCCCGCAAATATCGCTAATGAGATGCAGAGTAGGCGTTCCCGTGACAAAAGTCGAGACAACAGCACACCTCAACATTCACAACGACCAGCCACATCTGCGATAAAAACACAAAACAGGCGATAAGGCGCGTTAGCACCAGGAAATCTACACCTGCTCTGACCTGGTGTAAAGTCCGACGGCAGCCTGCAAACCAAAAGGGAGCAGAGCCCAGGGCTACATCGGAAGGGCAACAGATGCCATGGAGCCACCCATCATGCGGCCCGGACACCCAAGAGGGCCACAACACCCACAGCCACCACCCCTAGGACCACCCCTCCCTGGCACCCCCCGACCAAAGACATGCCACATCAGCCACACCTAAACATGTACAAAATATTCCGCTTCATGCCGCACAATCACAACTGGTGACATAGATGTGTCGTCACAGAAATGACCAGCACACATTCACTTTCGAAGCAACAAATGAAACTTTATTAAAATGAACAACGAAATGAAATGAAGACACATGGCCGCTCCCCTCCGGACAATACGCAGGTCACAGCCTGTAAGACAAAAAACATGATGAGAAGGTGTGTCCTGCGCACATCAGAGGACAGAGAGAGAGCAAAGGGGAGAGAGAGGAAGAGAGGGAGGGAGAGAGAGAGGAAGAGAGGGAGAGAGAGAGAGAGAGGAAGAGAGGAGAGAGAGAGAGAGAGAGAAGAGGAGAGAGAGAGGAAGAGTGGGAGGGAGAGAGAGAGAGGAAGAGAGGGAGGGAGAGAGAGAGGAAGAGAGGGAGGGAGAGAGAGAGGAAGAGAGGGAGGGAGAGAGAGAGAGAGAGTGCCGCCCCTGCGCACCCAGGCCTCAATGCTCACCTTCCGCCACCGACGCGTAGACAGGAGGTCCCACCACGTGCCGCTGCAAGCCACAAGCCCGGGGCCCGCGGACATGGCACCCTCCACATCATGCAGCCCCGCTCCGCAGGCCACCAGGTCTCACGTTTGGTGCTGGGTCTTGATTACTCCATGGCCGAGGACATACCAGTGCACCCGGCACCATTGCCGGCTGCACACCCGCTCAGCCCAATGGGTGCCACCAACTCTGGGATCCCGGAAGCGTCGCCACGTGGCGGTAGGCCTGTGCTGCCCACTGGCTCTGGACTACACTGCGGTCCAGCAGGGCACACAAAACCTGAGCTGTCCGGACCGCCAGGACGGGGCATCATCGCAGGCTGCACACCCGCTCAGCAGCTCAAGGTGCCACTTACACAGTGCACCCAAAGTCACCGTCCCGTTGCGGGGTGCCTGTGCCGTCCGCAAGGCCTCAGGTGCCACTAACCCTGTGCAACCCCAGTCTGCGCCACGTGGTGGGAGGCCCATGCCGCCCGCAAGGCCTCATGTGCCACTAACCCTGTGCAACCCCAGTCTGCGCTACGTGGTGGTAGGCCCGTGCCGCCCGCAAGGCCTCGGATGCCACTAACCCTGTGCGCAACAACTCATGGGCCCTACATGAGTGAGAACCGTGGAGCGGCCATCATCCAGTCACCACCGGAAGAGGGAATGTGACGTCGTCGGCCCCTTATGTTGGCGGAGTCACATGGCCTGTAACGCCTGTGCCGGATGGGTGTGGTGTGTGTGAAAACCTGCCCTCAGGGAGTGGCTGTGACATGCTGACAACTAGACCAGTGACCTGCACACCACCAGCGAGTACGGCTGCGACGGGTAGCAATGAGGGCCCTACCTCGGGGTGTTAGCGGAGTGGTCTGGCCTGCCGTACGCCCGACCAGAGCAGGGCTTGCAACAATGACTCGTGGGCTCTGGGCGTGGTCCCGTCCATGTCCGGACAAGGAAGTGACTGATGCGTGTGTCCCTGTTGTAGTGTTCACGGAACCCGGTACACAAAATGCAATGTCGCACCCTCTGACTGGCATCCCACAGGATGAACATCATTGACGCAAGGGAAGGCACTGTCCCCACATTCATCCATACAGGAATGATGTAAGACATTACACAGCAGTGCGTCACTGGATGTTTATTTGCACATCCAGTGCAGTCATGCAGCTGGAGCGGTACAGGGCAATGCCGAGCACACTACAAAATATGGGCCCGTGGAGGGCCAGCCAGTGTCCATCCGGGGATGACCTGTACTGCGGAAGAGGAAGGGTACAGTCTGCAGTCTGTCCGCCGTGTCATTGGTCGTCAAACAGGATGTGGCAGTCCATGTCGCTGTCCAAGGTGAGTGCATCGGAGTGTATCGGGGGTCAGTGGGGTCTTGAGGACATGTGCGGCACCAAGCAGAAACCGGCAAGGTGGCGGAAATGGATGCTAGTGCCTGGCCCTCCTGACCACAGTCCGATCCACGTCCTCATCCCCGGGTGTGTGTCCTGCCCCACCTGTGGGTGTTGCAGTACCGGCTGCGGCACTGTGTGCCACTGACACATCAGGGGCCGGAGGAGGATTGTCGGCCGCACTGTGTGGCAGTGACACATCAGGTGCCGGAGTGGATACGCCTGCCGCACTGGGAGGCACTGACACACCAGGGGGCGGAGATGTGGATGGTGTGGGGGCAGCAGCATTCATAATCGCCACGCCTTGTGCCAGCAATGCCATGATGAGGACAGGCAGGGCACGGTAGATCCCAGCTACATTTCGCTGATGTGCAGCGGCGGCTGCCATCCTTTCCGCCTCCATCCGCACCATGTCCTCCATGAGCCTCCGCATGTGTGCCAGCTCACGGTTGGCATCGCTGGGGCCACTCTGAGCGGACAGGTATTCTTCCCTCCGCGTCATGACTCCAGAGATGTCAGTCAGGGCTCGCTGGAGTCCATGGGGCGGACATAGACACCCAAGGATGGCGTCCAGTTTTGTAGCCATGAGCTCCAACCCCACCCGCACCTGCTCGGCTGTCTCCCTCTGGCCCTCCAGCACACGGCGTTGGAAGGCCATTTGTTGTTCCTGGGGGACTTGGGAGGGTGCCGGGGCTGTCAGTGCCTCCTGCTGGGTGGTTTGGGTGGTGGGTGGGGTCTCATGGATGTAGCTGTGCTGCCCTGAACCTGGAGGTGAGTTGCGGATGAGGTCAATGAGGTCTTGGATGGTTTGGGTGTCGATTCTGGTGTTGTCCTCCTCCTCGTCATCAGTGAAGAGTGGCTGTGACTGCTCTGCAGGAGGTGTTGACGATGCCCCTGCGATGTGAAGGGGAGATGGTGTATTACAATGTGTCCACATGTATGTAGCTGCATGGTACAGGTTGACAATCAGACAGCATGGCATTGTACATTGTGACAGTCTGTGGGTCTGGGCGAGGACCCAGAGTGATTGTGGGTGTGCACTGTGCCCTGCTTGCTTGTGCATGTGTGCCATTGTGGCCATCTCCCCCGTCCCCCAGTACCTGGTGGTCACTCACCATGTTGCGGTTGTGTTGTGTCCTGTCGAGCAGTGTCCGGTCCCCGACTCCGGCCACAGTCTCCACACTGATGACTGTCAACACCAGCTCCTCCATGTCATCCAGCTCCAGCTGTGGCACTGGGCCCCCACCTCTGGTCTGCGTTGCTGCCTTCAGGTTGGCGGAGAGTTTCTCCTTGGTCTTCCGCTTGATGTCATTCCATCGCCTTTTGACCTCGTCCATTGTCCGCTTGTGCTCTCCGACGGCATTCACCTTGTCGACGATGTCCCGCCATATTCCAGTTTTGGTGCCCAATGACACGTTGGAGGTGACGGAGAGTTGTTGATGGTGCTCCATCACCTCCGTGACTATGATCCTGTTCGCCTGCGGACTGAACTTGGTCTTCCTCGTCTTCTTGTCCTTGCCCTTCCCTGTCCCCGAGGTCCCAGGCTGGTCGTCCGGGGTGCTTGTGGGGTTGCGCTCGTCCTCTGCACCTGCTCCGGCTGCCTCCATGGTGCTTGTGTGTTGGTCAGTTTGTGTGTGGGTGTTTTTTCTACTTTTATGGAGATTTTTGACGCCTGCCAGGTGTGTGTTGCAGGCCTGGCGCTGCTTATCGCTGATTTCCTCATCGCGAATGGGCTCATCGCACGTTTTTTGGTGTTGTGGTTTGTGTTTTTATCTCCATCGTGGTGGTTGTATCGCGGACATTGTCCGCGGTTTCGGCAGACTATCGCATGGTACCGCCTTGTTGTGAATTCCACGTTGACACGGGGTTATTTTCCCGCGATGGGCTGCGATATTGAAAGTTGCGTTACGCTACTCTTGCGGTAGTTATCACACGTTCTTGTGAATATACCCCATAGCCTTATTGTTGGGCACCAATATGTGAAGTGCTAGTATGGGATATCTATTCAGTGCGGCACATGTCTATGTATGTAAATGTTTTTGTATGGTTGTGTGTTCTTAAAAATTTGTATATGTAGTGTGAGATACGATATATGACTAATAATATACCGGTCACTTTCTTGAATTCACTTTGTCAGTCTCAGTTTTTTTTTTTTCTGTATGGTATAGGAACTATATATATCATTGATTGGTCTTTCCTAGTGATCAGGACAAATATTAGCATTAAAGAAATTCAGTCTTGCTCGACAGAACCAACTACTAATATATACTGTCATGTACCACCCATGGCATGCCCCTTTTACTTTGCATTATTTTGAGTCTAGTTCCCAGCACTGAACATGTTTTGTGCTGGAAAATTAACCCCAAATCAATACTTTACATTGGTTTGAGTTCCATTTATGATTCAAACATAGTACAAAGTGTTGCTAAATTTGGCCCTTGGTAAACACGACATCCTTGAAGAATCACAAATACTGAGACCTATCATGAATCTTCAATAGTCTCTGAAAAAGTCCAGCCGATGGAAACATGTTGGCTGTTACAAGTGTACACAAAAGTTCCAAGGGTTTAGTGTAGAATCTCAAAAGAGAATGTGATAAAGATGAACCCTGAGGAGCCCCACATTGCACTGCATGCTATGAATTCTAGAGAGTCTGGTCCATTAAAAGGATCTAAACCATCCAAGTAGAATTCTCAATGCCCAGTGACTGTAAGGGCTATAGATCATGAGATCATAGCATAGTTGATGGTGTCAGGCACAGTGGAAAGATCTACTAAAGCCACATTATTCTCTTCAGTGCACAGGAAGGGCAGATTCTGAACACTTATTTGGGCAAAAGGCCGCTTGCCAATCACAGAGGAGGTTAACTTTCATTTAGTGTCTGAGCTGAAGAATCATCTGGATTACAAGATCTTGTAAATAGTTGGACGCAAAGGGATATAAAAATTGAGAAAATAGTCAGTTTGACAGATGTTTCAATAGGAGAGACATGAGCATTTGTAATAAATTACAGTACTAGACTTGAATGCAAGGCGATTTAAGATCTTGGTGACATGCAAAGTGATCAAGCTATTAATTTGAGGAATGACCCTAAGAGGGCAGCAATAGAATGGTAAGCATGAGCAAAGAATTCCGAGGGCTAAGCTTAATACAGCTTTAAATACCTACCGAAAAGTACCCCAAGTGACGGGTGGTAGCTGAGGGTCTGTTACCCGATTTTGCACATATTTATTTTAGTGTTCCTCCCCAAATTACTCTGGGTTGCATTATGCTCTATATTTCATGTTGTGAAAGTCGACGTTAACAAGAGACGCCTTCTGAACTGTGTTTGTCAGCTCCCTGGCCGGAAAGCAATGTGCAAGACTCAAAAGATTTGTTTTATATTTCCATGCGCAAAGGGGACAGTAGAAAGGGGCGTTGTTCAATATTCTGCTGTTAACCATTACGATTTGCCTTGAGTTTCATACACATAGTGTGAGGTTTTAGGCATATACAATTTACTGTGGCATTCAACTGATAATTTGAAATAGTGTTGCGCTGTAAATCTATGCAAATGGGAATCCGGGGGGGGGATTTCCTCTGAGCAATAAGCACAAAGGGGGGCATCAGGTTGATACACTTCAATTCTTGTCATGTGATAAAGTGAGAATTGTGTTGTGGCTAGATGCCTCAAAGACTACATGTGCTGTATGTGGCCAGGTCTCTTTGAATTATATAGGTTATCGGGTCGTTATAGTTGGGAAATAGAATTTAAATAAACCTTAACAATTCACTGAAAAAACAAAGGTTACAGGGACGTTGCAGTTAGGCTCAGATTTCACTTGTACAAAACCAGTGAAATCAGCAGTTATAGCTACCTGAGCTAACAATAACTTATGCCCCCGCAATGCACTGCTTATGACCTCACATATTACATCACTCATGACATGGACAGTAACATCACTCATGACATCTCAAATGACATCACTGATGACATCATCCACAGAACAACTTACACAGCCACTCATACCCCCATACAAGCTCTCATATGCCCACTCACAATCCCACACAATCACTCACATACCTATTCAATAACCCATACCAGTACTTAAACACCCACTCACTCTTCCATATAGCCACTCACACACCTGCTCACTCACTTGTACAGCAACTCACACAGCCATTCTCTCACCCATCCAGCTACACATACAACCAGTCACTCACCCATACAGCCACTCACACAGACACACACTCAGCCATACAGCTACTCAGACACCCAATTATTCACCTACACAGTCACTCACACACCCACTCAGTCACCCATACGGCCTCTCAACACAGCTACTCACTCACCCATACAAGCACTCACATACTCACTCACACACGCACACAAGCAATTACATACACATCCATACAATCACTCCCATATTTGCTCACTCACCCATATAGCCATTCACATAGACACTCATTCTCCAATACAGCTACTCACACACCAACTCACTTAACTAAACACATAAACAGCCACTCACTCACCCATTCAGCCACTTACACACCCAGTCAATTACTCATACAGCCATTCAGAAACCCACTAACTCAACCATACAGTCATTATATACCCATTTACCCATCCATACAGCCACTCACACTGTCACTCACTCACCCATACAGCCACTGACACACCCACTCACTCACCGATACAGCCACTCACACAGCATCTCACTCACCCACACAACTACTCACACACCCACTTATACACTCATACAGCCATTCACACACCCATACACATAAGGTTACATACAGTCACACAGCCACTCACATAATATATGTGAGAAGTAGTATCACTCAGTAGTAGTGCACCTAGTATATTAATTTAACTATTGTAGTAGGTTAATGTTGGAAAGTGGATTATTGGTAGGGGAAAATGTAGGTCTGCCACTGGCAATAAGGCCACTAACCATTGGTAGGACTCAGCATAGGTCTTAGAAAATTATTCCTATGCTCAACCCTTGGTAACGTGACTGCGAGCAGACAGGCTTAACTTCAAAGACAGGTATGTAAAGCATTTAAAAACACCAATTCAGTAAATAATTAAGACACAACACATAATAAAAATCCAACACCAATTTATAAAAATAGGAAATATTTTTATCTTTAAAATGACACCAAAACGACAAAAATCCAATATAGGGAACGGGAGATATGAATTTTCAAAGATTTAGCAAAATAAAGCACTTAGAAACTTATAGCACCATATTTGGATACAGGCTCGCGATAGACCGACCCAAAGTCAAAGTTTCAGGCCGACCGCGATGGATCCCTGAGCGGATACCCCACGTGGAAGGTCCCGGTCTCAGTTTTTACCTTTGGACATAGAAACTTTTCTGGAGCTTTTCTCCCCGAGGTCCCTCGAAGCTCTCAGCCAGTCCGGATTCGGTGAGGGTTCGCCGGCTTGCCTTGCGATGAGCTCCCGGTCACCTTCCTACGTTCGGACTTAGAAACTTTTGCGGTTCGACCTCTGGAGCGTTCCAGCGGGGCAAACCCAGGATCCAGGCCGGCACGCGGTTGAAGGCAGGCGGCTTGGCTTTCGCGGTTGCTCCCGGTCACCTTTTCTACGAGCGGACTTAGAAACTTTTCTGGAGCTTTTTCTCGCGGGGTCCCTCGATGCTCTTCACCAGGCCGGTTTCGGTGAGGGTTCGCCGGCCTCGGATTTCTTCTACTCCCGGTCAAACTCTGGAAGTTGGACCGACGTGAGCTTTAGCGGGACGAACCTGGATGGCTTGGCCGGTTCAGCGGTTGAAGGCAGGCGGCTTGGCTGACCAGGTTGAGTCGGTCCCTCTATGGAGCTTTTTTTCAAAGTTCCTCCAAAGTTCTCCAAACTTCTTGAACTTCTTCCTGAAGTTCCTCAAAGGAGTCCCAAAGTGTCTCAAACTCACTCCAAGGGTCTGGAAGCTCCAAGATGGTCCTTGAAAGTTGAGGACTTCAGTTCCCACAATCCACTTGGACGTCACCCTTACAAATCCACTGGTAGTTCCCCAGGTTGATGATCCTTGGTGGTGAGGGTCCAGGTGAGCTCTGTTAACCTGTAGCTTGCAGGGAGTCCACTCTTCACTTCTTTTTCAGCAAGGTAGTCCACAGGGCTGTAGTTTCTGATGGTGCAGTCTTCAGAGGTCAGGCCTTAGAATTTGCACAGCAAAACTTCTCAGCTTGGCACAATGTTTTGCTTTCTTCAGTTTCAAGCAGCAGATCTGGAGGGCTCTGCCCCTCTCAGATACTTATTCCAAGTTCTCTGGGTCATGCAGGAGGTCACTCCTGACCAATGGGAGCAGGGTAACTCCTCAAAGATATGACCACATCCTGTAGAGTGAGGCATTATTTTGTCCCAGAGTGCATCCAATCTTCCAAATCCATAATGGCTGATTTTCCAGCAAGGAGGTAAGAGCTGGCTAAACACACCCCTAGGATGGCTAATTTACTTAGACGCTCCCCCCTGCATCTGCTCATACCTTCCTTAATCCTACCATCTGCCTAAGGTGGAAAGTTCAGAGTTGTAAATGACACTGTTCTCTGCTCGCCTCTTTGAAGAACATAGTTTACGACTCCTCCCCCTGGCATTCCTATGGAACAGCACACTGCCCTGCCAGCAGAGCTGGTTGACCCCAGGGGCTCTTTATCACCTCTTCAAGGCAGCCTGGCTAATCCACTTAACTCTGATCAATCAGGGCAGACCACTGGAAGGCTGATTCTGGACTTACAAACAAGAAAGTCTTATAACTTCTTGTATGTACACTTTAGGAGAAATTCAACAATATCATATTGTTGAATTTATTAATACCATTCGGGGAAGTCTTTGAATGGCACTTCTAGCCCTCTCCTATCAAGAGTTATTAGTTAATAACTTCCTACCATGTTAACCTATGTAACAGGGGATTTGCAATGGGAAAAATGACTTGGGACATTTTTCCAGCACCAGGACTTACAAAAACATATTTTATAAGTACTTCGCTTATATCTACAGGACCCCCACCCCATGGGACAACTAGAGGAGACTTTAGGGGTTCTGAATCTGTAAAAATATTGCAGATCCTCACTTCACAGTGCTCCTAGCATCAAAGTCGAATTTGGGCAGCACTTCATCACAATGTGGGGAGTGAAATGTGAAATTTCACTTAACCCAGGGCATATAGAACTCATTTTATAAGGGTCCACCTTATAGATACCTGACCCCCCATCCCTGGGACACCTAGGGGAGACCCTGGGGGTTATCCATTTTTAAGTGCCCCAAACACCAAAGTCGAGTTTGGGCACAATTTACTTTTTAAAAGCAGTCCTGGCACCCAGGGCTGCTTTTAAACTGACCTCAGGCCTCAGCAGTGCACACATGCAAGTGCAGAAAGCTGCTGGCCTCTAAACTGCCATGCCCTGCTATATACTAGGTACTGATAGGTAGTTTTGATTCCCCTGCCCTATTATATACTAGGGGCTTATAGGGTAGGTCATGCCAATCACAGGGGTACCCCAACCCAGAGTGTATCCTAGTGTGTGTAGGTGTTTTCACTGTATTCTAAGTGTTTTCATCAGCTAAGTGGAAAAACCTGGAAAGTCCATCTGCATTTGCATGGGCAACCCCAGGTCTGTGTTCCACTGTAAAGTCCATCCCCTGTAGGGAAATGGACCACCTTAACAGCTTGGGATTCTCCCCTCTCATCTGCATCAGCCATCTGAGAGGCCTGTGGTCAGTTTGAACACGAAAGTGAGTCCCAAACAAATATGGTCTCAACTTTTTCAGGGACCAAACCACAGCAAAAGCCTCTCTCTCAATGGCACTCCACCTCTGCTCTCAGGGAAGAAGCCTCCTGCTAATAAAGGTAACTGGCTGATCAAGGCCCTCTTCATTTAGCTGTGACAATACTGCCCCAATCCCTTGCTCTGAAGCATCTGTCTGAACCACAAATTATTTTGTGTAGTCAGGGGCTAGTAGCACTGGTGCTGAACACATAGCAGCTTTCAGAGTGTCAAAAGCCTTCTGACACTCTGGGGTCCAATCCACCTTCTTGGGCCTCTTTTTCGAAGTGAGTTCTGTTAGGGGCCCCACAATGGTCCCATAATTTTGAACAAACCTTCTATAGTACCCTGTCAGTCCAAGGAATGCCTTGACCTGAGTCTGGGTAACAGGAGCTGTCCAATCCAAAATAGTTTGGATTTTAGCTTGGAGAGGCTGTACATGGCCCCCACCTACCAGGTGGCCCAGGTACACCACAGAACTCTGCCCTATTTGGCACTTGCTTGCCTTAATAGTCAGGCCTGCCTGCTGCATGGCCTGAAGCACTTCCCTTAGGTGGCTTAAGTGATCCCCCCAGGTAGAACAGTATACAGCTATATCATCCAGGTAAGCTGCACTGAACTGTTCCAACCCAGACAAGACCCTGTTCACCAACCTTTGGAAGGTGGCAGGTGCATCCTTTAAGCCAAAGGGCATTACCTTGAACTGATAATGTCCCTCTGGTGTGGAGAATGCTGACCTCTCCTGTGCTCCATCAGTGAGGGCAATCTGCCAGTAACCTGAAGTCAAATCAAAAGTACTCAGGTACTTAGCAGCCCCTAACCTGTCAATGAGCTCATCAGCTCTAGGTATAGGGTGAGCGTCAGTCTTTGTGACTGCATTCAATCCTCTGTAGTCCACCCAGAACCTTAACTCCTTGGGTCCCCCCTGAGGATTAGGTTTAGGCACCAGTACCACTGGGCTTGCCCATGGACTCTCAGACGGTTCAATTACCCCCAATTCCAGCATCTTAGCAACCTCAGCTTTAATGCTGGCTCTGACATGGTCAGACAACCTGTACAGTTTATTTTTGACAAGTAGGCTGTCACCAGTGTCAATGTGGTGCACACACCACTTAGTGATGCCTGGGGTCAAAGAGAACAGGCCAGCAAACTGCCCCAGCACTTGCTTACAGTCTCTGTGCTGCTGGTCTGTCAACTTGGGAGAGAGTATCACCCCCTCCACTGACCCATCTTGCACATTAGTGGAGAGGAGGTCGGGCAAAGGCTCAGTTTCCTCCTCCACACCCTCATCAGTGACCAGTAACATGGTCATGTCTGCCCTGTCATGGTGGGGTTTCAATCTATTCACATGCAGGACCCTATGAGGGTTCCTGGGGGTGCCAAGGTCAACCAAATTGGTAACCTCACCCTTCTTTTCTAAGATTGGATAGGGCCCACTCCACTTGTCATGGAGCCACAGGCTCCAACACCCACACCAATT
This sequence comes from Calotriton arnoldi, assembly GCA_963921515.1. NCBI lineage: Eukaryota > Metazoa > Chordata > Amphibia > Caudata > Salamandridae > Calotriton > Calotriton arnoldi. Next base: position 336,727 of record CAWUFW010014348.1, on the reverse strand, counting down.
GTCCTGGAGTATACTCAGGCCTTTTGATCATACCAGTGCTTCATGAGCTCCTGGCTGGCCTCCAGTTTTCTGTTTGCCTTGTACATGTACTCTGCCATTCTAGATCTCAGGCCTAGCACATAGTCAAGCACATTGTCCTTTGCTTCTTTAAGAGGCTTCTCTAAAGACTCTCTCAGCAGGCTCAATGGCCCCCTCACAGGGTGACAAACAACAACTCAAAGGGACTGAAACCAACCCCTTTCTGTGGCACCTCCCTGTAGGTAAACAGTAAGCATGGGAGGAGAACATCCCATCTCCTCCTGAGTTTCTCTGACAACCCATTTATCATGCCCTTCAGGGTTTTGTTGAATCTCTCAACAAGACCATTTGCTTGTGGGTGATAGGGGGTGGTGAACTTGTAGTTGACACCACACTCATCCCACATAGCAGTCAGATAGCTGGACAGGAAGTTCGTGCCCCTATCTGACACCACCTCTTTTGGAAAACCGACTCTGGTGAACACACCAAGCAGTGCTCTAGCCACTGCAGGAGCCTCAATGGTTCTAAGAGGGATTGCTTCAGGGTACCTAGTGGCATGGTCCACTACCACTAAGATATACCTATTCCCTGATGCAGTAGGTGGGTCCAGGGGACCAACAATGTCCATCCCCACCCTTTCAAAAGGAACCCCAACAACTGGCAGTGGTATTAGGGGAGCCTTTGTCTTGCCCCCTGCCTTGCCACTGGCCTGACAGGTGACACAGGAGCTGCAAAACTCCTTTACCTTTTCAGACATATGGGGCCAGTAGAAATGGTTCACCAACCGGTTCCATGTCTTTGTCTGTCCCAAATGTCCTGCCAAGGGGATATCATGACCCAAAGTCAGGATGAACTCTCTGTACTTCTGGGGCACCACCAACCTCCTGGTGGGCCCCTCCTTGAGGTTTCTGGCCTCAGTATAAAGCAGTCCATCTTCCCAGTAGAGTTTGTGAAACCCACTGTCATCCCCTTCCTCTTGCTTAGAAGCAATCCGCCTCAAGCTCTCAAGGGTGGGACAGTCTCTCTGTCCCTTGCTGAACTCCTTCTGGAGGGTCCACCTGCTCCTGTCAGTTCTGCCAAATCTGACAGCTCTGGCAGCGATGGAGTCCCTCCCTCAGAGGCCAGATCCTCCCCATCAGGGTTAGTTTCTGCCTGCACCTCTGGAGTTCCCTGTTGCTGGCTCACCAGGCCCAGTACCCTTGTCCTTGGATGCTTGGCCCTTTGTTCCAGGGTCCAAGTGTCCAGCCCCTCCCTTCTGGCTAGTCTGTGACCTAGTCACAGCACATACCCACTCAGGGAGCTCCAATATTTTCATATGGAGTCCTCTCTCCACCTCTGACCACACAGAGGCTTCAAGATCATTGCCCAGTAAACACTGGACTGGGAGCACCTTTGACACAGCTACCTTCATAGGGCCTGTCACACCTCCCCATTCCAAATCCACCACAGCCATAGGATGGAGTTTGGTAGTGCTGTCTGCATAAGACACCTGGTGAAACTCACCAGGTAACAACCTTTCTGGAGGCACCAGCTCACCCAGGACCATAGTTACACTAGCCCCAGTGTCTCTGATAGCCTCAACCTCAGTCCCATTCACTTTAGGCCTCTGCCTGTACTTGTCCATGTTTGGAGGTAAGGCAGCAAGGGTTGCAATATTCACCCCACCCAGGGACACTAAGGTTGCTTCCACCACCTGACTACTCCTCACTGGGGCACCACTCTCCACCCATACACTGACACTGGCAATCCCTGTGGATGGCCCCTTAGGGGGGAGCTTCTTGGCGCATACAGCATCTCCCTGTTTGTGCCCTGGCTGGTTACAGTCAAAGCACTTACCCACTTTTGAGGGATCAAAGAACCTACCATTCTTTCCCTGATTCCACCTCCCTTTGGATTTGGATTGGCTCAGGGCCCCCTCCTTGTGCAGGTTTTTGTGGGTCTTTGGAGGACTCCTTCTGGTTTTGACCTTCTTTCCTTGGGCTTTCCCTGGGGAGGGACCTGTCCTCCTTTCTTCTGGTCACCCCCTGGTGCTGTATGGAAACCCGGGTTCTCACCCACTCATCAGCTGCTTCACCCAGCTCTCTGGGGTCTGTCAGCTTAGAGTCCACTAGATACTGGCGTAACTTCTCTTCTGCACAATGAGTCAAAATATGTTGTCTCAAAAACAAATTATACAATCCCTCATATGTGTCAACTTTGTTACCAACAATCCAGCCTTCCAGTGCCTTCACTGAAACGTCCACAAAGTCTACCCAAGACTTTGAACTCAATTTCTGGGTGCCTCTAAACTTCACCCTGTACTGCTCTGGAATCAGACCAAATCTCTTAACTAAGCATGCCTTCATCTGCTGGTATGATTCTGCATCCTCTCCCTTCAGGGTCAGGAGCCTATCCCTCCCAGCTACTGGAATCAACTCCCACAGGAGTGCACCCCAATACTTAGAGTGGACCCTACTCATTCTAAGGACCCTCTCAAAAGCTGCTAGCCATTTGTCAATGTCATCCCCCTCAGTGTACTTGGGTACTATACCCTTGGGAAGTTTGTGATCAAATGCACCACCCCTGGACATTTCAAAATCTTCATCATTTTCACCGCCACCATTTCTTTTCAACGCCTCCTCCCTCTCCCATCTCTTCTCAGCCAATTCCAGTTTCCTCTGCTCCAAAGCTATCAAAGCTAATTGAGCCTTAAGCTGTCTCTCTGCAAGGGACGGTGGTGGTCCCTGAGTAAGGGACCCTTCCCCACTCCCACCAACTGGATTCATATGGCTCACACTAGAGAAAATGGAAGCGGCATCATCCGCACCCTCCTCTTGGATGAGGTTGGGGGGGGGACCCTCTATCCCCCCTTGACTCTCCTCAGCTGCCCCAGCCCAGGCCTTTAGGGACTCAAGCAACCCTGCTGTGAGAAGTTGGCCTGGTATATGCTGTCCACTAGTTATAGTGGGCACCTTGCACCAGTCCAAACGACCCCTTATTGATGATAGGTTTAAGACAACCTTATTTGAAAGCTACCCTAGTGGTAGCTATGGAGAGCAGCCTTCAGGCTAAGTCTTGAAGGAGTGTAAAGCAGTTTGTTTTACCAGTCTATAATCTCTTGAATGGCCAAATGAAAGGCGACCACACCAGATATATATATAAAATATACGTATTTATTTCTAAACACACCCTACTAGTCTCTTTATGAGGCTAGTGGTCAAAGCACATATGTTACACTTCAAATATCACAGTAAATTAGCACAATATACGATAGGCCCTAGGGGCGAACCAAACCATATATTAAGAAAGTGGTATAAGAACCACGGCTTGACTATACACAAGGCCTAGAGCCTGTAGAATCGCTGGGACCCCAAGGAACCACCCAAGGTAGTGACACAGGGGACCCACGGAGGACGTGTGCAGTGTTTGAACACAGCCACGAGCTCCGTTAGCTTCTATGGGGAAAGTCGCGGTTAGAGTTTTAAAGTTTAGGGACACTTAGGAGTGGACTAGGAACGAACCCTTTTGGACTTAGATGGTTCTAGGGCCAAAACCCACGGGAGCACCGGAGTACTCGTGTTACCTCACCCAGGGAAGCCGGGTGCATAGGTGTCAAATGGTGTCGGGTCGCGTCGTCGTATTCAATGGCAGCTTGCAGAGAAGTGCTGCTGCCGGGAAGATGCAAAGTGTCCGAAGAGATCCAAGCCTGGATCGAAGATGTGAAGAACCTGAAAGAAGAGGGGACAGAGTCTGGGTCACTAGCCAGTGACCAGGGGCACGATAGTCGAATGCCCACCGATGTCGGGTATTTCAGGTGCAAAGAGGTGAAGCTTGACTCTTCAGCCACGAGGACCAGGAGGTGTCGACGACAACCAGGAGCTGCATTCGAGCTGTCCCACAAATGATGTCGAGTGCTGCAGCATCGGTGCCTGGATTGGACACAACAAGCCTTGGCAACAGCAACCCACGCAGGAAGAGGAAAGATGCTTCAGTGCAGACCAGCAAGGTCCTGGGGACTCCCCAAGCGATGGAGAGTCAGGGCACGTCTGGAGCAACCAGGAAAGCCCAGTTAAAGTAAAGTTACCCTTCACAGGGACCCACAAGTCGACGGACAAGAGATCGCAAAGGGACCTCAAGAGGAATCACAAAATGGTGGCCCACGGGTCACTCGGAGTGGGTAGGCCAGCAGTCTTCAGTGGATTCACTGCTCGGGGTCAGGGCTACGAGTAACCTAAAGCACAGCCTCAAGGATTGACGAGAAGCATATGCACTTGCAAATGTGCACGGTGTCCAGGGGTTCCGGTTCCACGGTACCCACGAGGGCTATGGGTCTCAGCTTTGCTGGGGACTTGGGTCAGCCTCTGGGAAGTCTGGAAACCCACCTCCTGGGTTGCAAAGTCTTTGGCGTCCGGCGGGAGCTTCGGGGATGCAGACCGGGCAGATGCGTCTTTGGTGCCTGCCAAGCAGGGGAGTAACTCCTTTACTCCAAGGGAGATTCTTCAGTCATCTGGCGTTGAACAGATCGTCGAAGGTCCAGGATTTAGTATCAGAGTTTCGTCCAGGGAAATATAAAGTCCTGTAGCCAGGGGTTCCTTTCTTATACCCAAGGAAGGGGTTGGACATACTCTGGTGACCCACCTATGGGAGGGTTTGGAAAGAGGGGTGGCTACACCCATTTCCTTTGTCCAGTTTCGCACCAGAGCAGGGGCTGGTAGCCCCTGCAACCGGTTTGAACTGGACTATGCACAGGGACACCAAATGTGCCCCCAGTGCAGGACTTCAAAGCACTCTGAGAGTGCACCCACCCAGCCCCAATACACTAAAGCCTGTCTGGGAGGTGGTAACACCTCCCTGTGACAGGAAACCTATTGTCCAGGCCTCCCCTGCCGGAGTTTCGGTCAGCAGCAGGAGGCCAGACTCGTGTCTGTGGCTGCAGCATCCATTTTGTGATGCCAGGGCTCTGTTAGCTGGTACCGGGTATACCGGTGCTGTCATGTATCTCCCTCTAGAAGGGTGGGATCATATTCCCACACCAGTTACTGGTGTGGGGGTATGATTCCAAGGTGTTTGACACCAAACACAACATGTTTCCGTGCAGCCATCCCAAAGTTAGCATTTACCGCTAGGTTATAATGCACTTAAGAGTATATGGTCAGGCTGCCTCACAGACAACCCCGGAGGATAGATTCCGAAGGCTGCAGAGGGGCTCTGCTCATGCATGGGCACCCTCTCACACAAAACCAAGCACCCTGCCTTCAGGATTGATAAGGCCTGCCATAGGGGTGACTGATAGGTTTATATGTGCAGTGATAGGGTGAGATATAGTGAACCTATATCTCAGTAAGGGGTGCATGCACCACCTTACTCAGGCTGCTGTAGCAGTCCTGTGGTGTCATTTTGGAAGGCTGCCCAGGGGTGGCATAATACATGCTTCAGCCCCTGGTAGGCCTCTGGGGTACCTATGTCCTGGGTACATAGTATACCATATACTAGGGACTTATAAGGGTATCCCAGAATCCAATCTGGAGTGTACCTAAAGTACTTGCAATCAATTTAAGGGAGTAAGCAGATAGGCTGGGGTCCTGAATAGCAGGATCCCAGCCAAACTAAGTCGAAAACCAGCAAAACACCAGGAAAAAAGTGGGGGCAACCATGTAGTCAGATTCCACCTTCCTACATAACCCCCCCCCCCCAAATGAAAGGAGATAAGGCTAACCTTGGCCAGTTGAGCCTTTATTGACTAAGTGGCCATATAAGGAAGTACCTGCACTAGCATGGTTACCCCCTGTCTTATGGTCCAATAAGCAATCCCTAACCCCAAGGGTATGGGATGATCTCCACCATGGGGAATTACTACCTGTGTTGTGTTTTGGCAAAGTAAAAGGCTGGTGGGGTGTCTGAGTATAGAAGTGAGGCCCTAATAAAGATGGTCTCAGCTTCCTCAGATCACTGGTCACCATGGAGGCCTTTCTTTCCATGACTGAGTTGTATCTGGCCCTAAGGGTCAACCTTTGGCTGTTTACAGCTGGCGGTTGGGTCCCTTTGGTTGGAACACTGGGGGGGACATGGTAGGTTTGGAACCTTTTGGTGCAAGGTGTGCCTTTGCCCAACAGAGTCCATCTGGGGGAGGTCCCTACCCAAAGGTAAGGGGGATCCCTCAGTGTGTTGAGGAATTTTCACCTGGCTAGGGCTACTAGACTGGGTGCCCCTAATCTGCTGATGGGGGGGTTCCTCTGGACAGGGGGCCCTGGGGGGTCCACTGACCTCCCTGACCTCTGCAGCCCTGGGCTGACTGAGGCAGGGTAGAGAGGGGCAGGTTACCTGCTCCAGACTGGGTACCACCCTGGAAGGGTCCCCTGCCATCAGAGGTGTTGCCAGGACAGGCCTGACTACCTCTGGGGCAGTTCCTTCACTAGGGGTAGGATCAGTTCCCTGAGGAGGCTGACCCTTACCTATAGTCTGGGGGGAAGAAGACTTTTCTTCAACCCTTGGGCTCTCTTGTGGAGGAGAGTGGGCCATTCTTTCAGGCTCCATCACTCCAAAATTTCGTTGGGGGTGGGCTGTGGCCATCAGAGCCCCACCAACTCCCTCAGGGATGCTCAGCATTCTCAGATGGGCTTGGTGTTCAACTTCAGCCCAGGCTGAAATTTCCAGATCATTGCCCATCAGACAATCTACAGGCAAGTTTGGGGACACTGCCACTCTTTTGGGCCTGTGACCCCTTCCCAGCTGAGATTGACTATGGCCATGGGGTGATCTGTGCTGACACCATCAATGTTGGTCACCTGGTATTTAAACTCAGGTAAAAGCTGGTGAGGGGGGACTAGTTTCCTGTCACCATGGTAACACTAGCCCCTGTGTCCCTGAATGCCACAGCTTTCTGACCATTAATCAGTGGCTCCAGTCTGTACCTGCCCAATGCATTGGGACCCATGGTAAAAGTGTCAAATCCCATGCCACCATCACAGACTAAGGAAGTTTGTGAGGGGGACCTGTCTAAACTAGGGCCCACCTCTGTTCCCCATGAGAATGCACTTAACTTTTTGGGTACAATACTACCGCCTGGGGGATTACTATTAGTAGTACCAGGAGGGGTGGTAGTATTAGTTGGAGGAACATTTTCTTTATTGCCAATCCTGGGGCAACTGGGATCAGTTTTCCAGTGTCCAGGCTTTTTACAGACATGGCAATATGGTTTCTTTTCAGGGGAGGAAGGAGTTTGGGACCCACCCCCAGAAGAGGACTTTTGGGTCCCTGTAGTGGACTTATCCTTAGATTTATCCCCACCTTTCTCTTGGGACTTGGTAGAATCTTTCTTTTGGTCACCACCCTGATTCTTAGGCCTTACCTTGGTTCTGACCCATTTGTCTGCCTTCTTTCCCAATTCTTGGGGAGAGGTCAGATCAGAGTCCACCAGGTACTGGTGTAAAAGCTGGTTTTGACAATTATTAAGGATCTGCTCCCTCATAATCAAATTGTACAATCCTATAAAGTCATGCACCTTGCTGCCATTTATCCAACCTTCCAGAGCCTTAGTAGCACAATCTAAAAAGTCAGCCCAGTCTTGAGTCTGAGTCTTTTGGGTGTCTCTGAACTTCAACCTGTACTGTTCAGTGGTTAGGCCAAACCCATCAATCAGAGCACTCTTCAAGACTTTGCAATTGTCAGCATCCTCTTCTCTAACAGTGAGGAGCTTGTCTCTGCCTTTGTCTGCAAAGGAGAGCCACAAGATTGCTGCCCACTGCTCCTGGGGGACCCTCTGAACTTTACAGGCCCTTTCCAGTGCAGTAATCCATTTGTGGATGTCATCCCCACTCTGGTAGGGAGGGACAATCTTGCTTAGGTTTCTATGGTCATAAGACCTTTCCCTAACACTAGGGAAGTTGCTGCTACCCCAATTTTCTTTTAGTTTTCTGAAGCTCTAGGGACTCCCTATCTAAAGCCAACTGCTCTCTTCTGATTCTAAGTTGAGCTTCTTCATACTTGAGCAGTCTCTCTTTCCTTTCATGAGAGGATTCCCTCCTATGAGAGGAAACAGAGGTCCCTATTGAGGTGTCAGAATGGTTAGACTCCTGAGAAGGAGATCTTGACCTTCTAGGCACACTCTCAACTCTCCCTGGTGGAATAAAGAGGAGGCCATTCTGGCCATCCTCCTCATCTGCAGGAAGAGCTGGATTTCCCAGGTTAAGATCAGTGTCATCTTCCTGGTCAGCTTCAGAGGTCAGGTCATGGGTATCTTCACCCCTTGGCCTTTCCTCATCTGCTGCCCCACCCTCTCTGCCTACCCCTTCAGACCCTGTGGGCCTTCTGAGATCATCCAACAGCAGTACCTCTATGAGGCATTGGGTGTTGGCACTTTTGCCTGTCTTCAGTTTCCTAGTACTGCACAATGCTCTCAATTCCAAGAATGGGAGGTTGTCATACTTGGATGGTAGAAGCCCATTGGCTTCTGGCAGGGACCCACTGGTTCCTGGCCTTGAAGTCATCACTAGTGAGGTTTGGTGTATGCACTACCTACTCTAGTGTGGCCTACTAAACTCCCTTGAGTTGTAGAAAGGGTGTGCTAAGCCCTTGACACACAACACTAAGTTCAGTAGAACTTACTGTAATTTTAAGCTTGAATTATATGTACCTCAGGTACCTTTAGTGGTTTTCAGTTAGTCACTCACTTGAGATTATCTGGTAAAACAAAGGCAAGCTTGAATCCAACCGCTGCACACCAATGTGAGAAGTTGGCCTGGTATATGCTGTCCACTAGTTATAGTGGGCACCTTGCACCAGTCCAAACGACCCCTTATTGATGATAGGTTTAAGACAACCTTATTTGAAAGCTATCCTAGTGGTAGCTATGGAGAGCAGCCTTCAGGCTAAGTCTTGAAGGAGTGTAAAGCAGTTTGTTTTACCATTCTATAATCTCTTGAATGGCCAAATGAAAGGAGACCACACCCGGTATATATATAAAATATATGTATTTATTTCTAAACACACCCTACTAGTCTCTTTATGAGGCTAGTGGTCAAAGCACATATGTTACACTTCAAATATCACAGTAAATTAGCACAATATACGATAGGCCCTAGGGGCGAACCAAACCATATATTAAGAAAGTGGTATAAGAACCACGGCTTGACTAGACACAAGGCCTAGAGCCTGTAGAATCGCTGGGACCCCAAGGAACCACCCAAGGTAGTGACACAGGGGACCCACGGGGGACGTGTGCAGTGTTTGAACACAGCCGCGAGCTCCGTTAGCTTCTATGGGGAAAGTCACGGTTAGAGTTTTAAAGTTTAGGGACACTTAGGAGTGGACTAGGAACTAACCCTTTTGGACTTAGATGGTTCTAGGGCCAACACCCACGGGAGCACCGGAGTACTCGTGTTACCTCACCCAGGGAAACCGGGTGCATAGGTGTCAAATGGTGTCGGGTCGCGTCGTCATTTTCAATGGCAGCTTGCTGAAAAGTGCTGCTGCCGGGAAGATGAGAAGTGTCCGAAGAGATCCAAGCCTGGATTGAAGATGTGAAGAACCTGAAAGCAGAGGGGACAGAGTCTGGGTCACTAGCCAGTGACCAGGGGCACGATAGTCAAATTCCCACCGACGTCAGGTGTTTCAGGTGCAAAGAGGTGAAGCTTGACTCTTCCGCCACGAGGACCAGGAGGTGTCGACGACAACCAGGAGCTGGATTCGAGCTATCCCACAAAGGATGTCGAGTGCTGCAGCGTCGGTGCCCGGATTGGACACAACAAGCCTTGGCAACAGCAACCCACGCAGGAAGAACAAAGATGGTTTGGTGCGGACCAGCAAGGACCTGGGGACTCCCCAAGCGATGGAGAGTCAGGGCACATCTGGAGCAACCAGGAAAGCCCAATTAAAGTAAAGTCACCCTTCTCAGGGACCCACAAGTCAACGGACAAGGGATCGCAAAGGGACCTCAAGAGGAATCACAAAATGGCGGCCCACGGGTCACTCGGAGTGGGTAGGCCAGCAATATTCGGTGGATTCACTGCTCGGGGTCAGGGCTACGAGTAACCTAAAGCACAGCCTCAAGGATTGATGAGAAGCATATGCACTTGCAAATGTGCACGGTGTTCAGGGGTTCCGGTTCCACAGTACCCACATGGGCTATGGGTCTCAGCTTTGCTGGGGAGTCGGGTCAGCCTCTAGGAAGTCTGGAAACCCAACTCCTGGGTTGCAAAGTCTTCGGTGTCCGGCGGGAGCTTCGGAGATGCAGACCGGGCAGATGCGTCTTTGGTGCCTGCCAAGCAGGGGAGTAACTCCTTTACTCCAAGGGAGATTCTTCAGTCATCTGGCGTTGAACAGATTGTCGAAGGTCCAGGATTCAGTATCAGAGTTTCGTCCAGGGATATCTAAAGTCCTGTAGCCAGGGGTTCCTTTCTTATACCCAAGGAAGGGGTTGGACATACTCTGGGGACCCACCTATGGGAGGGTTTGGAAAAAGGGGTGGTTACACCCATTTCCTTTGTCCAGTTTCGCACCAGAGCAGGGGCTGGTAGCCCCTGCAACCGGTTTGAACTGGACTATGCACAGGGACACCAAATGTGCCCCCAGTGCAGGACTTCAAAGCACTCTGAGAGTGCACCCACCCAGCCCCAATTCACTAAAGCCTGTCTGGGAGGTGGTAACACCTCCCTGTGACAGGAAACTTATTGTCCAGGCCTCCCCTGCCGGAGTTTTGGTCAGCAGCAGGAGGCCAGACTCGTGTCTGTGGCTGCAGCATCCATTTTGTGATGCCAGGGCTCTGTTAGCTGGTACCGGGTATACCAGTGCTGTCATGTATCTCCCTCTAGAAGGGTGGGATCATACTCCCACACCAGTTACTGGTGTGGGGGTATGATTCCAAGGTGTTTGACACCAAACACGACATGTTTCCGTGCAGCCATCCCAAAGTTAGCATTTACCGTTTAGATATAATTCACTTAAGAGTATATGATCAGGCTGCACCACAGACAACCCCAGAGAGGAGATTCCGAAGGCTGCAGAGGGGCTCAGCTCATGCATGGGCACCCTCTCACATAAAACCAAGCACCCTGCCTTCAGGATTGATAAGGCCTGCCATTGGGGTGACTGATAGGTTTGTATGTGCAGTGATAGGTGAGGTATAGTGAACCTATATCTCTGTAAGGGGTGCATGCACCACCTTACTCAGGCTGCAGTAGCAGTCCTGTGGTGTCATTTTGGAGGGCCTTCCAGGGGTGGCACAATACATGCTTCAGCCCCTGGTAGGCCTCTGGGGTACCTCTGCCCTGGGTACATAGTATACCATATACTAGGGACTTATAAGGGCACCCCAGAATCCAATCTGGAGTGTACCTAAAGTACTTGTAATCAATTTAAGGGAGTAAGCAGATAGGCTGGGGTCCTCAATAGCAGGATCCCAGCCAAACTAAGTCGAAAACCAGCAAAACACCAGGAAAAAAGTGGGGGCAACCATGTAGTCAGATTCCACCTTCCTACACCTGCCTTCTTAAGCTTCCTGAAAGCAGGCAGCACCCTAAGCCTACACTGTTCACTAAGATCAGCCATCTTAAACTGGGACAGTTTAGCCAGGTCCAGCTCCATGGTTCCCTAGTTTTCGGTCACAAATCTAGGCACAACAGACTTAGAACAATTTGGAAAAATCAAAACAATGGATTAAAAACAGTTTAGTCCAAATTCCAAAAATCAAACTCAAAAGTTTTGTTCTAAGGCAATTTAGAGGATTTTTATAATCTTAATTCACTTTACTGAAAGGTGTACTTTTAAACACAAGTCCTCATCCACACCGCTGAGCACCAAATGTTGGAAAATGGATTATTGGTAGGAGCAAATGTAGGTCTGCCACTGGCAATAAGGCCACTAACCATTGGTAGGACTCAGCATAGGTCTTAGAAAATTATTCCTATGCTCAACCCTTGGTAACGTGGCAGCGAGCAGACAGGCTTAACTTTAAAGACAGGTATGTAAAGCATTTAAAAACACCAATTCAGTAAATAATTATGACACAACACATAATAAAAATCCAACACCAATTTATAAAAATAGGAAATATTTTTATCTTTAAAATGTCATCAAAACGACTAAAATCCAATATAGGGAACCGGAGATATGAATTTTCAAAGATTTAGCAAAATATAGCACTTAGAAACTTAAAGCATCATACTGGGATACAGGCTCGCGATAGACCGACCCAAAGTCAAAGTTTCAGGCCGACCGCGATGGAGCCCTGAGCGGATACCCCACGCGGAAGGTCCCGGTCACAGTTTTTACCTTCTGACTTGGAAACTTCTCTGGAGCTTTTCTCCCCGAGGTCCCTCGAAGCTCTCAGCCAGTCCGGATTCGGTGAGGGTTCGCCGGCTTGCCTTGCGATGAGCTCCCGGTCACCTTCCTACGTTCGGACTTAGAAACTTTTGCGGTTCGACCTCTGGAGCGTTCCAGCGGGGCAAACCCAGGATCCAGGCCGACACGCGGTTGAAGGCAGGCGGCTTGGCTTTCGCGGTTGCTCCCGGTCACCTTTTCTACGAGCGGACTTAGAAACTTTTCTGGAGCTTTTCTCGCGGGGTCCCTCGATGCTCTTCACCAGGCCGGATTCGGTGAGGGTTCGCCGGCCTCAGATTTCTTCTACTCCCGGTCAAACTCTGGTAGTTGGACCGACGGAGCTTTTAGCGGGACGAACCTGGATGGCTTGGCCGGCTCGCGGTTGAAGGCAGGCGGCTTGGCTGACCAGGTTGAGTCGGTCCCTCTATGGAGCTTTTCTTTCAAAGTTCCTCCAAACTTCTTGAACTTCTTACTGAAGTTCCTCAAAGGGTCCCAAAGTGTCTCAAACTCACTCCAAGGGTCTGGAAGCTCCAAGATGGTCCTTGAAAGTTGAGGACTTCAGTTCCCACAATCCACTTGGATGTCACCCTTACAAATCCACTGGTAGTTCCCCAGGTTGATGATCCTTGGTGGTGAGGGTCCAGGTGAGCTCTGTTAACCTGTAGCTTGCAGGGAGTCCACTCTTCACTTCTTTTTCAGCAAGGTAGTCCACAGGGCTGTAGTTTCTGATGGTGCAGTCTTCAGAGGTCAGGCCTTAGAATTTGCACAGCAAAACTTCTCAGCTTGGCACAATGTTTTGCTTTCTTCAGTTTCAAGCAGCAGATCTGGAGGGCTCTGCCCCTCTCAGATACTTATTCCAAGTTCTCTGGGTCATGCAGGAGGTCACTCCTGACCAATGGGAGCAGGGTAACTCGTCAAAGATATGACCACATCCTGTAGAGTGTGGCATTATTTTGTCCCAGAGTGCATCAAATCTTCCAAATCCATAATGGCCGATTTTCCAGCAAGGAGGTAAGAGCTGGCTAAACACACCCCTAGGATGGCTAATTTACTTAGACTCTCCCCCCTGCATCTGCTCATACCTTCCTTAACCCTACCATCTGCCTAAGGTGGAAAGTTCAGAGTTGTAAATGACACTGTTCTCTGCTCTCCTCTTTGAAGAACATAGTTTACGACTCCTCCCCCAGGCCTGGCATTCCTATAGAACAGCACACTGCCCTGCCAGCAGAGCTGGTTGACCCCAGGGGCTCTTTATCACCTCTTCAAGGCATCCTGGCTAATCCACTTAACTCTGACCAATCAGGGCAGACCACTGGAAGGCTGAATCTGGACTTATAAATAAGAAAGTCTTATAACTTCTTGTATGTACACTTTAGGAGAAATTCAACAATATCATATTGTTGAATTTATTAATACCATTCGGGGAAATCTTTGAATGGCTCTTCTAGCCCTCTCCTATCAAGAGTTATTAGTTAATAACTTCCTACCATGTTAACCTATGTAACAGGGGATTTGCAATGGGAAAAATGACTTGGGCCATTTTTCCAGAACCAGGACTTACAAAAACATATTTTATAAGTACTTTGCTTATATCTACAGGACCCCCACCCCATGGGACAACTAGGGGAGACTTTAGGGGTTCTGAATCTGTGAAAATATTGCAGATCCTCACTTCACAGTGCTCCTAGCATCAAAGTCGAATTTGGGCAGCACTTCATCACAATGTGGGGAGTGAAATGTGAAATTTCACTTAACCCAGGGCATATAGAACTCATTGTATAAGGGTCCACATTATAGATACCTGACCCCCCACCCCTGGGACACCTAGGGGAGACCCTGGGGTCCCTAATATGCCATAACATTGTAGGTTATCCATTTTTAAGTGCCCCAAACACCAAAGTCGAGTTTGGGCACAATTTACTTTTAAAAGCAGTCCTGGCACCCAGGGCTGCTTTTAAACTGACCTCAGGCCTCAGCAGTGCACACAGGCAAGTGCAGAAAGCTGCTGGCCTCTAAACTGCCATGCCCTGCTATATACTAGGGACTGATAGGTAGTTTCAATTCCCCTGCCCTATTATATACTAGGGGCTTATAGGGTAGGTCATGCCAATCACAGGGGTACCCCAACCCATAGTGTACCCTAGTGTGTGTAGGTGTTTTCACTGTATTCTAAGTGTTTGCAGCATAGGACTGGCCCTGGGCCTGGTTAGGTAAAGCCCAGGGTCAGTCAGAGTCAGTTACCACCAGTACAAGTCAGCAAAAAGTTGGGGGGGTGCCCAGGGCACAGGATGACTTTGCAACAGTTAGTATATATGTTTAACACCCATACACTCTTAAAAACACTCACACTCACTTGATGATATCATCAGTGATGTCACTTGAGATGTCATCAGTGATGTCACTTGAAATGTCATCAGTGATGTCATCAGTTATGTCACTGACCATGTCATGAGTGATGTAATATGTGAGGTCATAAGCAGTGCATTGCTGGCACGTAAATTATAGTTAGCTCAGTTAATTGTAACTGCTGAATTTCACTGGTTTCGTACAAGTGAAATCTAAGCCTAACTATAATGTCCCTGTAAAGTATGTTTTTTCAGTGAATTTCTAAGGTTTTTATTATTTTGCTTCCAAATTATAATGTTGCTGTAACCTTTGGTTTTCTTCAGTGAATTTCTATGGTTTTTAAAATCTATTTCCTAACTATAATGTCCCTGTAACCTTTGCTTTTTTCAGTAAATTTCTACGTTTAAAAAAAACAAATTTCCAACTGCAACCTATAAACTTCAAGAGTGGGTGTGTGAGTGGCTTTATAGGTAGGTGAGTGGCTGTATTAATCTCTGAGTGGGTGTGTGAGTGTTTTGTGGGTGTGTGAGTGGCTGTATGAGTCTGTGAGTGGGTGTGTGAGTGACTGTATGGGTATGTACATGGCTGTGTGAGTGGGCGTGTGAGCGCCTCTGTGGATCTGTGAGTGGGTGAGTGAATGTCCGAGTGAGTTTGTGACTGGGTGTGTGAGTATCTTAGTGGGTCTGTGACTGGCTGCGTGAGAGTCTGAGTGAGTGGGTGCATGAGTGTCTAAGTAGGCCTGTGAGTCGGTGCATGAGTCTCTTAGAGGGTCTGTTTTATATATATATCTATCTATATATATGTAGATATATAGATATATATTAATAGATAGATAGATATATAGATAGATAGTGTAAGAAACTGGCTCTATATATACTGCACCAAAGTGAGGTTCAGTGTGTATAGAGTCCAAGGGTCTCCAGAGGTAGGCAGAGGTTAAAGTTAGATAGAAACTTACTCTCTAAAGTGGTAGCTTGGTCGAGCAGTAAGGCAGTATCAGAGGACAGTGTTAAGCATTTGATGTACACACTCAGTCAGCAAATGAATTCACACACTCAAGAACTGAACTCTAGGCCAATTGTTTTTGTAAAAAAAATATACTGTTATTTTATTTTAGAACCAAGCAAGCCTGATACAGGTAAGCATTCAATTCTTTTCAGAAATAAGTTACTTGTTGTACACAGTTTTAAAAAGGAATGAAGATTGTACTTGATTTGATTTACAGGGGATGCAGTAGGTTGCAATACTTAGTAAATGCAGTACATTGAAATGAATGGCTTTTTAAGGTAAATGCAGGTAAAATTACTTTTGCATTACTTTTGTAATCCAGTGCTGGACTCCTAGATTCAGCACTGGGACATTTACTTAAAACAGGTAAGTAATTACGTTTTTGTAGTTTGTACGATTTTTAAAGAATATTCTTGTATTTCAAAAGTTGACACTGAAACTTTTTCACCTAAAACCACCAATGTTATCATATGGAAGGAAATTCAATTCACAGGTAAGTTACTTTAACGTTACTTTTCTTACTCAGTGCTGGATGCCTAGATTCAGCACTGGGACATTTCCTGAAAACAGTTGAGAAAATGCGTTTTGGTTATTTGTGTGATTTTTAAGGAATATTCTTAGTTTTCAAAAGTCGACACTTAGAAACTTTTGGGAGAAAAAGTGTCAATGTTACTCTATGAGGAAAAACAGGTTATCGGTTTCGAGGTAAGTAATCGGTCTTTTGAGTTAGGGTTCTGGGGTTAGACTCAGGGGTCTCCCAGGGTCAGTGATGCACTGTTGTTGCACCCTCAGCGGCACTAGGGCGGCCGGGTGCAGAGTGTTGAGGCCCAATGTTATCCTATGGAGGATAGGGGACTCCGGTTGGTGGCTGCTGGCAAGCAGGCCACGGGGTTGTGGAGCAAAGCTCCTAGGGTTAAGGTCAGGGCAAGTTGGGGACCAAGTTAGCACAAAGGGGCACCCTCAGCGGCACTAGGGCGGCCGGGTGCAGGGTGCTGTTTTGAGGTCGGGTGCCCTGTTGATTTCAATGGAGATTCTCCAGGACAAAGAAACACTGCAGGCTCAGGGACGAGGATCTTCCAGGAGTGACAACCACTTCAAGGGGTAAGTTGGGATGTTGAGGGTTGGTTAGGCACTGCTGGGTTGGGCACACAAGGCCGTGGGGCATCGGGTGCAGGGGTGCCTTGGGACATTGGATTTTCTTACCCGCTCTGGTCGCGGTAGGGGGGGGTCCTCTGGATTGAGGCTGCAGGCGTCGTCAGGAGGCTTGAGGCAGGTCAGGGGTCGCCGGATCTCGGGTCAGGATTGCCGGGGGGACCTCCTCGGGGTATTTGCCCACTCGAGCTCGGGCCGGATTCGGCGGGTGCAGAGTGTGCAGGATTCGCGGTTCCTGGCTGGCACCAGAAGCTGCAGTTCAAACACATCCGGTGTTCACGGGAGAAACAGCTTGGAAAGTGAAGGCAGGCAGGTCCTCCGGGGTTTTGAGGTTGCTGGCCGCTGGACACGCCGGGGTTTTGCAGGAGCAGGTTCGAGGGAGACAGGCCTGTAGGGCTGGGGCCAAGTCAGTGGGCGTCGTCCTCTTGTTACCTCTGCACGGCTTCTCGTCCTTCTTCTTCTCTTCTTTTTCTTGTAGTTGCTGGATCTGCCTTCCTGGTTCAGGGCTGCCCCCTAAATACTGTATTTAGGGGCGTTGTAGAGGTCTTGAGGTCAGTAGCCAATGGGCTACTGACCTTAGGGTGACTACACCCTTGGTGTGCTCACCCCACGTGGGGGAGTGAGCACAATCCCTAGTACTGATTGGGGAGTGCCTGCCATCTGCAAGATGGCGAGCACTGGAGAGTGGGCTTCACCTCGCCTCCCCACCTGAGGGTGGAGTTGGCAGAGGTGGGCACACCCTGGGCTGGCTAGTTTTTCCCGCCTGTCTTCCTGCCGAAAGGAGGGGAGACAGGAAGGGGGCCTGATCCTGATAGCAGGAGAGGGCTGGGGGTCGCATTACAAAGGCTGCCAGGCCTTTGAAGCTCCCCTGCCACAGATGGCTCTTCTTGGCCTGGGGAGGTGTGTACACCTCCGCCCAGGAAAGGCTTTGTTTCTGGGCTCAGGGAGCGTAGGCTCCCACCCTAGGGGTCCAGAAACATGTCTCGTGGTGGCAGACTGGTGTGTACCAGTCAGGAACCCACCAGAGGCTGGTCGTTTTTCAGGGGCATCTCAAAGATGCCCTCTGTGTGCATTTTCATTAAATCCCACACTGGCATCAGTGTGGGTTTAATGTGCTGAGAAGTTTGATACCAAACTTCTCAGTTTTCAGTGCAGCCATTATGGTGCTGTGGAGTTCGTAATGACAAACTCCCAGCACCATATACTCTTAATGGCAGCACTGCACTTACAATGTCTAAGAATGGACTTAGACACTGTAGGGGTATAGGTCTCATGCACCTGTACCCTCACCACTGGTATAGTGCACCCAGCTAGAGGGGTGACTGACCTATGCCAGGGCAGTGGGTTGTAGGCATGGCCCACAGAGGTGTGTGCCATGTCGACTCTTCACTTTGTTCTGCACCAAAACACGCAGCCTGCAAAGGCAGTGTGTGTGTGTAAAGGTACAGGGCCTCTAAGGGTGGCACAATAAGTGCTGCAGCCCTTAGAGGTCTTCCCTGGTCACAGTGCCCTGGGTACCTGTGGTACCATTTACCAGGGGCTGACCTGTGGCCAGAGATGCCAATTGGGTACAGTTTTGGGGAAAGAACACAGGCCCTGGGAACCTGATTGGCAGGGACCCAGGGCACATCAAGTCAAAGTGCATCAGTGGTCTGGCAAAAAGTGGGGGGGTTACTGCAACAGAAACCCACTTCCTTACAGATAGATAGATAGATAGATAGATAGATAGTTAGATAGTCCTTTTTATTCCCCGACAGACTCGTTTCGGCATCATTGCCTTTTTCAATGTTGGTACTACACTCAAAATCTCATGTTAGTGTCTTTAAAAGGGTTCAAGACCACTCCCATTGGTAGATTTCACATCACATCAGGTTGCCTCTAATATGCTATCGTGCATTGCAGCCATTACAGAGTATGTTTTTCCACTCCTTGCTGTTCCTTTTTGGAATTATTAGTGCAGATAATGCCGCTTAAGTAGCAATATTTTCATGGTAAGCAACAGCAGCAGTTTTAAAGTCCATCCCACATAGATTCTCTGATGTTTGCGACCCCAATGTTTATAAGGAGTGGTCTTACTTACGAAAGTTCGTATACCTCATGTCCCACGTTGCCACATTTGCCAATATTTATGAGGAGACCTGAAGGCGATGATTATAGTAATCCCCGTCTAGACACTGTAGTAATGTCCCTTGGCACGGCAGGTAAATCCTCATTAATCGGAATGCGGCAGTTCTGGCAGTATAATTCATATTTCTCACCAACTGCCACTCATGACTGCCGAACAACTTAAAACGGGTGCTTCCGATGTGCCAGTGGCCGCACATGACATTTTTATCACCAAACTTCCTCACAGAGGAAATGGAGCACTCAGGGGTCAATAGAAGTCCTTTTTATTCCCAACAGACGAGTTTCGGGATCATTGCCTTTTTCATTGTTTGTACTACACTCAGAATCTCATGTTAGCGTCTTTAAAAGGGTTCAAGACCACTCCCATTGGTTGATTTCACATCACATCGGGTTGCCTCTAATATGCTATTACAGAGTATGTTTTTCCACTCCTTGCTGTTGCTTTTTGGCATTATTAGTGCAGATAACGTCGCTTAAGTAGCAATATTTGCATAGTAAGTAACAGCTGCAGCTGTAAAGTCCATTGCACATAGACTCTATCTAGCTGAAAACAAATATGAAAAAATATAAAATAACACCGTACTACACTATATATACCATTCAAATCCAGAACACAGGCGAAGTGTAGTCTAAACAATTTGGTAGTACCGTGGTACTCTGTAAACATTTTTAAAAATATCTCAAGTAATAAAACAACTTTTACTTACCTTCACACACTTATATAAACTGGTTCATGTCTTCCTATACACGTAGAAAACACTAGAACACTATATTTACTCTTAAAAGCCAGAACACAGCCAAAGTCTAGACTAAACAATATAGCTGCCTTTTACTTTTGTAATGGCAAGTTATTAGCCAATCATACTGTTTTGTCATCGGATTTAACACAGTATATCAAGAAATTTCAGAGGTATGCCGCGCCCCAACAGATCACTATGGTTTTGTGCCTTATGGGCCTGATTCACTATGGTAAACTTACACTTTTTTTCAAGTTTACCATTTTTTGCTATTCACAAAGGCCTTTTAATGGTAGTATCTTTATAACTGCGGAATCATCCAACATACAAAGATAGGACTGTCTTATCTTTTTATGCACAGAGACTCTGCAGTCTTAAAGATTCTACTCGTAAAATACCTTTGTGAATAGCAAACAATTATTAACTTACACAAAAGTGTAAGTTTACCTTTGAGAATTATGCCCTATAGCTTTAAAACTACACACACAATCTAGATCTACTACTAAGAAGCACCCTTTACACCACATAATCTATATTTCTCACACATTTCTTTTACATCCGTTCAGACATTTTCACACCATGGGGCCAATTACGATGCGGCCCGTAAAGGCTCCGACCGTCGGAGCCTTCCAAGCCACATCGTAATGGGCTACTCGATTAACTTTCCGACCGCCGCATTATGATGCTGGTGGTCGGAAAGTAAACCGGCCGGTCATTCCGGCTGGCTTCCGACGTGCTCAAGGAGCCCATCAGCAAGTCAGAGCCAGCTCGTAATCCCAAAGGGCGGGCCTTTTCTGCCCTTGGTATTACGATGCATGGTTTCTTACATGGTTTCCATGCTGGCCTGTCCGACATGGAAACCATGTTGGAAAGCATGTTTGAGGGCCCCCAGCAGGGCACCCTTGTGCCTGCGGCCTCCGATTAGGGGTGTTGATCCCAGCACCCCGTGGTAGGCACCTTGAGGTGCCTGCCACGGGGTGCAGGGATGAACAACACCTTCCATTTCTCAATGGGAGCGTGTGTTATGGCCGGTTTATGGCCGCAACATGAGTTGCCATTAAAAAATGGGTGTATGCGACCGAACAGTGTTCAGTCGCATTGTAATAGGGCGGTCAGGACCGCCAACCGGAGGTCTGTTGGTCCCAGGCTCGAAACGGTGTTGGGCAGATGAAAGTCCTCCCGACATCGTAATCAGGCCCTATGTTTCTTTTATACAATAGTCTGCGACATGAAATTCCACTCCATTATACGACATTCCACTTCACTCTATGACACGTCATTCTCTTCTACGACACCTCCCTCCATTCTATGACAGTCCAGTCCACTCTATGACACTCCATGCCACTCAGCTCTATGACACCCCACCCACTCTTTGAAAATCTAGTCCACTCTATGACACTCCATGCCACTCAACTCTACGATGCTCCACTCTACTATACGACACGCCACTCCAATCTACCACACACCACTCCACGGCATGCCAATCCACTCTATGACACTCCAGAGTAATTTGAGGAGCAGTAGCTTGGAGGATATCATCAGTGATGTTATTAATAACGCCATTTGAAATGCCATCAGTGATGTCAACAATGATGTAATTTTACATGTCATGAGTGATGTAATGTGTGAGGTGAAACATTTGTAACACTACTTTTTATTTGCTTCTCTCTTTCTTCTTTCCTTCATCCTTCTTTTTTCTTTGTTTCCTCTTTTATTTCTTTTTTACATTCTTTCATTCCTCTTTCCTTCTTTCTTCCAATCCTTTTTTCTTTCATTCTTTCATTACTTCTTTTGTTTTTCCTTTCCTTCATTTTTTCACTCTTTCTTTTTCTTTAATTCTTTCATTCCTTCCTTCCTTCTTTTTTTCAGTCATTCCTTCTTTCATTTTTTCATTCCATTTTCCCATCTTCCTTGCTTTCCCTTTTCTTTAAATCATTCATTCATACTTTCTTTCTTTCCTTTTTTCTTTCATTCATTCATTCCTGCTTTCCTTCTTTATTGATTTTCTTCTTTTCTATCATTCCACTCTTCTTTCATTCCTCCTTTCTTCCCCGTTTTCTTTGCTTCCGTCTTTAGATTTTTCTTTCATTCTGTCTTCCTTTTTGTCTTTCTTCTTTCCTTTTTCTTTCATTCTTTTTTCCTTTTTCCTTTCATTCTTTCATTCCTTTATTCTTTTATGCCTTTGTTTCTTCTTTTGTTCTTTATTTCCTTCTTTCCTGCTTTCTTTTTCTCTTGCCTTCTTTCTTTCCCTCTTTCCTTTCTTCTTGCTTTAATTTCTTTCTCTTCTTCTTTCTAGCTTTCATTCCGTCTTTCTGTTTTCCCTTCTTAACTTCCTTCTATCTTGCTTTCTTTATCTCTTTCCTGTGCTTTCTCTTTCTTTTTCTCTCTCTCTTTTCCCTTTTTCTTTCTCTGTTCTTCCTTTCTTTCTTTCTTTCTTTCTGTCTTTCCTTCTTTCTTGCTTTCATTTCTTCTTTCCTGCCTTCATTCCTTCTTTCTTGCTTTCTGTCCTCTATCCTTCTTACTTTTTTTCCTTCGTTTTGTCTATCCTTTGTTTTTTCTTTTTGACTTTTCTTTCTTGCCTTCCTTCCTTCTAGTCTTCATTCTTTCCTGCCTTCCTTCTTTCTTTCTAGCCTTCCTTTTTACTTTCTTTCATCTTTCTTTCCTTCCTTATTTCTCGCCTCCTTTCTTTCTTGCCTTTATTTCTTTCTTTCCTGCCTTCTTTCTTTCCTTCTTTCTGGTCTTCTGTCTTTATTTTCTTCCTTCCTTTCATTTTCTTTCTTTCCTTTTTCCTTATTTCTTTCCTCCTTTCTGGCAGCCAATAGCAAAACAGTTGGCTTTTTTAGGCCTGTGTTAGTCAAGACCTTTTGATTTCACCAAAAGTATGTGTATGACATTGTTACTTATAGGGGTTTTCAACCACACTTTATCCATTTGTCTGCGGTTGTGTTATTCACATATTTCTCCACCCCACTTGAGCCTGCATCAAGGGGCAATGCATTATCCAACTTCAACCATTGGCTGACTTTACTATGAGTTATGGCATGCTGCCTTTTCACAAGGAGCACATCCTCGCACAAAGTAGTTCCCGTCAGTGCCAGAGAGTACTATGGTAACGTGTGTTTTTTTAAAACCAAAATACATTTTTGCCTTTAGTCAATGTTTTTTTTAGATTGACAAATGACGGGCACCTTCCCAAACAATAAGGTTTTGCAAAAGCCATGATGAAATCAAAACAAGACTTGCCAAAAGCCTGGAGGACGATGCCAGACCTAGTGGCTTTGCCGGTGCTTGTTTTTTTTTTACTGTTCTCTTTGGTACAGCACTACCAAAGACGTCAGTTTTTTATTGTTTTCAACAGTACAGCTATACCAAAGAAATCAATAAAGGAAGGGCTGCGTTGGGTCCTGGGAGCTGGTACTGTGGTACCCGCTCACTCATTTACTTTTTTTAAATGTTGACCTAAGTGGGTGGGGGTGTCCCTTTGGAAAACCCACCCTGCATAGCCCAGGGGGTAGGCTGTGCCTAATCTGCGTCCTTTTATGCTACTTTTATATCATTTTTCAGGACTCAAGGACTGAGCACCTGAGTCCTGTAATGGCTGTTGCAAAATAGTTTGTCTTGTTGTAGCCAGCCAATCAAATCCTTCGGTGCTGTGGTACTGGTATAGAAACCACTGTACCGAAGAGGCCCAAGGGAGAAAAAGCTCCCTGTGTCACTCAGAAGATCCATTTTTAACGTTGCTGTGCCACAAGAGCCTCTCGTTTCCAACTTTTCAGACATACTTAACTTTTTAACCCCTTCATGACCACCCTGAGCACCACTTTAAATGCAAATTTCTCAAAACACGCTGAACAAATGCACACCAAATACCAACAAGCACACTTTCGAAGTAAAGTTGTAACTTTCTGCCAAATCTGGTGCAAATCCTTTCTTCCGGGGTCATCAGAGAGCCTGTCTACACCTGCACTGGGCATCATTTGATAACTGTATTCTAATTTCAGGCAGGTTCATCAAACAGCACCACAATTATTATAATAATAATAATTATTATTATTATTATTATCATCCTCATCTTAATTATTATTATTATTATGATTGCCGTTGTTCTTGTTATTGTTATTATTAATATTATTATTATTATTATTATTATTATTACTATGCCAATTTACATTTGTTCCATCTTGATGGATCTCCTCAAAGCTTGAAATAAACAACAAAAAGCTAAACTTGAGAAATGTTGCCAAAGGTTCTTGTGGATTCATCAAATTGAGCCAAATTGAAAAGAAACTGATTGATTCTTTAAACCTCCCTTTAAATCTTCCCCCTTTCATGGTCCTGCATGAATATGAATAAACCAAGAGTGTTCTGAACATACTATGGGGTATATTTGCTAAGTTTTAGCGCCGTGTTCGCATAACAAAAGTGACGCAATACAACTCTAAATCTTTATCACCTATTTACTTTCCAGCGTAACACCTGTTTTACGCTGAAAAATCACTTGAAATTAAAGCAAAGCAGCGCATACCGCTGCTTTGCATTACTTAGCACCAAGGGGGCATACCATGGGTGGTGCATGGGCGTTCCCATGCAACCACCAAAGGTTTCTGTCGCTAAGCCTGATTTACTTAAAAAAGTAGACAAGGTTTAGCGACAGAATATAGCACCCATTTCAGATAGGCGCTATGAAGGAGTAATGCTTTTTGTCTCCTTTATTTTTTAACTTTGCATGTGTATGCACTGTACAGAACACGTACAAAGTGGGAAAATGTTAAAAGTTAGTCTAAGCATAGCGTTTTGTACTTGAAGAGTATCCTTCCAGGACCAAACCTATGCTAGACTCATGGAGACACCCTTGCACTGTGGTGCAAACGTGTGTCCGTGGCGCACAGCTGCACATTTCTGCGACAGAGTTAGGGAGATGGGAGGAGAGTTCCATATTTCTGCAAATATGTCACACTCCTGCTTTCTCATTCTCATGCAGCGCAGCATTTGCAGCTGTTGCACTGCGCGGTCTGAGAAACTGGTAAATCTGTCCCTAAGTCTCTGCTTAATTTCATTAAATGATACCAAACTTAATAGTAGACCAAACATGTTTTCACTCTCTCTTTAACTTCGCACCTCAATTGGACTTGCATACAACCTAGTATTCCTGCAATGCCTGGCAGATTTGATGTAGATTCACCAAACTGATCAACAGTTATAAGCTAATACAAGTTTTCTTGCCCCTCTTTAACTTGCACCCTCTTGAGTGATTGCCACAAAATCTCATGTACCAATAGAAAAAGAATCCTTACAAGTTATGTCAAATTTAATGCAGATTCATCACACAGAGTTGATGTTATTAGCAAATTAACCATTTTGCTCCCCCTTTTTAACTAGGGACCTCTGTAGATCTGCACAAAATTTGAAAATACGCCCAAAAAATCTCCCCATACTGTCTGATAAATTCCACACATGTTCTAATGCTGTTTAAGAGTTATAGGCAAATCGATAAATGGCTTTTAAACTGACAAGATATACACGTGTTAACCCTTTAAAGCTGATCCAGCACCTTTGTCAGATGAGAAAATCTTAAAAACTATTGAAGAGAGTTACATCAAAACTATGCTTTCAGAGTTAAGGTCTACTTTCATGTCAAGATTGGCATAAATCCATGAAGCAGTTTTTGCTGTGGCAGTGAGAAAACTGTCTTATGTGATCTAAAATCGGAAAGCACATCTTGTTTGACTCCCCAGTTAATTTATTTTCCCCTCCGCGGAGGTGCACAAAAAAATGGAATCCTGGATGACAGCTACGATAGCTGCATACACTGAGTGCCAAATTATATGCAGATTCTTCCATACCGAGCACATTTATAACCAAATCACAAAATGGCGTTCTCTAAACTCAACTGAACCTGCACAGTGACAGATGTAACTGTGTAATAAAGAATTGCAGATTGGATATGTCTTATTGCATGGCTCCAGGTGACAGCATAGTCAGCAAAAGCCAACATTGAATTGTCTGCAGTGCCACTTTGAACCCAAAAGTTGAGATACCTCTACACATACGTTGCAGTAGCGGCTCCTGGAGTGAGTGCTGCGGGGCGGTGGGGTGGGGGGTAGTAAACTCCAGCATACGGCCGAACGGAGGTAAGTACATAAATAAATAAATAAAACGAATTATATTGCGCACGCTGCATCGCCATTTGGCGTTGCAGCGTGCGCAATGTAATTCGTTTTATTTATTTATTTATATACTTACCTCCGTTCGGCCGTATGCTGGAGTTTACTACCCCCCACCCTGCCCCTCCCCCGCCCCACCGCCCCGCAGCACTCCCTCCAGGAGCCGCTACTGGTTTTAGGTGGGCTTGCCATCACTACCAACCAAGTTTATCTTAAGGACAAGCAGAGCGGTGGGAGACATTTTTTGACATTCATAAAGATTATATCCTGACTTAAAATATATCCTATGGGATACCATTTGTAGTGGTTAATCCCTCCTCTACCATAACTAAATGTATATAAAACAGGACACCTTACATTGTGTTTCCCTACACCAACTCAGTTTTCAGTGACTCTCTGGGCGGGGCGGGCTGGCCAGAGCAGGGAAATGAGTGGTTTGCATTCCTTAAGTGCGCAAGACTGTTTGGCAGGCCCTCGTGGGCCGGCAAAATAGTCTTGAGCACTTTGGGGCATATTTACAAGCCCCTTGCGCCATTTTTGCGCCGCCGTTGTGTCACGCTTGTGAAGCAGCGGCGACGCAAACCATGCGCCGCGTTGCGCTATATTACAACGTGACGCATCTAGGGAGATGCGTCACGTAGTAAATCCCTGCGCCACATGAAACCTGCGTCAGGTTTCATGGGCGTACCGGCGCAGGGGGCGTTCGGCGCAGGAACGCTCGGAAAAGTGACGAGTGAAATCTACAAGATTTCACGCAGTCACTTTTCTCGACGCTGGTGCGCCAAATCCTTACGCCTGCTTCAAGCAGGCGTAAGGATTGACGCACCATGTTAGGGTTAGGAAGGTTGGAACAGTGCTGGAGCTGCGCCGCGCTTGCGACACAACTTCAGCACTGCGCCAACCTTCCGCTGGCAGATGCGTCACGCATCTGCTTATCTCTGCGCCACGATGCGCCGCATTGTAAATGCGGCGCATCGGACGTGGCGCAAGGGTAAACTTGCGTGACGCATTTTTCTGGCGCATCCCTGCTGATATGCAGGGATGCGCCAGGGAACGTATATATGCCCCTTTGTATCTTCCCCACCAAGCTGCATTGCATGCAATTCTAATTCTTCATCTTTATTCGGTCAAAAAATATTAGACCATAAAAGCACATTAAGCATTAGCAGACGTATATAATAGATAAAACAATACATTTTCAATCTCATTTCATTACCGTTTCATTACCACAACAATTTGCACATATAATAATACAAGGTAGCTAAAAACTAACAATCATGCTTCATATTTAGAAACAATTCATTCTGTACCAGTCCAAGAATTCATCTATACCATATGATAACTTATGTCCGTTAAAAATTCTAGCAATGTAAACATAATAGAAAATACAGGAAGATAAAAACCTCAAATCTGGGTCTGCCATACGATCCTATTTTCGTTTGTTTACTATAACGCTTGTTAATAAAATTGTGTATAAAACAACAATAAAAAGTGACACACATCAGATTTCTCGCATGGTTCTTTTAACAGCTGTTACTCCGTCCATCTGGATTGTCTATATCCTCTAGCAATATGGTCTTCCTTGCATAAAGAATACTCCATAGAAAGGATGACATTCTTACACAGATATCGATTGTGGGTAGGGACTGTAAAAAAGGTATGCCGAGCGACATTGAGTGAAATCTAGGTGTTTTAAAAAGCTTGATATATAGAATTTCCTCCACTTTTTATAAAATTTACAGAAGAATACCACATGCGTTGTAGTCTGTGTTGAAACATTATCACAAGGACGTTTTGACAGATTAGAGGACTAAATATTTTGTTCAGGGAAGGTGACCATGCGATGAAAAATGTCCATTCTAAAACGAGTTAATATATATCTGTGTTTTTGATGAGGTACAAGTCTAAGGTATAGTTGCATATCTTAACTGGTTAATATGAGCTGGTTTCTTAAAACAGTAGGTTTTAACAATTCTACAGACATCCTAACGCTCTCTAGGTGTGTTAGACACTCGGCCTTCAGATCTTTCCTATTTAATTCAACCAGACATTCGGCGTTAGTGAAATATTCCGGGTGCCCCAAATCCTGACAAAAGCATTCTATATATCTCAACCATGGGATGCGTGAGTGAAGGGTTGGCCTTAGGCAATCCCTTATAACGAGCCGGTTTAGGGGAGTATGCTCTGACGACCATACCTTGTGCCACAACAGAATGGGTTGGATCTTAATTTGGTCAACAAGGAACGATACCCCCAACTCTGCGTGACACACAAAGATTGAGGCAGATTTAGGTGAGGCAAGCAGGTACCTTAAGAACTCATTCTCCACTAATTGTATTGTCATACAATTTGCGTAGCCCCATATGCCAGCCCCGTATACTGCTTTGCTTACACATTTTGCCTTATAGATTGTAAGCATTTCTTGCAGTGGGTTTGTATCTAGTTTTATGGCATATTTACATAAGGCCATACAGGCGCTTCTGAATAGCAGTGTCCTAGTCTTGATGGCGGGGGTCCATGTTCCGTCTTCATCAAATAAGACACCCAGATACGAAAAAGTGTCGGTACATTCAATGCTGGATTCCCGGATTCTGATATTGCGGCAGTTACCCGTAGTCCTACCGCACTTCAGTATAAATGTCTTGGTTTGATTCACGTGCAAATCAAGGTCCTGCATAAGATTAACAAAATCATTCAGTACCAGCTGCATGGAGATTGGGATGCGTGCCATCATGACAGCATCATCAGCATAGAGAAGGGTGGGCACAGGGCGGTGTCCCACCTGAGCCAGACCTTTTGGTTTTAATGTCAGGGCAGTGCCTACGTTATTTATGTAAAGCGAAAATAGAAAAGGTGCAAGGACACAGCCCTGCCTCACCCCTCTTTCTATGCTAAATGGCTTTGTACATTCACCCATATTCCCATATCTGATCCTAGCCTTAGTATCAGAGTATAAGTCCCGTAGGAAAGAAATAATAGCGGGATCCACACCCATATCACTCATAATTACACATAGCTTTGAGTGGCTAATGCAATCAAAGGCGGAGGACAAATCTATGAACCCGAGGTACAGGTTGCCGCCTTTGATCTTCGTATATTTCCCTAGTAAGATGCTCAGGTTAAGGCTTTGTTCGATAGTCCCCACCCCAGTACGAAACCCATATTATGTATCCGCCAAAACACCCCTAGATTCGGCCCACTCTTGGAGTCTGTTCAGGATTATTCTCCCCGCTATTTTGACTAGTGAATTGAGCAACAAAATCATCCTGTAACAGGCTGGATTATGTCAATCCCCTTTTTTATATATGGGTACTATTATTGATTCCGCCCAAGTCGGAAGAAAATCTGCAATGCAACAGGCCCTTAGGACAACAGTTAAGATGGGCCCCCATAAAGGGATACTGGCTTTGTACAGGTCTACCGGAATGGCATTGGGGTCTGGCGCTTTTCCCCCTTTGCTTGAAGTTATAGCGTTAGTAACTTCATTTAAGGTAAATGGGGTGATGTTAAGCGGTTTTTCATAAACTGGGTTACCATTGATGTTAAGAGGCTGAGTACCATCAGATTCAGGGATCTGTGCAGAGTAGATGGCGGAGAAGTGTTTGATCCAGTCATCCTCGGGTATTGCAACCACGATCCCAGGCCCAACGTCTTCTCTCAGCGGGGGGAATTTACTATTTTCCAAAAAGTATTGTTATCATTCTTACTGCTTGCATTGCATAAAGCGACCCAAGCCTCTTCCCTTAACTGGCTTTTCCGCTTTTTCTGGGCCTCTCGGTAAGTAGACCTGCATTGCTGGACATCAGCTCTGCACCTAGGGTTTCTATGAAGGGCCTCTTTAAGCCTCTTGTTGGCCTTAGTACACTGTGTATCAAACCAGCCACTTCTGGCGTTATTTGTTTTCCTAACCGATTGCAAATTCTCCTTCACAGACTCACTAATGATTAAAAAATTGTTATTATCTCCGTCGGTTGTGAGTTATCATCCAGGCATATCTCAAAGGCTTCCCCGCATCACGAATTAATTTTCCCAGATAACCCTGCGGGGTGATCTGATGCCATCGCAGTGAGAAACCGTTGAGTGTGGCTAGCTCTAATTCTCCGCTAGAAACTTGGCCGGAGCTATTCTGTTCTCTGGTTAGAAGACCCTTTGTGATTTCTACAGATTGAGGATAATGGTCACTTAATATTATAGAATGGGTTTTAAAGTTAAAAAAATGGGAACTCAAATTATTAGAGGTTAAAACATAGTCGATGATGCTGTGATTATTTCTCCCATTAAAGGTGCACCTGAATGGAGCATATGGTAGTGACATTTCGTTTGAAAATGATAAATCCAATGTATGGATACATTCATTTTATTTGTCTCCATAGCAGTTATGAGTAAAGTGCGATTTACTAGTACTGTCTAGATTATTCATGCTACATACTTTCTCGGTAAGTGAACTACACAGTTGGATAATGAAGTCGCCTCCCCACACAATCGATAACTTTTTCTTATTGTTAATATCCAACTTTTCCAAATACATGCAAAGGCTCCTTGTCCCCGTCTGAGCGCCGTGGATCGGTGCTGAGACCAATCACAGCGCTGCATTGCAGCATTGTGATTGGCTCAGGGGAGCCTCGGAGCCCGGGTGCTTCCTCCTGCTTCCTGCTGCTGGACGGAGACAGGAAGAAGAGGACGGAGGAGAGGCGACGGCCAGCCGTCACAGGTAAGTGTTTTTTTTTTACTTTTTTCGTCCATCCACCATCCCGCCCCACCACCAGGGTCTGGTAGTAGCCGCTACTGCCTGGTGTTCTACTCCGACATCTCCTTCCTTCTTTCTCCCTCCATCCCACCATATATGCTGTGTTCCTTCTCTGTATTTCAAAGACGACAGCAGGCATCATTCACAGGAATGGGTCTGTTACACAGAGTTGCTATTGAGCACTACAGAGATTTAATGTCTTCTGACTGTTCTGCCAGACCCACATGAGTCAAAGGAGACAGCAGGTGGCAATCCAACAGTAGCACTTCTACTTTTCTACTACACTCATGTTTTTGGAGTCCCCGAGGAGACAGTGGAAGACGTGGAAAATTCCAGCTGAGTATTCACTAGTATACATCCAGCCTAAGGTCTAGGGAGACTTGAGGAAGATAATTGATTGGCTTCCATTCTCACACTACATCCCATGGGTCTTTGAAGATCCATGTTATGTGAAGACAAGAGAACAGGTCATTGTACCTCTTCCCAACATTGTGGCATTATAGCAGGAGATGTGTGGGAATGGGTGTATTAGTTTGTCCTAATAATGATAGAAGATGCTACATCCTAGAACTTCATATCCTAGCCACTATTCATCAACTCAACTGAGTTTATTAGCTTGGACCAATAGCAGGACATGTTGGTCTATAGATTTGGCCCTGAGGCATCTAGGATACATTTCAATCCATACTTCAAGGTTAGTAACAAACTAAGCTATATAAGTAGCCCCTGCATGTAGGAAATCAAGCTATCTTTCAGTATATTACTTCTGCACTGTACTGAAGTTAATGTATTGTGTGCCAGCAGGAGTCAGGAGCTCTTCGGTCTTCTATTCCTTAGCCTTCAGAAGTCTTCTTCATTTCTGATGTTCTTCCCAAGTCCAAGAATTATCTAAGGAGATGTCGGTTAGATTGCAGCCTTATCCTGTTAACTAGCCAGTCACTGGAGAATTCCATATGCCCAAAATTGGCAAGTTTCATATGGCAAACCCTTTTCATTTTTAAGCACTTCCTTTATCAACTTAGTGCAAACCTTTCCAGCGTTCCTTATCAAAAGTGACCCTAGCCTTTCTCCATCTGAAGGAGTATTGTCCTCCCTTCCAGACACAATTGTAGGGAGATGGGGTGTCCTCTCCTCTCCCATAATGCAACAATTTGTTCCACCTCCTTGGAGTATAGACAGAACCCCCAAGGTGGTTCGGGCATGAATGATGTCAGTTCCTGAGATCGCCATTTCGCTCATAAGGCTGTATATTGTGTTGCTACATGTCCCTGCACACGCCCAGATGACTAGTCCCTGCCAAGTGCTCACAGTCACTGCTTCAGTCTCCTGCTCTCAAAGACACTTCCATTGTCCTACAGGAAGAAGGTAGTTATTAGCCAGTCTCAAATATATATTTCAGTTTCTGATGCAGGGTTACTGGGAAATCTAGCTCTAAGTCATTTTGTTCATAGGCAGCACAATGCATAGTTGTTGGACTTGACCCTCTCTGCAGGGTCATCCCAGATTTATTTGCCTTCATCCTCCTGTTTTCTGAACCCATTTTTGTTGGGTTTTAGGACTCTATGCACTTCACTACTGCTAACCAGTGCTAACATGCTTGTCTTCTCTCATTAGAACATGATAGAATTATCTTACACCCAATTGGCACATTTAATTTACTTGTAAGTCACTAGTAAACTGGTACTAAGTGTACCTAAGGCCTGTAAATTACATTTCACTAGTGGGCCTGCAGCACTAATTTTGTCACCCACTTAAGTAGCCCTTTAAACATGTCTCAGGCCTGCCATTGCAGCCTGTGTGTGCAGTTTTAAACTGCCATTTTAACCTGGCATATTAACCTTTTACCAGACCCACACCTTTCTAATAAATATAAGTTATCCCTAGGGTAGGCCCTGGACAGCCCAGAGGGCAAAGTGCAGTGTATTTGAAAAGTTGGACACATAATTTTACGTTTTACATGTCCTGGTAGTGAAAAACTCCTAGTTGTGTTTTTCACTACTGAAAGGCCTACCTCACTTATAGGATAACATTGGGTTACCTTATTACATTTAATAAGTGATAACTTTCAATTGGGAGCAGGTAGAAAGGCCGAGTTTGGTGTCTAAAGAATTGCAAACAAAAGTCCTCTTTAATGGTAATGTCAGATATTTAGTCACAACTCTGAAAATGCAACTTTTAGAAAGTTAGCATTTTCCTGTCCTAACCATTTGGTGATGCAACCTGATTCTGGGTCACATGACTGGGTGTAGCTGGCAATTGATCTTTGTGTATTGCTCCCAGACTGTAAAACAAAAGATAGATAGGTGTTAGCAAGATGGGCCAATCTGAGTTAACGAGGGGGTGGAGCTGTCACCTACCGCACTTGCACATCACAAAGGCTCTGCCTGAGCACTCTCACAAATGGTTTGACACTGGTCAAGAAGGGGATGCCGGACACCTCAAGGCAGTGGAAACCTCTAGAAACTTTCTTCACTTCAAAGTGGGCACCAGGTATAAACATTGGATCTCAGACCCCAACTATTCAGTATACTTTTGGACCTGTGGATTGTGCCAAGAAGTAGGGCTGCTGATACTGAAAGGACTGCCACTCTGCTGGACTGCTTCTCTGAAGGACTGCTGCCCTGCTTTGCTGACCTGCTGCCCCACTGCCCTCCTGCCTGGGTGAGAATAACCAGACCTGCATCTCTAAATCCAAGACCCCAGATGAATCCAAGGGCTAGTTGGCTGGCTTCCTGAGAAGAAGCCTCAGGGACATAACAGGCTTCCAACAACCTTCAACCCAGCACCTGGACTCTGTCATCAGTGAGTCCTGCCTTCCCAAGTGGTGCTCTCCCAGTCATGGGCCCTTGGAAGTGGGCCTAAATGTGCTTTGCCAGCCCATCTGGTGAAGCATTTCCTCCACAGGGCAGCACAGTGCATCTCCCACAGAACCAGTATCAGCCTTTGATGATTGGTGCATCAGCCTCGGAACCGACACATCGCCCCTGCTGCCTGGACTACCCCGACGCAAGGATTTCACATTGCCATTTCAGCCCATTGGAGCTGATGCATCTCCATGCACACTGGACCCTGCATCGTTTCACAACCAGGATTTAATGTACTCTTGTTCAGTGCCCCTAAGTGTGTTTGTGCAGCCAGCCCATGCACCATCGTTGGCAGCCTGAACTTGCGACTTTGTGCTAGTTCGGCACATCCAGATAAATACCGTTGGTGCATTTTGTCGCTATTTTCACTTAGATCTTTAAAATTGCATAGCTCCGGTTCTACTGGTTGGATTTTGGTCATTTTGGTCTTGATTTATTTATTTAAATTTACTCTAATTTTCTATTGGTGTGGGATTTTTTTTGTGTTGAGTTTTCACTTTATTACTGTTTGAAGTGCTGCATAAATACTTTACACATTGCCTCTAAGTCAAGTCTGACTGCTTTGTGACAAGCTACCAGAGGGTTGAGAGCAGGTTAATTTAGGGTTTGCTTGTGACTTTACCCTGACAAGGGTTGTGGTTGTGCTTGAGTATGTTTTCATACCTCTCAAACAGTAGCCCAATTTCTTAAAATAGTTTTTGCAAGTTGCTTTTTCTCTAAGCTTTTCAAAAATGCACTTTCAACATTGAAATAGAGTTTTATTGACAAGTTAAGTGACAAGTGAATTATTTTTCTATCATTTTTCCAAGCTGAGTTGTGGAAGTTGATTGTATTCACAATCAGGTCTGCTAATGGAAAATGTGGATTTAAATATCCAGTAGCAACTAGCTTTTTTCCAAATGTGGGGATATACATTTTCCTAATATTTCACATGTCACACTTTTATATTTTAACAACCAGCTTGGTTGACTTCTTAAGGGTGATGTGGCTAATATATAAAAGTAGGTTTTCCTACTTAGCAAATCACCTTTCCTTGCCATGTGTTGCTGCATGTGTTTTAAAGCTTTAGCCTACTGAGAGCACAAAAATGATATCAAAGCCATTGACTTTGGTCATAAAATAATGGCGAGTAACTGCACTCTGCAGTTCATATGGGGCCTTTAACTTTCAATTGCAACTATAACACAGTCTTAGTAGAGAGTTAAATAAGCCAGCTGGGTGAAACCATTTTAAAGTACATGTGTAAGGGTTAAAGCACACGCCCTGTGACATTGTTTAGCAGTGCATTTGTGAACAAAGTCTTAAAGTCAACAAAATCAAACAGCAAATAGTTCTTTTCACATTTTGTACTGGGATAAACTACCAGAAGAGCTAAGGGGCATATGTATCAAGAAAGCGTTTTGCGAGTCCTTATTAGCGAATTTTAGCGATTCGCAATTAAGGACTCGCAAAAGGCAATGTATGTAGGATTCGCAATATTAATTGCGATTCCTACGTATTCCTTAATTGCGAATCGCAAATTGCGATTCGCAATTAAGGAATACCTTCCCATTCATTCCTACGGGCCTAGAGGCCCATAGGAATGAATGGGAAGACATTCGCAATTTGCGAGTACCAATTAGGTACTCACAAATTGCGAATGCAATTTCAAGCGTGCAAGGGTGTCAAAAGGACACCCTGTTGCACCTCTGAAATAAGCATGTGTGCACATGTGGCGCACATACATGCCCTAAGGGCATGTTTGTGCACCACATGGCACTTTGAAAATGAAAAAGTGCATTTTTCAAAGAAATCGTAAATTACCACCAACTTGAAGTTGGTGGTAATTTGCGATTTCTAAAGGCAAAATCGCACAACTTTGGTGCTTCCAGAATTGCATTTAAGGAATCGCAATTTGCGATTCCTTAAATGCATTCACAGAATAGGGAATCGCAAATTTTGCGAATCCTTATTGTGCGAGGGCCTTTTGGGATGGTACATCCCAAAAGGCTTTTTCCCCGTTCGCAAACGGGCCGATTCTGAAAATCGTCCAGTTTGCATATGGGAAAAAGGCTTCATACATATGCCCCTCTATAAGTTAAGATTGGAAAACAAAACACTGTGTTTTGATTCACAAGGTAAGAGAGTGTGTAGAATTGGCTATTTCTGACTTTATTGTTCTTTAACTTTAATTCTGCAATTGGTCACTGAATTTCATCCTATTTTGCCCAGTGATTTCGTGGTAGAAACACACAGAATTCCTGCAGGTGTCAGTGCTATGAATCACATAGTTTTCTGTGAAGGTTTCATTTGAAAAAAGTGAAATAATGACTTTTTATACAAGGCTTCTGGGGCAACCATAGGCAGGTCTTCCGATCTTATGACTTTAAAGGTCATATATTGCTAAGAGGTTTGCAGTAATTTATGCCACTATAACAGTCATAATGAACTTCGTCAGGGTAAAAATAAGCAACTTTGACCTCAGACCTGCCAAAATGTATTTAAAAAAATCCCTGGCCCTTACTTTGCTTAGAGGCACACTTGCCAGTTTCCTCATATAGGCTGATCTAGGCCAGTGATACTGAAAGTATGGCCCGGGGGGCGCATGCAGCCTTCCTGACCTTTACATGCAGCCCCCTGTGCAGCAGCTACACTGGGCTGCTGTTTACTCAGCTCATCACGAACATTTAAAGAAAAATTAAATATACAGCAAGCACTTATTTAAAGGTTTATTGCAATTAAACAAAAGGAAGTAACCAGGATCTTAACTTTAGGAACACCTTCATTTTTAAAGACAGCAAATGTAAAAATACGATAGTCTTTTCAAAATTCTAAAAGTGTATTTCAATGACCTGTAGAACCATTTCACCTTAGTAAGTCAAATTATAGCAGTGCATTCAGAAGTATTTTTTTAAAGTGATGATTTTCAAACGTGAATTTAGAAACGTTCATGCTCCCCCCCAGTCCCTCCACCCTGACAACAATGCCATTAGTGATTACATTCAAGCACAGGAGAAGGTTTTGTACAGCACGCATCCTGAAGTCATGTATTTCGAGGTCCTCTTATATGTGATAATGCAGAAAAAGGAGGGAAATTGAAATAAAACAATTGCCCAGGGTCACATAATTTGATCAAGTGGAGAAGCCGGGATTCATCCCAGGTTTTCTGGTTTCACAATGCGCAATTGTGTTCAGCCAGCAAAAATACATGCTTCGCTTCCCCAACAACCATTTTACACCCCCCCTCCCGAGCTGGCATAAGTGAGGCCCTTGGTCATGATGGAGCAAGGTTTCAAAAATGAAACTTGCTTGTACGCAATCTTCCTCATAGTATTAATTTATTAAACTTGTATTGTAAATACTAACCTTTGCATTCACAAACACAAGAGGGACAGAAGCTTGCTTATGTGTTTTACTAATGAATAACGCTTGTCTATAATCCAAAATGTCCGCTAAAGCGCGGGAACTTCATTGCGCATGTCGCAACCTGATCACATGGTGTGACGTCTTTCTTTGCTTGGTGGGAAACTTCTGTTTCTGCGCAGTGTGCACTAAAATGGCCGCTTAATGTTTTCACATGCTTAAGCTTGCTCTCATGTCATTATTAAATTGTCGTTTTCTTAATGCTACTAATGCAGGATAGTATTATAAATAAATGGGAATAGAGTAGGGAAAGTGGGTATACAGTGAAACTTTTTATTTGTGATTTTAATATTTTCTTCTTGCACTTTTTGTAATTTGTAAACTTGGGCCTGGGTTGGTGACTTGAAACTCAAGAGACAGATGGTTCTGCGCATGTGTCCTGTATGCCTGCCAAGTGAAGTCAACTTGGACGTCTCCCAAGGCCACGACCTATTGGCCGAAGATGATGTACTCAATGTTTCCGGTGGACAAATTGTTACTTTTCTCCTGTAAAATGTATAACATTTGTCGTGAGACGGGTGGGAAATAAAGTGAACGTATTAATTTGAAGGGGCGGGAAGCTAAAAACAATAGGCTTCACAATTTAGGCCAAAATTGACATGGTGCGAGAATCCACCCCCTGTCCCTGTCCAATCAGAAGTAGTGGTCCCATAATGTTAGCAACATTAAGGGGAGGTACATGGGCGTAGAAGGGTATAATAGAATATAGCATTAGTAATTAGCTAGCACAGACTCTCAGAACATACAGAAGAGCTCCAGACTGCCATGCTGATCGGTTGCTGACTGAATTCCTGTCCGGAAGAGGTCCTGAGGAGGGGGCGGCGGAGTCCATTAGACGGGAGAATTGAGGAGAAGTCGAGTATCAGAGAGGGGAACGGCGCAGGCGTCGTTGTAGAGAGGTCACCGGTCCTGTCCTGATCCTGGAAGAAGTCTTTGCTCTTCATCCTTCCTGGGTCCTATCTTTTCCAACTCCTTGGCCAAGGGGCTTGGTTCTCGCATTTAGGTAACTATACTGCAACCTTTAGTTGCGCTGCTGTCTCTATCTTCTCCTCTTCCTTAAACACCGTCATTTATTAGCAAAATCATTTCTATGCTTTTTCTTGGGTATTTCAATCAAGTACCGTGTTTTCTGTATTTTACTCTGCTAAAAAAAAAAACTTTAGATAAATGTTAGACCTGGCATCCTTGGCGTGGGTCTCCCTTCCATTTTTTCGTAATGCCTCCACTGTTGCCGATATGTTTTTGCTGGACTAGATGTTCATGGGCACTTTGCCGCTGCTAATCAGTGCCAAAGTGCAAGTGCTCCCTATCGTTAATTGATATATGTATTAGTGACTCCATGATTGGATGATTGGTTTACTTGTCAGTCCCTAGTACAGTGCACTCAGTGTGCCCAGGGCTTGTAAATCCAATGCCGCTGGTGGGCTTGCAGCACTGGTTGTGCCACCCACAGAAGCGGCCGGTAAAATGTGTCTCAGGCCTGCCATCGCAGAGCCTGTGTGCAGCCTCGGGCTGCCATGTCGACTTGGTGAGTACACCCACTTACCAGTCCCTAAACCTTCCCTTTACTGCATGTTGGTCACCCCTAAAGTAGGCCCTAGGGCAGGGTGCATTGTAAGTATAAGGTAGGACATGCCCTGGTGTGTGTGGCATGTCCTAATAGTGAATTACAGCCATTTTCGTTCTTCACTATTGCAAGGCTACCTGCTCCCCATAGGCCAGAATGGGCAGACTGACTATTACACCTTATAGTCAGAACTGACCCAGGGAACATGGTAGAAAAACGAATTTAGTATGCCTGAACTCAGGATGATAAAATACATCTTTTAGTGAAGTTGGTTTTAACATTCTGTGTTCAAAAATACCACTTTTAGAAAGTGGGTATTTTCTTGCCTAACTATCCAAGCCTGCCTCTGCTAGGTTGTGTATTCCTTGTCTGGAGATTGAGTGACAGGGGCTGGGGGTGGCTACAGGAAACAGGGTGAGTCAGCGCAGGGCTGAATAGAAAGATCTGCATCCAGAGTGGAGGGAGGAGCTGCACCTGGGTCTGAATAGGGCTGTGCCTGCCTTCCACAATGCTGGCTCCACCTCCTGCCGGGCGGCTGAGCACTCTGCCCCACATTCTGAAAGGAAAGAAGGAGTCAGAAAAACAAAGTACTCCAGAACTGACCAGAACTGGTTTTGGACTAGGCAGAGGCCTCTCTGCCTCCAGAGAACAAAGAGAATCAGGGTATAAGAGGGGCACCCAGACCCCAGGAAAATCAGATCACTTTTGGGAACAAGAAGAAACCTTTGCTGAGGAGCGGAACCAAGAAGAAACTGAGGAGAGACTATCCCTAAGCCTGAAGTGCTGCTTGGGGGATTGGCCTGCAGTGGTTTGCCTGACTGCCAAAGAAAGGAGAAAGGAACTTTTGCTTTGCTGTGACTTTCATCAACTTGTGAAGGATCTCCAAGGGCTTGGAAGAGAGCTTGCCCCCTGACCGAAGTCCCAGGACCATTGGACTTCACCCCTTTGTGAATTGCTGCTGGAAACTCTGTTTCAGTGGCTGCAGAGGTAGGGAGCTGTGACCGACTCTCACGACCGACTCGGTGTCCTGTAAGCACCGCATCGAAGCACCGTCTCGCCCTGCAACGCACGGCCCTGGTCTCACCGACTCCGTCAACGAGCCGCTGCCTGCACCGCCTCGAGGGACAACGCGTCCTGCAACGCTTCGCTACGCCGAATCGAACTGGTCCGACCGACACGGTCACTGCTGCTAAGTTCGAGTTCTGTGACCGCACCGGAGTTGGGCACCGCTCGCACGCTTTGCGACGCACCGCCCGACTCGCACCGCTGTCCGGACTGATCGACGCCAGCTCCTGAATCCGGCTCCGTCGCCGCACCGCAACCTGCCAGCACCGCATCGAAGCACCGTCTCGCCCTGCAACGCACGGCCCTGGTCTCACCGACTCCGTCTCGACGACGCCAACGAGCCGCTGCCTGCACCGCATCGAGGGACAACGCGTCCTGCAACGCTTCCATTTTTGCATCGCGACCGCGACGAACAGCCATCCGGCTCGCACGCCCGTGCCTGCCGCTTCAAGTAAAAGGTACTGTGACCGAGTCTGTCTACGCTGTGTTGGCCCGTCTCGACGCGGTCAGCTGGATTTGTTAGACTCTGTTTGTTCTCGACATCGCCGTAGCCGGAGGAGGCTACCGACTCGCACAGAACCTTGAATTAAGCCTTTTTGATCAGAACTAAGTATTCTTAACAGTATTGTGGATTATTTTTGTCGTTTATGGTCTTGTGATAAATCTATATAAAGTATACCTATTTTTATAAATATATAACCTGTGTGGTGTCCATTTGTAGTGTTGTCACTTGATTACTGTATGTGTTCACAAATGCTTTACACACTGCCTCTGAACTAAGCCTGTCTGCTCGTGCCAAGCTACCAAGAGGGTGAGCAGGGGTTATTTCGGGAGTGTACCTACTTTCCTGACTAGACTCAAGGGTCCCTATTTGGACAAGGGTACATACCTCTGCCAACTAGAGACCCCCAAATCTAACATTGGTGGTCAGCGGTGAGGATTCTGGACTTGCATTTGTGACTCATGTACAGTGATTGGTGAACACTACTTAGTGAGTGCAGACCAAAACGCAACCACATACTTTAATAGCATTTTTTCTGGGATTTCCTATTTTTGCAAATGCCAAGTTCAGTCACTATGGAGAAACCAGCATCAGTAGCCTCTGTTGAATGTGATTGGGAAGAAGAGAGGCTAGAATGCTACACCCTTAAGCAGCTCAAGCAATTCTGCAAAAAGTTTAAAGTGTCCATGACCGGGATCTCCAGGAAGGAGGACCTCCAAAAGGCGCTGAGGGCCTGGGTCGAATCAAGGAGTGCCCCTGTGGAGGGGGCTGAGAATGCAGAAGGGCAGCTGGAGGGGCTATTGGGTCTAGGGGCTAGAAGACCACCTTCCCCAGTAGGTAGCAGTGTTTCTGCCAGAGGACTGTCTCCAGAGGAGTTGGAGGACAGGAAAGAGAGTAGGATGCACGAAATGGAGCTGACCAAACTCAAGCTGAATAAGCAGTTAGAATTCGAAATGCAAACAAGGAAATTAGCCCTAGAGGAAAAGAAAATGCAGTTTGAACATGAGAAAGTTTTGAGGGAGTTGGAATTGAAGGCCAAGAGCTTAGAGATTACTCCCTCTGGTGGCAGTGTACCGCCTGTGCCTGTTGAAGCTAGGGTGTATATTCCCAAAGATGTGGTGAAGGAGTTTTTTAAAAATGACGACATAGGGCAGTGGTTCAAAGCCTATGAGGTAGCCATGTCTTCCCACCGGGTCCCTGAGAAGGATTGGGGAGCGGGGTTGTGGGGACGGTTCCTTAGTGAAGGGCGGGATACCTTGTTGGATTTGCCCTCTGAAGTCTATAATTCGTACAGCCACATGAAGGATGCCTTAATGACTAGGTATGGTTTGACCCCTGAGCTTTATAGGCAAAGGTTCAGGAACTGTAGTAAGATTGAAAGCAGTACCTGGGTTGAATATGTGACCTTCTTTTGCAGAGCCTTGGATGGTTGGGTAAAGGGTAGCAAAGCGACTGATTTTCAGGCGCTCTTTGATTTAATTGCCTGGGAGCACTTGTCCGGTAATTGTTTTCCTGAGCTACGCCAGCACCTGATTGATAGTAAGCTGACTAACCCTAGGCAGCTTGCTGAGGAGGCGGACCGCTGGGTGAGTACCCGGGTCCACAAGGGTCACGTGGGAGACTCCGCCAAGGGTGGGCAGGGTCCCCAGCAGAAGAGTGGGGGGACAAGGGTAAACAGAAGGAGTTCCATAAAGGGCCCCAAAGTAAACCCCAAGGGAACCAAGGGAAAGGTTCCCAGCCTCCCCTGAGAAGAAGCCAGTGGCCCTGACAGGCCCCCTGTTCACCAGGGACCACTGGTATGTTACAAGTGTGGCGCCCCTGGCCACAAGGCAAACGATCCTCGTTGCCCTTTGCATGGAAAACCAGCACCCACCAGTGCAGTCCCCCGGCAGTTGGCTAGTGTAGCCCTGGGGGAGGAGTTGGGTGCCCAAGGTGGGGGGATCCCACAGTGTTTTCCCTTGTCTCATTAGGAGACTCTGAGATGGTCCCTAGGACCCCGCTGCCTGAGAACACTAAGAAATACAGGCAGTGGGTGACCATCAATGGCCATAGGGTGGAGGCTCTGAGAGACACAGGAGCCAGTGTGACAGCTGTCAAGTGTCACCTGGTGTCTAAAGAGCAGGTTATCCCTGATGCATTCTATCCGGTTGTTGCCGCTGACAACACAGAGAGTCACTGCAAGGTGGCTCAGGTTCCCTTTGAGTGGGGGGTCTCGGGTACTCTTCAAGTAGCTGTGAGGCCAGCCATGCCTGTTGACTGTTTGTTAGGGAACGATTTGGAGAGCTCACCTTGGGCTAAGGTGGAGCGGAGTGCGCATTTAGAAATGTTGGGCTTGCCTGATTGGGCATGTGTGACCACCCGGTCAATGGCAGCTAAAGGTGTTCAAGAGGACCTGGAGCCTGAGAGGGAGGCCCAGGTGCCGGCCGGAGAGAGAGGAGGCAGGGGGCGCGGGAAACCGGCCCCCGAGGTTCCCACGGTCCAGGAGGAGGCAGACCCTGAGGGGGATGCCCTGGAGCCTACAGGGGAACAGGTAGCTGAACTGGGGGACCTACCTGAGCTGACCCATTGGCAGCAAGAAGGAGGACCCTCCAGGGAAGAGTTCTGCAAGGAGCAGAACAGATGCCCTTCTCTCGTGGGTCTGAGGCAACAGGCCACAGACCAGGCAGCAGGTGATCAGTCTGGATCACATTGGGTTTACTGGGAGAATGGTCTCCTGTATTCAGAGCCTAAGGTTGCTGAGCCTGGGTCAGCCCGTGTGCTGGTGGTACCCCAGCGCTTCAGAGCCTTCCTACTGGGGTTGGCTCATGATGTACCGTTAGCGGGACATCTGGGGCAGGACAAGACCTTTGACAGGCTTGTTACCCATTTCTATTGGCCCCAGATGCGCAGGAGTGCCGCCACTCACTGCAGAACATGCCAGACTTGCCAGGCAAGTGGAAAGAGTGGGAGGAAGCACAAGGCTCCTCTCCAGCCATTCCCTGTGGTCAGCACCCCTTTGAACGGGTGGGTATTGACATTGTGGGGCCACTGGACCCCAAGACAGCCATGGGCAACAGGTTTATCCTGGTCTTGGTGGACCATGCCACCCGGTACCCTGAAGCCATCCCTCTGAGGACAGTGACGGCCCCCGTGGTGGGACGGGCACTGATGGGAATTTTCTCACGTGTGGGATTCCCTCAAGAGGTGGTGTCTGACAGAGGTACCAACTTCGTGTCCAAGTACATGAAGTCCCTGTGGCAGGAGTGCGGTGTAACTTACAAGTTCACCACTCCTTACCACCCTCAAGGAAATGGGCTGGTTGAGAGATTCAACCGGACCCTCAAGGGCATGATTATGGGTCTGGAAGAACCCATGAGGCGTAACTGGGACGTCCTCTTACCATGCCTGTTGTTTGCATACCGGGAGGTGCCACAGAAGTCTCTAGGGTTCAGTCCCTTTGAGCTCCTCTATGGACACCCGGTGCGAGGACCTCTGAGTTTGGTCAAGGAAGGCTGGGAGCAATCTCCCAGGAAACCTCCCCAGGATGTATACAGTTACATGCTGGCCTTCCGGAACCAGACTAGGCGTTTCAGAGAACTTGCTGAGGCAAATCTGGAAGCCAGCCAGGAGGAGATGAAGCGGTGGTACGACCAGAATGCCACTCTGGTAGAGCTTCAGCCTGGTCAGAAAGTGTGGGTCATGGCCCCTGTGGAGCCCTGTGCGCTCCAGGACAGGTGGACCGGCCCTTTTACGGTGGTGGAGCGCAAGAGTCCAGTTACCTATCTGGTGGACTTGCAGTCTCCCAGGAACCCCTTGCGGGTCCTGCATGTGAACCGCCTGAAGCCCCACTTGGAGAGGTCCCAAGTGGGCATGCTCTTAGCGACAGATGATGGAATGGAGGAGGAGACCGAGCCTCTTCCTGACCTCCTGTCAGCCCGAGAGCAAGATGGATCAGTGGAGGGAGTAAACCTCTCTACCTCCCTGACACCTGAGCAGCAGGGTGACTGTCGCCACTTGTTGGGACAGTTCCCTGACCTGTTCTCCCTGGTTCCCAGTGTCACTCATTGGTGCGTCCATGATGTGGACACTGGGGACAGTCTTCCTGTGAAGCACAAGGCTTACAGGGTGACTGACAGGGTCAGAGCCTGCATCAAGGAGGAGGTCTCCAAGATGTTTGCGCTAGGGGTGATTGAGTCCTCTAACAGCCCTTGGGCCAGCCCCGTGGTCTTGGTTCCAAAAGCTGCCGCGCCTGGTGCCACACCAGAACTCCGGTTCTGTGTGGACTACAGGGGACTCAATTCCGTCACCAGGACTGACGCCCACCCCATCCCCAGAGCTGATGAGCTCATAGATCGGTTAGGGGCTGCGCGGTACCTCAGCACGTTTGACTTAACGTCTGGATACTGGCAGATCGCCTTGACTGATGGGGCAACAGAGAGGTCAGCATTCTCCACACCAGATGGGCACTACCAGTTCCGGGTGATGCCCTTTGGGATGAAGAATGCCCCTGCCACCTTTCAGAGGTTGGTCAACCAGGTGTTGGTTGGACTGGAGGATTTCA
The DNA here is from genome assembly GCA_963921515.1 of Calotriton arnoldi. Lineage (NCBI taxonomy): Eukaryota > Metazoa > Chordata > Amphibia > Caudata > Salamandridae > Calotriton > Calotriton arnoldi. Next base: position 292,194 of record CAWUFW010014348.1, on the reverse strand, counting down.
GTGCCGCCTACCTGGATGACATCGCAGTGTTCAGTGCCCGTTGGGAAGAGCATCTGCGCCACCTCTGGGAAGTGTTGATGGCGCTGCGGAGGGCAGGCCTCACAATCGAGGCGAGTAAGTGCCAGATTGGGCAGGGTTCTGTGGTGTACTTGGGACACCAGGTTGGGAGCGGCCAGGTGGCGCCCCTCCAACCGAAAATTGATACCATTCTGGCTTGGGAGCCCCCAAAACCCAGACAGAGGTGAGAGCCTTCCTAGGACTCACCGGGTATTACCGGAGATTCGTCAAGGGGTATGGCAGCATTGTTGCCCCCTTGACCGAGCTGACTTCCAAGAAGCAGCCCAGGAAAGTGATTTGGACTGACGCCTGTCAAAAAGCTTTTGACACCTTGAAGACTGCCATGTGCACGGCACCTGTGCTCCAGGCACCCAACTTCTCCAATGAGTTCATTGTTCAAACCGACGCTTCAGAGCATGGTGTAGGGGCTGTTCTATCACAGATCAATGAGGAGGGCCTAGACCAACCTGTAGCCTTCATCAGTAGGAGGTTACTTCCCCGGGAACAGAGATGGAGTGCTATCGAGCGTGAGGCATTTGCTGTGGTCTGGGCACTGAAGAAGCTGAGACCATACCTGTTTGGGACTCACTTCCGGGTTCAGACAGACCACAGGCCCCTCAGATGGTTGATGCAGATGAGGGGTGAGAATCCAAAGCTGTTGAGGTGGTCCATTTCCCTACAGGGGATGGACTTTACGGTGGAACACCGCCCTGGTACAGAACACGCCAATGCTGATGGACTGTCCAGATTTTTCCGCCTTAGCGATGAGAACTCCCTAGGGGTAGGATAGTTCTCCCCACATTTCAGCTGGAGGGGACACGTGTTAGACCTGGCATCCTTGGCGTGGGTCTCCCTTCCATTTTTTCGTAATGCCTCCACTGTTGCCGATATGTTTTTGCTGGACTAGATGCTCATGGGCACTTTGCCGCTGCTAATCAGTGCCAAAGTGCAAGTGCTCCCTATCGTTAATTGATATATGTATTAGTGACTCCATGATTGGATGATTGGTTTACTTGTCAGTCCCTAGTACAGTGCACTCAGTGTGCCCAGGGCTTGTAAATCCAATGCCGCTGGTGGGCTTGCAGCACTGGTTGTGCCACCCACAGAAGCGGCCGGTAAATGTGTCTCAGGCCTGCCATCGCAGAGCCTGTGTGCAGCCTCGGGCTGCCATGTCGACTTGGTGAGTACACCCACTTACCAGTCCCTAAACCTTCCCTTTACTGCATGTTGGTCACCCCTAAAGTAGGCCCTAGGGCAGGGTGCATTGTAAGTATAAGGTAGGACATGCCCTGGTGTGTGTGGCATGTCCTAATAGTGAATTACAGCCATTTTCGTTCTTCACTATTGCAAGGCTACCTGCTCCCCATAGGCCAGAATGGGCAGACTGACTATTACACCTTATAGTCAGAACTGACCCAGGGAACATGGTAGAAAAACGAATTTAGTATGCCTGAACTCAGGATGATAAAATACATCTTTTAGTGAAGTTGGTTTTAACATTCTGTGTTCAAAAATACCACTTTTAGAAAGTGGGTATTTTCTTGCCTAACTATCCAAGCCTGCCTCTGCTAGGTTGTGTATTCCTTGTCTGGAGATTGAGTGACAGGGGCTGGGGGTGGCTACAGGAAACAGGGTGAGTCAGCGCAGGGCTGAATAGAAAGATCTGCATCCAGAGTGGAGGGAGGAGCTGCACCTGGGTCTGAATAGGGCTGTGCCTGCCTTCCACAATGCTGGCTCCACCTCCTGCCGGGCGGCTGAGCACTCTGCCCCACATTCTGAAAGGAAAGAAGGAGTCAGAAAAACAAAGTACTCCAGAACTGACCAGAACTGGTTTTGGACTAGGCAGAGGCCTCTCTGCCTCCAGAGAACAAAGAGAATCAGGGTATAAGAGGGGCACCCAGACCCCAGGAAAATCAGATCACTTTTGGGAACAAGAAGAAACCTTTGCTGAGGAGCGGAACCAAGAAGAAACTGAGGAGAGACTATCCCTAAGCCTGAAGTGCTGCTTGGGGGATTGGCCTGCAGTGGTTTGCCTGACTGCCAAAGAAAGGAGAAAGGAACTTTTGCTTTGCTGTGACTTTCATCAACTTGTGAAGGATCTCCAAGGGCTTGGAAGAGAGCTTGCCCCCTGACCGAAGTCCCAGGACCATTGGACTTCACCCCTTTGTGAATTGCTGCTGGAAACTCTGTTTCAGTGGCTGCAGAGGTAGGGAGCTGTGACCGACTCTCACGACCGACTCGGTGTCCTGTAAGCACCGCATCGAAGCACCGTCTCGCCCTGCAACGCACGGCCCTGGTCTCACCGACTCCGTCAACGAGCCGCTGCCTGCACCGCCTCGAGGGACAACGCGTCCTGCAACGCTTCGCTACGCCGAATCGAACTGGTCCGACCGACACGGTCACTGCTGCTAAGTTCGAGTTCTGTGACCGCACCGGAGTTGGGCACCGCTCGCACGCTTTGCGACGCACCGCCCGACTCGCACCGCTGTCCGGACTGATCGACGCCAGCTCCTGAATCCGGCTCCGTCGCCGCACCGCAACCTGCCAGCACCGCATCGAGCACCGTCTCGCCCTGCAACGCACGGCCCTGGTCTCACCGACTCCGTCTCGACGACGTCAACGAGCCGCTGCCTGCACCGCATCGAGGGACAACGCGTCCTGCAACGCTTCCATTTTTGCATCGCGACCGCGACGAACAGCCATCCGGCTCGCACGCCCGTGCCTGCCGCTTCAAGTAAAAGGTACTGTGACCGAGTCTGTCTACGCTGTGTTGGCCCGTCTCGACGCGGTCAGCTGGATTTGTTAGACTCTGTTTGTTCTCGACATCGCCGTAGCCGGAGGAGGCTACCGACTCGCACAGAACCTTGAATTAAGCCTTTTTGATCAGAACTAAGTATTCTTAACAGTATTGTGGATTATTTTTGTCGTTTATGGTCTTGTGATAAATCTATATAAAGTATACCTATTTTTATAAATATATAACCTGTGTGGTGTCCATTTGTAGTGTTGTCACTTGATTACTGTATGTGTTCACAAATGCTTTACACACTGCCTCTGAACTAAGCCTGTCTGCTCGTGCCAAGCTACCAAGAGGGTGAGCAGGGGTTATTTCGGGAGTGTACCTACTTTCCCTGACTAGACTCAAGGGTCCCTATTTGGACAAGGGTACATACCTCTGCCAACTAGAGACCCCCAAATCTAACAATAAACATTTTAAAACTTCCTGACTCAGTGGTTATTTCAGGATTATGTACTATAATGAATGTTACTCATTTTAAACTTCCCAATTAGCAAAGGATCCATTGGTAAGTTATTACTCTTCAATCAGAAGGTAATTGGTAGCAGGGACTTTGATAAAAGAGTACATCTGACACCCAGCGTAAGTATTAGTGTAGTGTGAATGTATGGGCCCAAGTGAGTATATGGTGTATGAATGTTGTTGGCTAATATTGCGCTGGATCAGTTTTCTGGTAAGCAGAGGACGGTTTTTGTTACTCTTTGTTAATTGGGTAATGAGAATTTTATTTGTATTTTTTTTATGAACTAACATCCGCTTATTTTTGAGTTTTGTTTTATGTTGTCCAGAATACCCCGGGGGGAAAAAGAATAGTGGGTGGCAAGTGGAAGCCATACTGCAGTGAGGTTATCTGTCAGGCAGAATTAGTACTGAGAAGTTAAGCAGGACTTCAAGTACTCGTTAGGGACTCTATGCGTGTGAGTAATAGCAAAAAGGGTACGCTGATAAAAATTTGATGTTATATCACCTAGTAAGGGTAACATTGGAGAAGTAACAGGTACTTTTGGAGCTTGTGTGAAGAGTAGACGGAAGTGTTTTACTCGTAGTGTATGTATTAGTAAACGGAAAGGTTTTACTAAAGTGTGGAAGAAACTATCTTTTCGAAATTAGTGGAAACTGGCACGATAGCGAATGTTTTATGTTGTTACTGAAATATAATTAAGATTTATAGAGAAAATAAGTTTGCGTACATTTTTGTAAAGGGAGGGTCAGTTGCCGGAGAGGGAGCTGACGTCACAAAACGCCGCGCTGTGTTAGGTTGAAACAGCGTGTGTGGAAAAACCCTTGTAAAGGAGGGGTCAGTAGTCAGGAGTAGTACTGACGTCACAGGTGCCAACCTGGGATTGGTTAAACCAGCGAGGACAGAAAAGAGCAGATTGTAAAGGAGGGGTTGACAGAGAAACGTCACCAAAAGGCCGCGCAAGGATTGGCTCGGAAATAAAAGATAGCAGACATTTGATTGGTCGAAAATATAGAAGCAAAATTCTTAGTGGATAAGGATTGCATGTTAAAACGTGATCCGACTTTAACAGGAACTCGTCCGGATAGGAGATTCCTAGGTTTTGCAGAATATAATTTTGTACACAGAAGATTAGATAGAATGTACGGAGAAAGGAGAAAAATGTCATTCTTACAAAAGATTAAGAATTATTTTAAAAAGGACAAACCAATCAAAACTAGAGAAGGAATTATTAGTCCACCAGCTAAAACGCCAGCATCATTTATGATGATGGAGAGAGGTTATCATACTTGTGTATGGATGGAGAATTGGATAGAATACACCAAAAATGATGGAGTATTAGCATTTCCCGAGAATGGTACCTTCAATGGAAGAATTCTTCAAAACTTGAGATTGAGGATGAATGATTTAGAACCCAGACCTAGATTAACCCAGTACGAAGCTCTAGAAGAATGGGAAACCGAGGCATTTGAGCGGGATAGATCTAGAAGTAATAGGAGTTACCCAGGATTTTACCCCAGATATTTATGTGAGTCTAGAGAGGGTCAGATGAAACAATGGAGAAGGGCAATGATTACAGAGGGACTGTATCCATTATTCACAGAAGGAGAGAAATCAGGAGGCAAATGTACAGAAAAGACAAAACATTTAAAGAGAAATGAGGAGTCTGAAGACGAATTTATGGAGGAAATGTTAAGAAATCCCCCACCATATCAGGAAGGGACAAGTGGATGCACCCCAAGTGCACCACCAAAAACTCCATTAGTGCCACAGGTAATGCATGAGTTCACCCCGAGTAGAATGCTACATGATAAAGAAAAAGAAGCCCTAGAAAAGACCAAAACAGAATTAATACAGAAAATAACTCAGATAAAAGTACATCCTGATTCGTTGACCATACCTGTAACAATTGGTCCAGTGGTTCCATTATATGGTACTCAGGAAATTGTCCTCAACCCATACTTGCACCTACTCCTGTGAGTAATCCTAAACCTGAAGTTCCAGTTATAATTGAGGATCAATTTAGTGACTGTGAATCCACAATATCACTCATGGACTTGCCTATTCGAGGTTCTATAAATAGTACTCCAAGAAAAGATGTACCTGGAGGTTCAAAAGATGTAAGTTTAGTAACTTCATCAGGAACAAAAAGTGCTACCATAGTAACACCTGAAGATCTAGAAAGATGGGTACAAGGGTCAGTTAAACAGTGCACACCTCCAAAGGTACTGGATATCCATAAATTAAAAGTTGAATTAGAAGAAATAATAGCAGGAAATGTAGGAGTAGAACGCTTGAATACCTATGATGAAGAAGAATTATTGTTCCTGTGCAGGAGTATCACTAGAAATGTGAGGTTATTTCATGAAAAATTGTCCAATCTAGCATTACAGATGGGAATTGAAATAGGGAGATCAAAAGTACTACAGAAACCCTATAGAGGAGAATTTTCAGACAAGGATTTAGAAAATATGAATGCATCTGGAAGAAGACTGCAAATAAGAGAATTAATGTTAGTTTTGCAAAAATGGGGAGACCTAGATAAATGGAAAACTAGGTGGGCCAAGAAAAAGGAAGAAGCACGAACAAGTAGAACAGCATCAGAATATGTGATAAAGGAAACAGGCAAAGCAGACCAGATGTATCCAATGCGAGAAGTTGCGGGAGGAGGATATGTACATGTCCCATGGAGCAGACAGGATATTTTGTCATTTACGAATGATTTTCCAAAATTGAGAGAAAAACCAATTGAATGGTACAAGCAGGTTGAAAGGTTTGTGAAGGTGTCAAAGGTATTGTTGAAGGATTTGGATGGTCTGTTTGACATAGTGGTACCTGCCGATTTATGGACAGATTGTAAGATCACAGTGGATTGGCCTAGTGATGAGTATCCCAGAGATCCAAAGACAGGTGCCCCTTCAAGTGACGTGATGAAAAAGTATCAGCAGGTGATAACATACCTGAAAGGGAAAATACCCCCGAAAGAAACAGATTGGGTGAAAATAGATCGAACTACCCAAGAAGTCAGTGAAACAGTACATTCTTACTATGAACGCCTATTACAGGTCTTTAAACAGTATAGTGGATTTGAGGACATTGGAGACAAAAACATGAGTCAGTTTGTGTATCGGTTTGTTTATGGTCTAAAGCCAGAGATTTGCCAGATGATTAAACAACACATGCTGTGTTGGCAGGGAAAGCCCATAGATGAAATTCTGAAATATGCGAAATATTGTGGAGACGATATTGAGGATAGACACAAGAAATTGCAGGAAAAAGTAATGTGGGCACAGGTGAAAATGGCAGAGAAGCAGGGAATTAATTTGGAAAATCCGAGTGAAAATCCAGGAAAAGATTCTGAAACGAGTGGTGATACGGGGAATGGTGGAAAATTTAGAGGACGAATGAGTAGAGAAGAAGCTAAAAAGAAATTTCCTTGTCATGGATGCGGAAAATTGGGGCATTGGAAGGACGAATGTAAAAATATTCGGAATAATAATGGCCCAAATCAAAATTTAAATCTACAGACGCAGAATGACTCACAGCAGGGTGTAAATCCCCAGAGTCAATTACCACCTCCACCTGTTCAGGGTAATGTAAGCAGAGCAAAGCATGGTACTGACATTGGATACCCAGGAGGGAGTGGTAAGAATGATTATATGACATCACAATTTCTTTTGCAGGACAATTACTGTGAATTCAACTCATGACGGTGCCTAGGAGAGGGGAAGAAGGAGTGCGTACTTGGCGCATCCTTACAGGTAGATCAGTCTGGTCCATATGTTGAAGGAAATGTGAAAGGTAATGATATTACTTTCCTTTTGGACACTGGTGCTACCAGGTCTACTGTGAGATCAGCAGACATCCCAGACCTTCCTCTCTCTGGTGAAGATATCCAAGTAGTAGGGGTAGCTAATCAAAGAATTAGAACACCTCTTACAGAACCAATGGAAGTCAAAATAGGAAACTTCAGAGAAATGCACCAATTTGTAGTGTGCGATTCTAGCCCAGTGAATTTATTAGGTAGAGATTTATTGTGCAAAATGAACTGTACAATTTTCTGCACGCCGGATGGTGTGGCAGTTCAGACACCAGATGAGGACCATGTATATAAAATTATGGTTGCAAAACAAGGTACAGAAATAGATGAAATGTTTTCGTTGATAACAAAAGATGAGTTGCCAGAAGAATTAAAAGGTACAGTAAACCCAATAGTATGGGATTTCACCGGAAAAGAAGCAGGACTTATGGCAAAAATAGATCCAGTTCAAATTACGGTAAAAGAAGGTGCAATTTTCCCAAATACTAGACAGTACAAAATGAGTGCAGAAGTAAAAGCAGGAGTCATTGAAGAAATCAATCGAATGGTAAAACAAAACATTCTAAAAGAAGTAATGAGTAACCCATGTAATTCACCAATCATGGGACTAAAGAAACCTAGTGGAAAATATAGGATTGTTCAGGACCTGCGAAAAATAAACAAGATTGTGGAACCATGTTGTCCCATAGTACCAAATCCTGCAGTAATTCTATACCAGATCCCTTGGAATGCAGGATGGTTCACAGTAATTGATTTGTGTCAAGCATTCTTTTCAATACCATTGCATCCAGACAGCCAGTATCTTTTCTCATTTAAATTTGAGAACAAAGTCTATGTGTGGAATCGTGTTCCTCAGGGGTACACAGAAAGTCCTTCCATCTTCAACCAGATACTGAAAAAGTGCCTGGAAAAACTAGTGATGCCAGGAAGCTCAGTCTTAGTCCAATATATCGACGACTTATTGGTGGCGTCGACCACCAGAGAAGACTGTTTTGTTGACTCCATAGCATTATTAAATCTTTTGGCTGAGGAAGGGCATAAAGTCTCACCTGAAAAGTTACAGTTTTGCAGGACAGCAGTTAAATATCTGGGACATCAAATTGAGAGGGGAAAAGGAAGAATAACCTCTGAAAGAGTAGAATTAATAAAGAGAATGCAGATGCCTGTAACCCAAAGACAAGTGCGGATGTTCCTAGGAATAGTAGGCTACTGTCGACAATGGATACCAAATTTTTCCATGTTAGCTAAACCCTTAATTAACATGACGAAAAAGAAAGCAAAGGACCCTGTTGAGTGGGAGGATAAAAGTGTAGAAGCTTTTGTAAAATTGAGAAACGCACTTTGTTCAGCACCTGCCTTAGGCATGCCTGATTATAAAAGAGAATTCGCATTATTCTGTCAAGAGAGAGAAAATTGTGCACTTTCTGTCCTAACTCAGAGACATGGACTAGACAGACGTCCTATAGCGTACTTTTCTGCTACATTGGACCCAGTAGCAGCCGCGTTGCCAGGATGCTTAAAAGCAGTGGCAGCAACTTGTTTGAGCATTGAACAAAGCGAGTCAATTGTGATGGGACATCCTGTAAAAGTGTATGTTCCACATGCAGTTGTGATTCTGTTGACAAGAACCCGAACTCAGCATCTTACACCTAGTCGGCTGACTAAATATGAGAGGATAATAATGTGTGCTGAAAATGTGACCATGGTAAGGTGTACAATAATAAATCCAGCAACTTTATTGCCGGACCCATATCATGAAACAAATAAAGATGACGAAGAAGATGAACATGATTGTGTACAAATTACAGAATTATGTACAAAACCACGCCCAGACATAGAGGAACAGCCTCTTAAAAAGCCAGACAGGGAGCTATTTGTCGATGGTTCATGTCAAAGACATGAAGATGGTAAACTAACTGCTGCCTATGCGGTATGTGAATTAACTGGAATAGTCGAAGCATCCTATTTACCAGGAGTAAAATCTGCACAAGTAGCTGAATTGATTGCTTTGATAAAAGCTTGCAAAATTGGGAGGAATCAGAGAGTAACTATATTTACTGATAGTCAATATGGTTACGGGGTTGTGCATGATTTTGGCCAACTGTGGATGCAGAGGGATTTCATGACTTCTTCAGGATCCCCCATTAAAAATGGACAATTTGTAAGGGAATTGCTAGAAGCAATACAATCACCAAAAGAATTGGCTGTGGTGAAATGTGCCGCACACCAGTCAGGAGATGACTGGGTGGTAGTCGGCAACAGATATGCAGACTTGGTGGCTCAACATTGTGCCAAAACCAGAACGTCAGTCAATAAGAGGGTGGAAAGAATGGGAATCAGCTGCCAACTTATGCTGTATATGCCACCTGAAACTTGGAATGAGGTGAAGAAATTGCAAGATGAGGTTGATGAAAGTGAGAAAAATTTGTGGATCAAAGTGGGTTGCTCCCAAAGAGGAGAAGATGAAGTGTGGATCAGTGCAGATGGCAGACCAGTCATGCCAGACTGTTTACTCTCACAAATGGCTAGAATGCATCATGGAGACACACACATAGGGAGAGATGCAATGATTAGGCTGTTCAGACAAAATTGGTACAATCCCAAATTCAGGGCTGTTGCAGAGAGTCTTTGCCAGAGATGTCTAACTTGCCAAATGCATAATCCAGGCAGAAAAACGATAATTGGGTTTGGAAAGATTGGAAAGGCAGAGGGCCCATTTATAAGACTCCAGTTCGACTTCATACAGTTACCACCATGCAGAGGACTAAAATATGTACTAGTCATAGTATGTCTGTTTTCAAAGTGGGTGGAGGCTTACCCTACTAGGAGAAATGACAGTATTACAGTTGCAAAACTGTTGTTACGTGAGCTCATACCTAGGTTTGGTTTCCCAGTATCTTTGGAATCAGATAGAGGAAAACACTTTAACAGTGAAGTAATCAAACTAATTTGTGAAGCATTTCAAATTAAACAGAAATTGCACTGTGCATATCGCCCAGAGGCTTCTGGAGTGGTTGAACAAATAAATGGCACTATCAAGTCAAGATTGGGAAAAATGTGTGCATCAACATCATTAGAGTGGCCAGACGCATTGCCACTTGTCTTGATGGGAACTCAGAAGCATACCTGACAGAAACACAGGATTGAGCCCCCATGAAATAATGATGGGAAGAGCAATGAGACAAACACATGTTCCCACAAACAAATTAGTAAATATATCTGATGATATGGTTCTGGATTATTGCAAAGGATTGGCTGACCTAGTGCGTTCTGTCTCTCATCAGGTTGGAGAAGACGCAGTTTCCAGGCAGCCTGAACTAGAACATGATCTGAATCCTGGTGATTGGGTGGTAGTGAAGAATCACACCAGAGAAACGTGTCTATCACCCAGGTGGAGCAGACCTTGTCAAGTTATATTGACCACCAATACAGCAGTGAAGTGTGCAAGATTTCCTAATTGGATTCACGTAAGCCACACAAAGAGAGTACCAGACCCTGAAGAGGAGAATTCACAGACAACACCAATCACTGAAGAAGCTGAAGGTTGCCCAGCTGAGGAATCTCAGGCTAGAGGTTCGAGAGAAGCTGACGGAGAACAACCGAGCACAAGTCAGGATTGGATACCAGTGGTAGAAGTTCCTGAAGTATATTACAGAACGAGAAATCAAACAAAATTGGAAGAAATTGAAGAAGATCAGATAGGTGAAGAAGAAGCAGTTCAGGATCAAGAAGAAAAGATAGTAAAAGATCCTGAACAAAATAAGATAGGGAAAGAAAATTGGACACAAAACAGTGAAGATTTAATTGACTTTGACACAGGGAAAGACAGGTTTAGAAGAATCCGGTCAGGCTGCAGAAGTTCACAGTGCAATAAGCCCTGATCAGAAGCAGTTAGATCAAGAAGAATTCACTAAAGAAAAAGGGGTTGATACAAATGAACATAAAGAAATAAAAAAGGAACAAAGTCAACATCTTGAAAGTCATTGTGGAGCTACTGAAGAGAAACCAATCAGACCTGAAAAAGAACAAACAAAAGAGGCAGTAATCAAAGAAAACAAAACAGTATTGAGCAGTGAAAATAACGAGATCTTTGAAGACGTAAACAGAGAAACAGTGCCAACAAAGAAAACAAGAAAAGGAGATCATTGGCCAAGTGTCATTAAAAGAGTAAAGTACCACATAACAACCAGAAGTGAAGATCCAGAACAAGTACCTGAAGTGACAAGTCAAACTGAACAAGAGAAAAAGTCAGGAAAAAGAAAAAGTAAAAGACTGAGACTTGTGAATAACAAATTCAAGGGTCCTGACTGGACTTATATTATTCTTGAAGATTTTGAAAGCTCAGAGTCAAGTGACAGTGGTGGCGAAGGAACAAGTGCAGAACTAACATACGAAGAAGAAACAAGACCACCCTGACTAAACAAAAGAATCATCTAAAGAAAAGAAGAAGAGATAAGAAGAGCAATCTTCCTTGTCGAAAAATGCCTGACGATAGAGTTACTGGGAGACCAAAACGAAATTGTTGTAGGAGATGCTGTGCAATATGCATATGTAGTCTAGTATTGGTGCTTATAGTATGGTTAGTCCTGATTGTAGCAATTCCTTACCTTATGATAATAGATAAGAAGATTAATAATGAAACTAAAGGGAGGACAGCAAACATGAAGGGCAATAGAGTAGAATTAATGGCAGAAGATGAGGCAGAAATTCATCATGAAATAGCTGATAACGACACTAGTTTAAATGTTTTCACAAAGTTATTGTTTCAGTATGTAGACACAATGGAAGTTAGTAATTGTTATGTCTGTATGAAGTTACCTGAATCAGTAGCGGAAGGATTAACATACCATCATTTACCACTGACATATGGCATCTCATGTAGTGTATTAACAAGTTTATTTTATAGAACAGGTAGGCTACAGTATTATTATTCAAACTTAGATGTGATATTTTCTGAGGTTCCGATTCGCAAGAGTATGAACCCAGTGCTTAGTAGTCAAGACGCACAGTTTATGGGAGAATTTTTCTTAACAATGAAGTCGATAGACATAACACATGCACATAGACACAATCTAACATGTTCTTTACTAGAAGAAGAAAAGATATTTTTGAATTTAGTAGAAGATAGAAGACATGATTTTCAAAAGAAAGCTTCAGAGCATAAGGCTCAGTTGCCACCTTGGGCGGAGAAGGAAGGGAGTTATACACCTGGTAAAGCTCAAGCTGCAATGGCTCTGGATTTCGTAAAGAAAGGGAAAATTTGTCTACATAGGTTAAAGACTGATTATAACAATGTTTTCATCGGTACCAGTGAATGTGAACACAATTTTTTAATTCTTGGAGGTTGGGGACTCAAAGGAGGAACAGATTCAGTTTTTCCTGGAATCTCTTATGTATGTGGGAATAAGGCTTACTTTAGGCTTCCTGCACGGTGGTATGGAAGTTGTTATTTTGGAATAGTTTTTCCAAAGATATACCACGTAAAAAGAAACACTGGAAGCAATGAAAACAATAATGAATTAATACGTAGTAAAAGACCTACTTTCTCAGAAATTGTAGGTGATATATTTGGTGCATTGATACCTTCAGTGGGAATAATTCTGAACTCAAGGAAAATATGTAAATTGTCTACAGTGGTTGATCGTTTATCAACGGATACTGCTGGAGGTTTTCTAATGATTAATACGGAGATGGTTGCGATTAGATCTATGGTAATGCAAAATCGACTTGCTCTTGACATTCTATTGGCAAAAGAGGGAGGAGTCTGTAAATTATTGAAGACGAAACATTGTTGCACTTATATTCCTGATAAGAGTGCAGAAATTGGAACGTATATTCAGAACATAACTAAACTTGAGAAAGAACTTAAACCACTGGAAGTTGATAGTGTATGGGAAAGATTGACAAATAGTATTGCGTCAATTGGAACCTGGTTTGCTAATATAGGGAAAGGACTTATAGGTCAAATATTAGTACCCCTAGCAGGGATAGCAATAATAATATTGGCAATAACAATATGGTGCAAATGCTGTAGAAAGAATGGAACATATAAAATGACAGGAAAAGGAAAGAAGAGAAAACTAGATGAAATAGAACTTGAAGAATGGAGAAGTGATTTATACAAAAAGTTGAAAGGGGATGTGAAAAACAGAAAATGTAAAAATGAGAATGAAACGAATTGCTAGAAGTTGGCATCTGATTGAGGGTAGTATTTTTGATGGCTCAGAAACGCCATCAGAGAGGGGATTGATGGAGCAAGGTTTCAAAAATGAAACTTGCTTGTACGCAATCTTCCTCATAGTATTAATTTATTAAACTTGTATTGTAAATACTAACCTTTGCATTCACAAACACAAGAGGGACAGAAGCTTGCTTATGTGTTTTACTAATGAATAACGCTTGTCTATAATCCAAAATGTCCGCTAAAGCGCGGGAACTTCATTGCGCATGTCGCAACCTGATCACATGGTGTGACGTCTTTCTTTGCTTGGTGGGAAACTTCTGCTTCTGCGCAGTGTGCACTAAAATGGCCGCTTAATGTTTTCACATGCTTAAGCTTGCTCTCATGTCATTATTAAATTGTCGTTTTCTTAATGCTACTAATGCAGGATAGTATTATAAATAAATGGGAATAGAGTAGGGAAAGTGGGTATACAGTGAAACTTTTTATTTGTGATTTTAATATTTTCTTCTTGCACTTTTAGTAATTCGTAAACTTGGGCCTGGGTTGGTGACTTGAAACTCGAGAGACAGATGGTTCTGCGCATGTGTCCTGTATGCCTGCCAAGTGAAGTCAACTTGGACGTCTCCCAAGGCCACGACCTATTGGCCGAAGATGATGTACTCAATGTTTCCGGCGGACAAATTGTTACTTTTCTCCTGTAAAATGTATAACATTTGTCGTGAGACGGGTGGGAAATAAAGTGAATGTATTAATTTGAAGGGGCGGGAAGCTAAAAACAATAGGCTTCACAATTTAGGCCAAAATTGACATGGTGCGAGAATCCACCCCCTGTCCCTGTCCAATCAGAAGTAGTGGTCCCATAATGTTAGCAACATTAAGGGGAGGTACATGGGCGTAGAAGGGTATAATAGAATATAGCATTAGTAAATTAGCTAGCACAGACTCTCGAAGAACAGGTCCATGCAGAGAGCCTAGCTCCAGACTGCCATGCTGATCGGTTGCTGACTGAATTCCTGTCCGGAAGAGGTCCTGAGGAGGGGGCGGCGGAGTCCATTAGAACGGGAGAATCGAGGAGAAGTCGAGTATCAGAGAGGGGAACGGCGCAGGCGTCGTTGTAGAGAGGTCACCGGTCCTGTCCTGATCCTGGAAGAAGTCTTTGCTCTTCATCCTTCCTGGGTCCTATCTTTTCCAACTCCTTGGCCAAGGGGCTTGGTTCTCGCATTTAGGTAACTATACTGCAACCTTTAGTTGCGCTGCTGTCTCTATCTTCTCCTCTTCCTTAAACACCGTCATTTATTAGCAAAATCATTTCTGTGCTTTTTCTTGGGTATTTCAATCAAGTACCGTGTTTTCTGTATTTTACTCTGCTAAAAAAAAAAACTTTAGATAAACATTTTAAAACTTCCTGACTCAGTGGTTATTTCAGGATTATGTACTATAATGAATGTTACTCATTTTAAACTTCCCAATTAGCAAAGGATCCATTGGTAAGTTATTACTCTTCAATCAGAAGGTAATTGGACTTTGATAAAAGAGTACATCTGACACCCAGCGTAAGTATTAGTGTAGTGTGAATGTATGGGCCCAAGTGAGTATATGGTGTATGAATGTTGTTGGCTAATATTGCGCTGGATCAGTCACACCAAAGACCAAACTTTGCAGCCCCCGGGGAAAATGTTTGTGAGTACCCATGATCTAGGCAGTAATTCCTCTTCTGGGAACCTTTATCACACCATTTTACACGCAATCCAAGGTAAAATAACTGATGTCATGCTGTCTTCCGTCCTCTTTGTTAGGCCATTGTCGGTCAACATACTAAGCAAAATGATGCCTTTTTTGTTCAACCTTTATTTATCTTTCTGTTTTATACATTTGCTAAGATGCCACATTTCAGAGGCTTTGGAATACTACGAAGTGCAGTCTCACACGAAGGTGAAGGGTTGCAGTTTTGAGGCCCTGGACTAAAGATGCTTGCTAATAAAGTTAGAATAGTTCTGTGATTGTCATAATTTAAAAAGAAGCAGTTCTGAGGAACAGGTTGGGGTCATTAACATAGTGGAGTGAGTGGGATGGTGATGATAATAGTTTGGTTTAGCTGATGTTGCTTTCCATCTAAGGTGCATGTTTGGGCAGCCGTCCAGCCTCTCTCTTAACACCGTGCACACAAGAAGCTTGGAGCTCGCACACACGAAGTAGATAGATTGTATCTACATATAACTTTGAAACCTGTATGGAAACAAAACAGGTTTTCATTAAAACTGGGACACCTGGGGCAAACTGCCATGAATCGAGATGCCCACACCATGAAAATAAGCGGTGTTTAGTGTCTCTGAGGCACAATGTTGGTTTACATGGTGGGGGCAGGGGAGTTCTGAGATGCAACACTGCAGTTTATCCTTTACTGATGCTAATACGAATACATGTGACACGAAGGGGAGATGTGCTAAATCAGCAGGGAGGAGACCAAAAGTCTTTGACGTAACTTGTTGGTCCAAGCATCAGCATGTTAAGGACAATGGTTAGTCTGTGCCTGCATCACTGCAAAACTCCTATCTAAAAATTAATGGGACAGCACAGTTGCATACTTCATACTGCACAACAGCAGTTTCTAAATCACACATTTACAAATATATACAGTACGGCATGTGGCAATGTCCGGGAGGTCACCATCCAAAGGACCTCACAGCCAAAAGGGGCATCCACTAAAGACAGGTCCCAGAGATCAGGTAGCCTCCTAAATGTACCCCGGACCCCCCACGCGCTGGCAGCACCTCTGCGCGCCAGCAACCCCTGAACTCTAAAACCACATTACCTTCCTAGTTGCTTCAAAAAACATGGTTGATGCATGCAATGAAAGTCAGGCCTATTGTCTTTGTCAGATTGTCACCACAACCAGGTAAAGGAAGAATTATACGGTCAAAACAAAGTGAAATCAATCAAACTATATCACGAAGGTACCATCTTTCAATGTATGCATATTAATTCATGCCAATGCTGATATTGTTCATGAGGATTACAATGTTTAATACTGCACAGTGCTCTTCTTTTAGACATGCTGCAAAGCAGTGAATGGATCTAGAAACAATAGTATCTGTACGACAAAGCCAGAACACTAAAGGTCCCACCTCCAGAAGTGTTTGGAACTTAGAAACACTGTCCTGGGTCACAGAGTTCCATGTTTGGGAGTCTTAGGATGATTCAAACCGGGCAAAGGGGGAACTGAAAGGTTGTTAGGGGCCCACTCCTGACCCTGGATGGCCTCAACACCGAATCACTCCTAAGGTTATGTTCTATCTTCCTGGGACACCACCAACTCATATGAAAAATTGTAAACAGACAGCCCTGGTGCCTTATGGGGTGTGCCTTTCACAGAGGGCTCGCTCTTTTGTTAAACCTTTTTCCAAAGTATGACACTCTTGGGTGAGTTTCATATGTGAGTGCCCCTCTCCCTCGTGGGGAACCTCTTGCTCTAAACGATGGGCCATGTGGGAGCCAAAGACTGTGTCACCTGGCAGGCACACTCACTTCCTAGTACCCATGGAAGCTGACTTTTTTCTTTTCTCCTGCTTGTGTGTTTTCTGGTTCCTGCAGGAGGTAACAGCTGTTCTCACTGTCCTGCTCTTTCGGGAAGGAGCTTGACGGTGCTGGTCAGTTGGGGGGGGGGGGTGGAAAGTCCCCTTTTGCAGGCACTCTCATCTTCCCCAGGTAAAATCTGACAATATATCGCATTACACCAGTTAAGATTGTTGCTCCTGAGTCAATGGCCCTTCCCGGGGAGTATAAAGAATGTTGTAATTTGCATGTGCTTTCCCTTTCATCTTGTTTTATCTCACATGTATAAATTCTAGAACTGTTAAGATGCTCTTGCTGGTCTGTGGAATGTTGTATGGGCATTCCAGATGAGCTTATGCCTGAGACGGTTGGGTGGCTGAGCTGTTTCATCCTTGCAACTTCTTAATAAACTACAACTGTTAAATCTACAAGGCTTTCATTCTCTTCATTGAAGAAACTACCTTTTAACACTGGCGACGAGGATGGGATACAAACCCACGTTGCAGGTATTAATACATCTTCCTCGCCAGTTGTTGGCTGAAGTAGCAATTCGTCTTCTAAATCAAATTCCTTTTCCAAGAATTCTCAAACCAGAGTTCAGGACAGTGATAAACAAATGAACAAATTTCAAGGCAATAGGGAAAGGAAATGTTATAGGTGCAATAAGACTGGGCACTGGGCAAATGACAAGTCATGCCCTGCTCTCAATGCTGTCTGTACTTTTTGTAAAAAAAGGGACATTTTGCTGTTGCCTGTAGAATAAAGGGTTCCAAACAGAAGGTAAATGAAGTTAACTGTAACTTATCTACAGATTCCCATGATTTTGAGTGTGGACAAATTCTTTTACAGGTAGGAGGTGATGGCCCTCTAGATTATATTTATGTTGAAGGTGAAAAGACTAAGGTCTTATTTGATTCTGGTGCCAAAATTACTATTGTTGCTAGTAAATTCTTTGAAGACAAATTACAAGCAAAAGTCACCTTACTTAAACCTGATATTCGCCCGTTTGCCTACGGTGGTGATCCTATTGAATTGCGTGGATATTTTATTGGCTTAATTGAATATGAAGATCGTTTTGCCTCAGGTAAGATCTATGCATCTAAAAAAGGAGACAGTATTATAAGTTGGTGGCATCAGAAAGACCTTGGTGTCATGTTAGACCCCAACAGTGTTCCTCCCATCATTTTAAAAGACAGACAACCTGTCAAACTTGTTGGACATGATTCTCTTTTGCAAACAAATTTAATGAAAGAGTACCCTCAAGTTTTTGGTGACAAATTAGGCTGTTTGAAGGGATATTGTCACAAAATAAAATTAGCTCCTGGGTCAATTCCTGTCTCTAGTAAAGTACACAATGTTCCTTTTACGGTAAGAGAAGAGATGCGTTGTGAATTAGAGAAATTGAAATCGCAAGGCATTATTGAAGAGGTTGAGGGTACTTCCTGGTTGGCTCCAGTTGTAGCCGCCAGGAAGGCTGATGGCTCTTTGAGATTATGTGTGGATCTCAGACAGCTCAATAAATATGTTCTGGTTGATAAATATCCCCTTCCCAACATTTCCGATCTTTTAACTATGGTGGGTGGTGCAAAATATTTCAGTACCATTGATTTAACTTCTGCCTACCATCAGATTTTATTAGATCAGTCATCTAAAGATCTTACTGCTTTCGCTACACCTTTCGGCACTTTTAGATACATCAGACTACCTTTTGGCCTGGTATCCGCTGCCTCTGTCTTTCAGCGTGCCATGGAGAGAGTCTTGCTTAACGTGCCAGGAGTGTGTGTATACCAGGATGATATTTTAGTTTATGGCAGTGATGAGTCTGAACATGGTAGTAGGGTCAGACAAGTCCTGGATAGACTTAGTGCACACACTCTTACTATAAAACTTGAAAAGTGTAAATTTGGCCTGAACAAAATTGATTATTTAGGTAATTCAATTACGGCTGATGGTGTAATTCCCAAAGCTGATTTAGTTGATACCATTAAAGACTTAACTGCTCCCTCCTCTAAGGAAGAACTCATGCGTTTTCTTGGAATGGTTGAGTATTATAACAAATTTGTCCAGAATTTTGCTGAGGTCACATTTAACATGATGAACTTGTTGAAGAAGGGAGTAAAATTTGAGTGGAATGAGGCCTGTGAGAAAGAGTTTGGTGAGATTAAGATTAAATTATCTCATGCTCCCAAACTGCGCAACTTTGATCCCAGCAAGTCCTCTGTCATTTCCACAGATGCAAGCCTTAAGGGTCTTGGTGCTGTCTTGTATCAGGGTGGCACTGGTCCAGATAATACCATCATGTTCTTTTCATGGAGCGTCAATGGAGCTGAGTCTAGGTACTCGGTCATTGAAAGGGAAGCTCTTGCGGTTTATTGGGCTATTAAGAAATTTAAAAAATTCCTGTGGGGTACCTCATTCATGGTCAGAACTGATCAAAAGCCACTGTGTGAGGTATTTTCTAACAAGGGCATTGACTTCATTTCACCAAGAATTTCTAGATGGGTTGTTGGTTTACAAGGATATAATTTTTGTGTCAAATGCATTCCTGGATCAGAAAATATTGTGGCTGATGCACTTTCTAGGTTGGTCCCTGTTACTGAATCTGATTGCCAAGTTGATTCAGCTTTCAATCAATCTCATGATTTAGTCTGTGAAATTGATTATAAGATTATTTCACAAGAACGTTGGCGTGAGGCTTGTCATGAGGATGAGGTCATTCAAGGTCTGATGAGACTTATCTGTGACGGTTGGCACTGTAAAGAGCAAGGAGATTCATGTTTTAAAGAGTATTGGTGTGTGAAAGATCAGCTGTCCTCTGGTGAGGGCATGTTATGGAGAGGCCATAGGTTAGTCCCTCCAGCTGTATTACGGAAAGAACTACTAGATCTAGCACATAATGCATACTTGGGTATTTCCAAGACCAAAGAGAGAGTACGGTCTACTTACTGGTGGACTGGTATGGATCTTCAAGTTGAGCGTTTGGTAAGAGAATGTGTTCAATGCTCACTGAGTGAGAAAAGTATGAAAACCAGAACTCAGCCTATGGAAACCAGGTCTCGTCCCAGGGGCCCTCGGAAAGATATTGCATTAGACATTTTGGGTCCTGTACATGGTAATGGGCAAGACACCTATCTCATCGTTGTGATGGATCTTTACTCGAGGTGGCCTGAAATAACATTTGTTAAAAGTGTAGATACTAAAACTGTTATTAATTTTCTCAAAATGTTAATCACAAGAGAAGGGATACCAGAAACTTTATTAACTGACAATGGCGTTCAACTTGTTTCAAAAGAAATGGAAGAATTTCTCCTCAATTGTGGAATTCATCATAAAAAATGTGCCCTTTACCATCCAGAATCCAATGGGACAGTGGAAAGGTTTAATACAGTGTTAGAAATGGGGGTCTTTAGTTGGCAGAGGCAGGTACCTTTGACCAAGTATGGGCCCTTGCTTCTAGTCAGGGTAAGGGGGCTACACTCCTAAAATAACCCCTGCTCACCCCCTTGGTAGCTTGGCACGACCAGGCGGGCTTATCTCAGAGGCAGTGTGTAAAGCATTTGTGAACACACACAGTAATACAGTGAAAACACTACAAATGGACACCACACCAGTTTAGAAAAATAGGTAATCTTTATCTAGATTTAACACAAGACCAAACGACAAAAAATCCACAATACAGTATTCAAAAATATGACTTTCAAATGGTAGAAATAGCTTAGTTCAATGTAGATGGTAAATGCGACACTTTACTCTCAAAGTACCTTAGATGTGTAACGCAATACAAACAAAAGGGTCGCAGGGAAGGTGACGCGTTGGTTCCTTCCTTCGGGGAGGTGATGCGTCGGTTCCTTACTGCAGCACAGGGGAGGTGATGAATCGGTTCCTTACCGGAGAGGAGGTGATGGGTCGGTTTCTTACTGCGTTCCGGTTACGATGCGACAAGATGGCGCCTCGATGCAATGCGACGATCCTGTGCGATGTGACAAAATGGTGTCTTTGATGCAATGCGACAACTTGGATACGTTGTGTGCACGCCGGACGGCCGTGAGGCAAACTTGGTGGATTCTTGAGCCACGACAGGCCCTGCGACACGCTTCTCCGGTGATGCGACAGCAACCTCTGTGGCGGCGACACGCTTCTCCGGTGATGCGTCGACAAACAGCTGCGGCGGCAGCACACTTCTTCGGCGATGTGACGGCAACAGCAGCAGCGGCGACATGCTTCTTCCTTGTTGCGTCGCGCTTCTAGCTCCCAGCGACACGCAGTCTCTAGAGGTCCTAAAACAGCAGCAGGCACCTCTCTGCAGGTAGAATTCCCAGCAAGGAAATTCAGGGGAGCTGGTGGTGAAGTCTTTGTGTCCCTGAGACTTTAGAAAAGGAGGCAAGCTCAGCTTCAAGCCCTTGGAGATCTTCCTCAAGATAGTAAAAGTACACACAAAGTTCCTTTTCTCCTTTCCTTGGCAATGAGTAACCACTGTAGGCCAACCCCAAACAGCAAACAGCACAGGGGCAGTCTGCTCCTTGAGCTTCCTTGGATTCTCTCCTTGGCAAAGGTTTGTCTTGATTCCCAGAAGTGATCTAAAGTTCTGGGGTCTGGGCCCCAATATTTATACAGCAAAATCCTTTGTTCTCTGAAGGCAGAGAGTGTCTGTGCCCAGCCAAAACCAGTTCTGTCCTCCCTGGTGCAGCCTCCTGGCAGGAGGTGGAGACAGTATTGTTGAAAGCAGACCTGGCACAGGTAGCTGAAAGGAAATCTCCTCCCCCTACTCTCTATTCTATGAAGGATCAGGCAAGTGAAAGGAAATCTCCTCCCCCTACTCTCTATTCAACGCAGGTCCTACTCAGCCCAGCCCTGACCCATCAGACTGCTGGAGCCAAAGCCCTCTCCAGCCCCCTGTCACTCCCAAACCAGACATGGAATACACAAACCGAGCAGAGGCATACTGGATGGTTAGGCAAGAAAATACCTACTTTCTAAAAGTGGTATTTTCAAACACAGAATGTAAAAATCACCCACACTAAAAGATGTATTTTAACATTCTGAGTTCAGGCATACTAAACTTTATTTTTCTATCTTGTTCCTAGGGTAAGTTATGTTTATAAGATGTTATAAACTAACTCCCCATTCTGGCCTATGGGAATAGATAGCCTTGCAATAGTGAAAAACAAAATTGGCTATAATTCACTATCAGGACATGCCACACACATCAGGGCATGTCCTACCTTTCACATACAATGCACCCTGCCCTTCGGCTTACCTTAGGGGTGACTAACATGTAGAAAAGGGAAGGTTTAGGGACTGGCAAGTGGGTGCACTTGCCAAGTCGACATGGCAGTCCCAGACTGCACACAGGCTCTGCAATGGCAGGCCTGAGCCATATTTTACAAGCTGCCTTTCTGGGTGGCACAATCAGTGCTGCAAGCCCACCAGCAGCATTTGATTTACAGGCCCTGGGCACTCATGGTGCACTGTACTAGGGTCTGACAAGTAAATCAAATAAGCCAATCATGGAGTCACTAATCCATTACAACAATTTACAATAGGGAGCACTTGCACTTTGGCACTGAACAGCAGTGGCAAAGTGCCCAAAGCATCTAGACCAGCAAAAACATAGCAAAAATATAAGAGGCAACAGTGAAAAAATGGAAGGGAGACCCACGCCAATGGTGCCAGGTCTAACACGTGTCCCCTCCAGCTATAATGTGGGGAGAATTACCACCCTCTTGGGAGTTCTCTTCCCTAAGGCGTAAAAATTTGGACAGACCATCAGCATTGGCATGTTCTGTACCAGGGCAGTGTTCCACCGTGAAGTCCATCCCCTGTAGGGAAATGGACCCCCTCAACAGCTTTGGATTCTCACCCCTCATCTGCATCAACCATCTGAGGGGCCTGTGGTCTGTCTGAACCCGGAAGTGAGTTCCAAACAAGTATAGTCTCAACTTCTTCAGTGCCCAGATCACAGGAAATGCCTCACACTCAATTTCACTCCACCTCTGTTCCCGCGGAAGTAACCTCCTACTAATGAAGGCTACAGGTTGGTCTAGGCCCTCCTCATTCATCTGTGAAAGTACAGCCCCCACACCATGCTCTGAAGCGTCTGTCTGCACAATGAATTCCTTTGAGAAGTTGGGCGCCTGAAGCACGGGCGCCGTGCACATGGCAGTCTTCAGGGCATCAAAAGCTTTCTGACGGGTGTCAGTCCACTTCACTTTCTTGGGCTGCTTCCTGTAAGTCAGCTCTGTCAAGGGGGCAACAATGCTGCCATACCCCTTGACAAACCTCCTGTAGTACCCTGTGAGTCCTAAAAAGGCTCTCACCTCTGTCTGGGTCTTGGGGGGTTCCCAAGCCAGGATGGTATCAATCTTGGGCTGTAGGGGTGCCACCTGGCCGCTCCCAACCTGGTGTCCCAAGTACACCACGAAATCCTGCCCGATCTGGCACTTACTCGCCTTGATCGTGAGGCCTGCCCTCCGCAGCGCAATCAACACTTCCCAGAGGTGGCGCAGATGTTCTTCCCAACTGGCGCTGAACACTGCGATGTCATCCAGGTAGGCGGCACTGAAATCTTCCAGTCCAGCCACACCTGGTTGACCAGCCTCTTAAAGGTGGCAGGGGCATTCTTCATCCCAAAGGGCATGACCCGGGATTGGTAGTGCCCATCTGGTGTGGAGAATGCAGACCTCTCTTTTGCCCCATCAGTTAAGGCGATCTGCCAGTACCCAGACGTTAAGTCAAACGTACTGAGATACCGGGCAGCCCCTAACCCATCAATGAGCTCATCAGCTCTGGGTATGGGGTGCGCGTCAGTCCTGGTGACTGAATTGAGTCCTCGGTAGTCCACACAGAACCGGAGTTCGGGTGTTTCACCAGGCACAGCAGCCTTTGGGACCAAGGGCTGTTAGAGGACTCAATTACCCCTAACGCAAACATCTTGGAGACCTCTTCCTTGATGCAAGCTCTCACCCTGTCAGTCACTCTGTAAGTTTTGTGCTTTACAGGAGGACTGTCCCCAGTGTCCACATCATGAACGCACCAATCAGTGACACTGGGAGTCAGGGAGAACAGATCAGGAAACTGTCCCAACAGTTGGCGACAGTCATCTTGCTGCTCAGGGGTCAGGGTGGAGAGAGGTTTACACCATCCACTGACCCATCTTGCTCTTTTGCAGACAGGAGGTCAGGAAGAGGCTCAGTCTCCTCCTCCATTCCATCATCTGTCGCTAGGAGCATGCCCACTTCGGACCTCTCTAAGTGGGGCTTTAGGCGGTTTACATGCAGGACCCGCAAAGGGTTCCTAGGAGACCGCAAGTCCACCAAGTAGGTGACATCACTCTTGCGCTCCACCACCTCAAATGGTCCGGCCCACTTATCCTGGAGTGCACAAGGCTCCACGGGGGCCATGACCCACACTTTCTGTCCAGGCTGAAACTCGATCAGAGTGGCATTCTGATCATACCACCGTTTCATCTCGTCCTGGCTGGCTTCCAGATTCGCCTGAGCGAGTTGCCTGAAACGCCTAGTTTGGTTTCTGAAGGCCAGCATGTAGCTATATACATCCTGGGGAGGTTTATTGGGAGATTTCTCCCATCCTTCCTTTACCAAACTCAGAGGTCCTCTTACAGGGTGACCATACAGCAGTTCAAAGGGACTGAACCATAAGGACTTCTGTGGCACCTCTCGGTAAGCAAACAGAAGGCATGGCAAGAGGACATCCCACTTACGCCTCATAGGTTCCTCAAGACCCATAATCATGCCCTTTAGGGTCCGGTTGAATCTCTCAACCAGCCCATTACCTTGGGGGTGGTAAGGAGTGGTGAACTTGTAGGTTACACCACACTCCTGCCACTGGGACTTCATATACTATGATATGAAGTTGGTATCACGGTCTGACACCACCTCTCTGGGTAACCCCACATGGGAGAAAATCCCCATCAATGCACGTCCCACCACGGGGGCCGTCACAGTCCAGAGAGGGATGGCTTCCGGGTACCGGGTGGCATGGTCCACCAAGACCAGGATGAACCTGTTGCCCATGGCTGTCTTGGGATCCAGAGGCCCGACAATGTCAATGCCCACCCTTTCAAAGGGGGTGCTGACCACAGGGAACAGTTGTAGAGGAGCCTTGTGCTTCCTCCCACTCTTACCACTTGCCTGGCAAGTCTGACAGGTCCTGCAATGAGTATCTGAACTCTTGCGCATTTGGGGCCAATAAAAGTGGGTGACAAGCCTTTCAAAGGTCTTGTCTTGCCCCAAATGTCCTGCTAAAGGCACATCATGAGCCAGACCCAGTAGGAAGGCTCTGAAGCGCTGGGGTACCACCATGTGATCCAGACTGATCACCTGCTGGCTGGTTTGTGGCCTGTTGCCGCAAACCCACAAGAGAAGGGCACTTCTTCTGCTCCTCGCAGAACTCTTCCCTGGAGGGTCCTCCTTCCTGCTGCCAATGGGTCAACTCAGGCAGGTCTCCCAGTTCAGCGACATGCTCCCCTGTAGGTCCCAGGGCATCCCCCTCAAGGTCTGCCTCCTCCTGGACCGTGGGAACATTGGGGGCTGGTTTCCCATGCCCCCTACCTCTTCTCTTTAAGGTAGGCACCAGGGCCACTCTTTCAGGCTCCAGGTCCTCTTGAACACCCTTACTGGCTGCCATGGACCAAGTGGTAACACATGCCCACTCAGGCAGACCCAACATCTCCAAATGAGCTCTGCGCTCCACCTTAGCCCAAGGGGAGCTTTCCAAATCATTGCCTAGCAGACAGTCAATAGGCATGGCTGGCCTCACAGCTACTTGAAAGGTACCTGAGACCCCGCCCCACTCAAAGGGAACCTGTGCCACCTTACAGTGGCTCTCTGAGTTGTCAGCAGCAACTACAGGGTAAAATGCATGGGGGATCACCTGCTCTTCAGACACCAGCCAACAACTGACAACTGTCACACTGGCTCCGGTGTCTCTCAGAGCCTCCACCCTTTGGTCATTGATGGTCACCCACTGCCTGTATTTCTTAGTGTTATCAGGCAGCTGGGTCCTGGGGACCATCTCACTGTCTCCTAAAGAGACTAGGGACATCTCTGTGGGACCCCACCCACCTTGGGCCTCCATCTCCTCTCCCAGGGCTACACTAGCCATCTGCCGGGGCGGGGCACCAGTGGGTGCTGTTTTACCTTTGTTGGGACACTGAGGCTCCTAGAAGAAGTGGCCCACCTGACCACAACTAAAACATCTCTTGGGTCCCCTCTGAACAGGCTTATCTGTCAGGGCCCCTGGCTTCTTCTCAGGGGGAGGCTGGGAACCCTTCCCTTGGTTCCCTTGGGGATTACTTTGGGGGCCTTTCTGGAACTCCCTCTGTTTACCCTTGTCCCCCCCACTCTTCTACCCGGGGACCCTGCCCACTTTGGCGAAGTCTCTCACTTGACCCTTGTGGACCCGGGTACTAACCCAGCGGTCCGCCTCCTCAGCAAGCTTCCTAGGGTTAGTCAGCTTACTATCAATCAGGTGCTGGCGTAGCTCTGGAAAACAATTACTAGACAAGTGCTCCCATGCAATCAAATCATAGAGCGCTTCAAAATCATTCACTCTGCTACCCTTCACCCAACCATCCAATGCCCTGCAAAAAAAAGACACATATTCCACCCAAGTAATTGACTCCAGTTTCTTACAATTTCTAAACCTTTGTCTATAAAGCTCTGGGGTTAACCCATACCTGGTCATTAAGGCTTCCTTCATGTGGACATAGGAATTCTGGTCCTCAGAGGGCAAGTCTAACAAGATGTCCCGCCCATCACTGAGAAACCGCCCCCACAACCCAGCTCCCCAATCCTTCTCAGGGACCCGGTGGGAGGTCATAGCTACCTCATAGGCCTTAAACCATTGCCCAATATCTTCATGCTTGCGGAACTCCTTAATTACATCTTTGGGGATGAATACTCTTGTTTCTACAGGCACGGATGGTGTGCTGCCACCAGAGGGAGTAATTTCTAAACTCTTGGCTTTCAACTCCAACTCCCTCAACATCCTCTCATGCTCCAAATGCAATCTCTTTTCTTCCAAGGCTAACTTCTTGCTTTCTAATTCCATCTGACCACCCAGTTTGAGCTTGGCTAGCTCCATCCTATGCATTCTATCCTTCTCCCTGTCCTCCAGCTCTTCTGGGGACAGGCCCTTTGAAGAAACACTGCTGCCTGCCCTGGAAGGTACTTTCTCCTCGGTCAGACCCAATGGCCCATCTAGCTGCCCATCTGTATTCTCTGCCTCCTCCCTAGGCTCTTCAGGATGCTCAGGAGTATTTCTACATTCCAACCAGGCCCTCAGCGCCTTTTGGAACTCCTCCTTTTTGGTGATGCCTTTCACAGGGATTTTAAATCTTTTACAGAAGGTTTTAAGCTGTGGCACAGTGCAAGTATCAACCCTATCTTCTTCAAATTGTAGATCCATAGATGCGTTGGATGCTGCTTTGCTCATTGTAACAAGGATTGGCAGTTCGTAGAAAAAACAGAAGTCCCAAGGAAACAATTCTACCAAAATGTATGTGGTTGTGTTATGATCTGCACTCACTAGTAGTGTACACCAATCACTGTATATGAGTCACAAATGCAAGTCCAGAAATCCCACCGCTGCCACCAATGTTAGAAATGGGGGTCTCTAGTTGGCAGAGGTAGGTACCTTTCACCAAGTATGGGCCCTTGCTTCTAGTCAGGGTAAGGGGGCTACACCCCTAAAATAACCCCTGCTCACCCCCTTGGTAGCTTGGCACGAGCAGGCAGGCTTATCTCAGAGGCAGTGTGTAAAGCATTTGTGAACACATACAGTAATACAGTGAAAACACTACAAATGGACACCACACCAGTTTAGAAAAATAGGTAATCTTTGTCTAGATTTAACACAAGACCAAACGACAAAAAATCCACAATACAGTATTCAAAAATATGACTTTCAAATGGTAGAAATAGCTTAGTTCAATGTAGATGGTAAATGCGACACTTTACTCTCAAAGTACCTTGGATGCGTAACGCAATACAAACAAAAGGGTCGCAGGGAAGGTGATGCGTTGGTTCCTTGCTTCGGGGGAGGTGATGCGTCGGTTCCTTACTGCAGCGCAGGGGAGGTGATGCGTCAGTTCCTTACCGGAGAGGAGGTGATGCGTCGGTTTCTTAGTGCGTTCCGGTTACGATGCGACAAGATGGCGCCTCGATGCGATGCGACGGTCCAGTGCGATGTGACAAATTGGCGTCTTTGATGCGATGCGACAACTTGGATACGATGCGTGCACGCCCGACAGCCGTGCAGCGAACTCGGTGGATTCTTGAGCTACGACAGGCCCTGCGACACGCTTCTCCGGTGATGCGACGGCAACCTCTGTGGCAGCGACACGCTTCTCCGGTGATGTGACACGCTTCTTTGGCAATGCGTCGACAAACAGCTGCGGCGGCAGCTTGCTTCTTCGGCGATGTGACGGCAACAGCAGCGGCGGCGACACGCTTCTTCCTTGTTGCATTGCGCTTCTAGCTCCCAGCGACACGCAGTCTCTAGAGGTCCTAAAACAGCAGCAGGCACCTCTCTGCAGGTTGAATTCGCAGCAAGGAAATTCAGGGGAGCTGGTGGTGAAGTCTTTGTGTCCCTGAGACTTCAGAACAGGAGGCAAGCTCAGCTTCAAGCCCTTGGAGATCTTCCTCAAGATAGTAAAAGTACACACAAAGTTCCTTTTCTCCTTTCCTTGGCAATGAGTAACCACTGCAGGCCAACCCCAAACAGCAAACAGCACAGGGGCAGTCTCCTCCTTCAGCTTCCTTGGTTTCTCTCCTTGGTAAAGGTTCCTCTTGATTCCCAGAAGTGATCTAAAGTTCTGGAGTCTGGGCCCCAATATTTATACTGCAAAATCCTTTGTTCTCTGAAGGCAGAGAGTGTCTGTGCCCAGCCAAAACCAGTTCTTTCCTCCCTGGTGCAGCTTCCTGGCAGGAGGTGGAGACAGTATTGTTGAAAGCAGACCTGGCACAGGTAGCTGAAAGGAAATCTTCTCCCCCTACTCTCTATTCTATGAAGGCTCAGGCAAGTGAAAGAAAATCTCCTCCCCCTATTCTCTATTCAATGCAGGTCCTATTCAGCCCAGCCCTGACTCATCAGACTGCTGGAGCCAAAGCCTTCTCCAGCCCCCTGTCACTCACAAACCAGAAATGGAATACACAAACCTAGCAGAGGCATACTGGATGGTTAGGCAAGAAAATACCTTCTTTCTAAAAGTAGTATTTTCAAACACAGAATGTAAAAATCACCCACACTAAAAGATGTATTTTAACATTCTGAGTTCAGGCATACTAAACTTTATTTTTCCATCTTGCTCCCAGGGTAAGTTATGTTTATACGATGTTATAAACTAACTCCCCATTCTTGCCTATGGGAATAGATAACCTTGCAATAGTGAAAAACAAAATTGGCTGTAATTCACTATCAGGACATGCCACACACATCAGGGCATGTCCTACCTTTCACATATAATGCACCCTGCCCTTGGGCCTACCTTAGGGGTGACTAACTTGTAGAAAAGGAAAGGTTTAGAGACTGGCAAGTGGGTGCACTTGCCAAGTCGACATGGCAGTCCCAGACTGCACACAGGCTCTGCAATGGCAGGCCTGAGCCATATTTTACAAGCTGCTTTTGTGGGTGACAAAATCAGTGCTGCAAGCCCACCAGCAGCATTTGATTTACAGGCCCTGGGCACTCATGGTGCACTGTACAAGGGTCTGACAAGTAAATCAAATAAGCCAATCATGGAGTCACTAATTCATTACAACAATTTACAATAGGGAGCACTTGCACTTTGGCACTGAACAGCAGTGGCAAAGTGCCCAAAGCATCTAGATCAGCAAAAACATAGCAAAAATATAGGAGGCAACAGTGAAAAAATGTAAGGGAGACCCACGCCAATGGTGCCAGGTCTAACATAGAGTAATAAAAGAAACCATTTCTTTGGCAAAACAAAACTGTCTTGATTGGAAGGAGGAGGTCTCTAAGAGTGTTGGGGTCTAAAGGTTTGCTCCTCACTCAACAACATGTAAAACCCTGTTTTTTTTGTTTCGTAATAGACATCCTGATACTTTTCTGCAACCCCCGTGGGTTAATAAGTTTCTCTCTGATAAACGTTTGATCCCTGATATGCATGATTGGAAAGAGAAGGACAATGAGAATTGCATAAAAAGTAAAAAACAATATGATTTGAGACACGCTGTCAAGGCAACCAAAGTTGTGGTTGGTGATTTAGTGATGATTAAGAAACCTGTATTCTGTGTTTCTGGTTTTAAATTCTCGAAACCCTTGAAGGTTAATAAAGTCTTTGACAATGCTGTTAGAACTTCTGATCATAGGGTATGGAACCTCAGCAGAGTTGCTGTATGTAAAGGGAGGAGATTTGGTCATCTGAGTAATGATGGTGACAAGTATGACCTTACATTTCCAAGGAAATCTAAAAGGGAGACCCGTGCTTCATTATATCTGGATGATTATGTTGTTTAAACCACATTTATAAATTATTTTCCTTTTATTCGTTATTTGATATTTTGTTAACTAGTTCTTGTTTCATTTAAAATTGCTCCTAACTTTGTTCACATTTTATGCATTACAGAGGGAGATGTGTTGTAATTTGCATGTGCTTTCCCTTTAATCTTGTTTTATCTTACATGTATAAATTCTAGAACTGTTAAGATGCTCTTGCTGGTTTGTGGAATGTTGTATGGGCATTCCAGATGAGCTTATGCCTGAGACGGTTGGGTGGCTGAGCTGTTTCATCCTTGCAACTTCTTAATAAACTACAACTGTTAAATCTACAAGGCTTTCATCCTCTTCATTGAAGAAAATACCTTTTAACAAAAAACTCTCCCCAATGTGCCCCAGCCTGGTTGGTCTCCAGGGGATGGCTACTTGACCATGGTCTTCCCATGGGTATCAAGCAGAGATTGTGCTACGCTGTAGGATTCTCTTCAAGCTGGCAGCCTATAAAATGCTGGAAACTAGCACCTTAATCAGTTGCAGGTGTCTCCAGTACTGGTCGCTATTTGTCAATTGTCTGTGTCATTTTGCTCCTGGTGGTGAACTCCACCCACTATAAGGGTTGAATGCATGCCCCCTGGCCTCTAAAATTGTGCCATTTTACAGCAATTGATTTTTACAACTTCTCTCCTTCCGATGAGAGAAACCTCAGGGCCTGCTCCCCTGCACCATAGCTCTTCACCTCCTGCTGGTAAGGCTTCTCGGCAATACCCAGAGCCTGCGCCTCAATTTGGGCTCCTAGTACTTATCCTTGGCCTTAGATCTTCCTCAGCAGCACATCACAGCGCTTCAGGCAGGTTATCCTCCTTTTTTTATGATCCCTAGGCACCAGTGTGCCCTGACCACTTCAAGGGTGCCTGTGTGTCCAGCAGAAGTCAGGGGGTACCCCTCACAGGACTAGTTTGCAAAAATTCCAGGGAAACTCTGTCCTTCAGCTTCCCCAGAACATCCATCCTCTCCTATCCCCCATTGGGAGTATGGGCATCAGCACCTCTGGCTCTAAAGATAAACCTTATTGCCTGGGTGGCAGCCAGACTCAGCAGTCCATGCGTCCTCTTTTCTATCGAGAGTCAGAAGTCCTTGGATCCCTCTCTTTAGCACGAATCAGAAGTCTTTGAGGCCCTTCTTCAGCAAGAGCCAGGACTCTCCTCTCTTCCAGCTGGGTCTTCTTATTCAGTGTAAGTCTCCCAGGTCAAAGAATATTCTCAACACTCAGAAAATGGTCTGGAACACACCAAAAGTACAGTCAAGCAAGCAAGGTTACTGTGGAGGCTTAATGTATGTTTTATTATAAGGTGCAATTCAATGAAAACAAATATGTAATGATACCAGCTGTAAGTATTTCAATAGGTAACAAGCAAAAAAAATAGATGAACTGGCCATAAAATCGCAATCAATAAAGTAGTTCAAACAATATCTTCATATACAGTAATAATGTTCCTTGTAAGATCTCTAAATGTGTTTAGTCAAAGACAATGTACGTGAAAACAGTTGAGGAGGTTACTAATAACAATATTAATCAATTTATACACACATGTGATACCCGTGAAAAATAAAGTATAACTCTTGATGGTGAGGACATAACAGGAATGTTAAGGAGAACCGAGTTCAAATGGGTATCAGAGAAAGGCAAAAGGAACATTCACATGAATTGTGTATATACCAGTTAGGAGACAAAAAAAGACATATTACCCTGCCAAATACCCTTCAGAGCAGTGAGGCACAGCCCCAACCTGGGTTGCAATTCACCATACAAGACCTGCACCACCTGCCTGGCCCTCCCATGTTTCAACAGTGTTTGCAAGACCTTTGACGTTGTGGGGGTGTCATGTGTTCTGTTCTAGATCAGTGAAAGCTGGCACATCAAGGCAGAGTAGAAAATAATGCTGCATGCCGACAACCCCGCATTCACTGTCAAGTCATCAAAGAGCCGTAGTACCCTATCAATAAAGAAATCCCCCCATGTATGAAGCACCGCATCCTTCAAGGGTTGTGTGCCATGCATGGCTCTAAACTACCTACAGCCTGGTACGACCCACAGGCAGTAGCGGCCCGTGGTGGGAGTGCTGCCGGGCGCTGACGTGGGGCGGGGGAGGGGGAGGGGCAGGGTGGGGGGTAGTAAACTCCGGAATACGGCTGCACAGAGGTAAGTGAACAAAAAAATAAATAAAACGAATTTCGTTGTGCGCGCGCAACGAAATTTGTTTTATTTATTTTTTTGTTCACTTACCTCTGTGCGGCCGTATTCCAGAGTTTACTACCCCCCACCCTGCCCCCCCCACCCCGCGTCACTGCCCAGCAGCACTCCCACCACAGGCCGCTACTGCCCACAGGGGAAGATCTCGTGTGTTACATCCCTTCATTAGCCCTAAGGTTGTCTTCCAAGTGAGGAGTGCCACTCACATTAGTACATTCACACCCAGGGAGGGCGATATCTGTGTCAATTTCCTCAACCACTCCAGTATAGAAGTTGAAGTTGGGAGATGATATGCCAATTCTTGAAGACAGTCACCGCGTAGCTAGCGCATAAGCCATTACAACTGGGCTGCTAAATAGTAAGGGGCAGATTTACAAGCCCCTTGCGCCACTTTTGCGTCACTTTTAACATGGGAAAAGTGACGCAAAAGTGGCGCAAGGGGCTTGTAAATATGCCCCTAAGAGTGATCATTTGGGGCCCGAGCCCACGCTCCTTAAATGGGGCGTATAGTTTGGAAATGGCCACCCTGCACCAACTGGTGTCCCAAATTAGTGTAGTCAGTTGAGATTGCAATTCTCTAAAAAAGCTCCGTCCCGGTGATGTCCGGATCGACGAAAAGAAATACGATGGGCAGGGGATCACCAACATCTTCTTGGCAATTGCAAAATGTTCCCATGGGGGAGAGTGGCAACCTACACCAAAACAGGGTTGAGGTCCTGATACTAGTCAATACCCGTCTCGGGTTGCAAGCTATCATGTCATTCTCTGAGTGGCAAATACGGACCCCCAAGTATTTAAAGGACTCAAAATATCAAGAAAGTGGGGTAGTCGGTAATGTCGTACATTGGACGTCGGTGAGATGGATAAGGGCAAAGAGGCATGATTTGTTCCAGTTGATCTGAAGACCTGCGATCCTGCCAATATCTTCCAGGAAGGTGATCACCCGCCCAGTATTTTCCTAGTTTTCATGGCGGTAAAGCAGCGCATCGCCTGCATATAGAGAGGTTATGAGTCATCTCCTGTCTATTTGCATCCCCTAGTCGGGGCCTCTAGCTCGTAGTGCATATGCCAACGGTTTTATTGCAAGTGCAATTATGATTGTGAGAGGGGACAGCCTTGTCGAGTGCCCTTCTCTATAGCGAAATAATCCAAAATATTTTGACCCGTTTTCACTCTAGCGGTAGGGTTGCTGTATGGTAGTTTCACCCAGGAAAGGAAACCCTCCACCAATCGGAATTTGCGAAGCACTGCCAGAAAGTATGGCCATCCCAACGCGCCAAAAGCTTTTTTGATGTCAAGGAATGCCACCCACGGAACAGTCCCAGAGAAGCATGTCCCATCTATGGATGTGAACAAACAACAAAGGTTCAAGAAGGTGTTCCTGCCCAGGATAAAACCATTTTGGGCCAAATGCACTAACGTTTGGGTAACAGGTATCAGTCGGCTGGATGGTATCTGACCCCGGATCTTACAGTCTGAATTTAAGAGAGTGAGAGGGGATGATAAAAACCCACCTACAGGGGGTGTCTGTTTAGCTTAAGGAGGACATTAATGATTACCTCACGTAATGAGTGGGGGAGTCGCCCTGCTCCTTGGCTGCTTCATACAGCCACAACTGTGCAGCCAATTGCCGCACAAACACACTATAAAATTCCACAGGGAATCCATTAGTTCCTGGGTCTTGCTCATTGCCATTTGCTTGATGGCTTCGTATATCTCCTCTGCAACAAATGGGGCATTCAGGACGGTCCGCAGTTGGGCAGAGATTATTGGCAAGTGTAAGTCTTCCAAGTACTTCTCGATGGAAATAACACCCACAGACGCCGGCATGGTGTTTAGTGCAGTGTAATGAGAGACAAATACCACTTTAACCCAACTTGTGAGTTCATTAGAGCCACTTGTGGGGTCCTTATTACCGCTGTTCGGGTTCTGGGGGCTTCCAAATGCAAGAACCATGCGAGCAGTCGTCCTGCTTTATCGCCCTCCGCATGCTGGCGAGCCATATATTCTCTATAGTCAAGGGAACTTAAGTGCAACAAAGCAGATTTGTGGTCCTGCCGTGCTCGTATCAGTTGGGGGAGGGTTTCAGGATCGCGGACTACGCTAAGTTTGCGTGCATGGATCTAGGCCTGGGCGGAAAACTACGCTACGCTCGCGTAGTTTGCGCTACTTCGCACTACGCGAATTGCACGTAGCACAGTGCAAACACGCGTAGCGTAGCGTAGTGCAGCGGTCATTTTTTGCTTGCTCGCAATCCTCAACGTCAAGTTGGCGACCGCGAGCAAGCAAAATGACATCCCGGCGAGACTTTTTCCTCGTTCGCGATCAGCAACATCAAGTTGCCGATCGCGAGCGTGGAAAATAAACCTCCCGGCGAGATTCTCAACGCGGGGAGGTCAGGTTTCTCATTGCGAGTGGTCGCGTATGCTCGCAACGCGAAGCTCGCGTAGTGTGAAGTGCACTTCGCGTAGCGCTACTTCGCGAACTACGCCCAGGGTTACATGGATCTCGGTCTCATGAATCTCCAGGCAGCACACACTTTGAGGCAACACACACTTCGAGGCCCCGCCTCTTTTCTCCCACAGAGAAAAGTATTTTTAATTTGGCAGGTCTGGTGCTCAATTTGATCACTCTAATCACAACATTATCACCTTTGACATCAGTCATATGGCTCACGCCTGTCACATTCACAGAGGGAGTAATACAGGAATCGACACAAATGCTGTGGTACACCTTCCTGCTTCCCGATCACTGCTCAAACCAATACTTGTGCATGCACCAACCAAGGAGAAGAGGAGAACAAGAGAGCATGACCGCCTCCACAGCACCCAAAAAGCACATCAGTACCTCAAAATCAAGTGCTGTCTCTACTGGCGAACAGAGGATCGTCAAAGACTGAAGAATCACAGGCAGCACAGAGGGGGCTTCAAGAGGAGATTTGTACTACACACATTTCTGCTCATGCATTCAGTATGATATCTCAGTGGATTGATTTATCTACTTCAGATTTTTATGATGAACCTCGTGGTCATAGGTCTGAACCGCAGCAAGATAGACCTTACACAATGTTAAGGCTGATAAAATGCATGCCATTAACTTTAATATCTTTGTGATGTGTCATTTAAAGTGCCCAGCCAGTGAATAAGTTGCGCAAACATAAAAATGAATGTTATCTAAATGTGCTAGGGCTAAGACAGAATGGGGCATATTTACAAGAGGATATCTCCACCAGATTGTCCCTTTTAGCGACGTTCTTGTGGCGCTATACCCTTCTCCATATTTACAAAGCGGCATTAAGCCACTTTTTGTGGCTTAACGCCGCCTTTTAAATAAGGCCCCTTAACATACAACACTTAGAGTGAAAGGGGCGTGCAATGAGTGATGCTGTGGGAGTTCCACCACAACATCCATTGCTTTTGGCACTGCCCCAAATTTAACAGGTGTAAATCAGAGGCAGCACCAATAACTAACTCCATGCAAGAGCAGGTGTTAGAATGGTGAAACGAGGAGAAATACTTTTATTTCTCCTCGTTTTTGCTTTTTTATGTGTGCTGCATTCTGCAGCACGCATAGAAAGAGCAAAATGCCATTAATGATTGTTTATGAGCAGGAAGGTGTCCCTTCCTGCACATAAACAATCATTAAATAATGGCAATTTGCTACTTCTATATGTGCTGCATTCTGCAGCACACATAGAAGTAAGAAATCACCATTAGTGATTGTTTATGTGCAGGAAGCAACACCTTCCTGCATATAAACAATCATTCCCTGTAACGCAGGCACCCTTGCACTATGGTGCAAAGGTGCCTGCCTTGGCGCTAGGCAGTTAAATTTAGGGTTCCAGTGCTAGGGAAAACACAGGGGTGCACCGTATTCTTGTGAACAGTGGGCATCCCTGCATTTTGAAAACGTCGGAGTGCGGCTTTGCCAAATTTGGCGCAGCTCCTCGCTCTGACATTTTCTCGTAAATATGCCCCAATGACTAATATCAAGTCTGCCACAAATGAATGCAGGCAAAAATCGTAGGTAGTACTTACTTTATAAAATAGCAACCATAGGAAGAACTGTACACCAAATCAAAATGTTAGCTTGTAGATAGCTGACTAATGTTGGCCTGTGCCTTGATTTTTACATCAATAACAAATCCTGAAACACATAAAGGAGTTTGAGAGTTCCATGAAGTCGAAACAAGCAATGGAATGTTAATAATAATTATCATTTATATGGCTGTCTGTCTGTCTGCCTGTCTATCAAACTATCTGTGCATGTCGTAAACATACATGTATGAATGTGGCCCTACAAAACGTGGCATTGTGATTATTGTGTTATTTAGAACAAGAATTGGAATATGCACATACTCACACGTTTACTACTACAGTTCGCAGGCCAAATCCAACGTCATTATTATAGAACAGCCTAATTTATGAGGAAAAACATAGCCTAAAGTCATATTTCTACGACTTTATAGAGGAAAATAGTTTGCACTAAGTCTCCTCAAATGCCTCTGACAGGCCCATCTTAAATTCTGGCACTGCTCCTGTGCGCCTTTCCACCGATCTCTACTTTCTTTCTTTCACAACCTTGATTTCTACCTAATCCGCCCTCGCGTTGCGTGTTTGTGGAGGAAAGCTGACGAAGAGAACTGTCGTCATGCATTTTGAATGAGTATCCCGTGGACTGCAAAAAAGGATGCATAATGTACGATTAGCTTCAATTATGCATGTCGAACAAGCTCTCTGGATTCCATCTTCCTACAGGTGGATATTGGAGTGAGGAACAACCGATTTAGAAATTTGAATCATTTGTCGTGAGCATTAAAGGAAAACGAAATCAAAATGGGCTTTGAAGATACACGCACTGGTGTGCACCCGTCCTCTCTCCTTCCTTAACCACGCACCGCAGGCAGCAGATCTCTCCACCACATATGAAGACTCTGGGGCATATTCTGAAGGAGCTATCGCCAAGTTATCGGCACTTTAACGCATCCAAAGTCGCGCTAAATTTATCGCCCCATTCACAAGCTGGTGCTAACAGCCCATAACACCAGTTTTCCTGCGAAAGCAGTCGCAAAAAACATCGCCACAGATGACCCTGGCAACTAACGCTAATGAGATGCAGAGTAGGCGTTCCCGAGCAAAAAGCCGTGACAACACCACAACGCAACATTCTCAACGACCAGCCACATCGGCGATAGGAACACAAAACAGGCGATACGGCATGTTACCAGCAGGAAATTAACACCTGCTCTGACCTGGTGCAAAGTCGGACGTCAACCTGCACAAGAAAAGGGAGCCCAGCCCACAGCCACACCTGAAGAACAACAGATGCCATGGAGCCACTCACCATGCACCCCGGAGCCCCGAGAGGGCAACAACACCCACCGCCACCACCCCCAGGACCGCCACCCCCCCAACGGACCCCCCCGCCTCCCCCGCCCCCAGACCACCACAGAGGCAGCGCAGACAAAGACAGCGGACCTTCAGGAAATGCACCAGCCCCACAGACCTAACACCAGACAATGCCAATGCCCACTACAGGCCCAAAAGGACAACCATCCTCCGCATCCTGAACATCATTGCCCACAGGCTGACGGTACCAACACAGCAGACAACCAACATCCCTCCGCAGAAAAGCGGCTGGCTGTGCTGCACCTGTTGGCCTCTGGTATCCTCCCAAACAACAACCGCCCGAGTTGGAGGAGTCTCACAGCCAGCCCCATCCAAGTTCTCACACCTGTCCTGGATGCCCTCACCAGCTCGGGACCCCAGCACCCATACGTCCCCCACAATGCGCAGGAACAGCTGGAGACCAAGCAAGGACTATACGCCATAGCTGGATCCCCGCATGTGTCGGGGGCAATCGACTGCACACTTGTCCCACTTGTGCCCCCTGCCAACACCGCACACAATACCCCAACAGAAAGCACATGCATCCCATCAGCGTGCAGGCAATAGTGGACCACAGGGGACTCCTCACCAATGACATGGCCAACTACCCAGGCAGTGTGCATGATCCCTTCATCTTCCAACAGTCCAACATCAACCAGCGCTTCCAGGATGGCACCCATGGGAAAGCACTGCCCGTTGGCAAGTACCAAATGAACACACCACACACCTCAACCCCACAATCATGCAACTCACAACTCTGGCACTGCACACATCACAAAATCACATACAACATGCCAAACAACATGCCCCCCCACCAGACACGACAGCACAACTTACTGTGGCAACCTTGGTCAGCCATGTACATGAGCCATCGACGGCATGGCACCTCAGCCACACAATACCGGAATGTGGGGAGAGGTGGGAATCAGGCATGTGCGAAGGAGGCAAGTGACCCATGAATGAGTATGTACACAATGCCAAGTGTGGCGGAGATGTGTTGGACAGACTGCAGTATGCAGACCACAGACACAGCCATGTCTACATGCACTGCTGGTGTTTGGAGTGTAGTAGACAGTGGACGCAACCATGTCACCCCAGCCAGTGGGGAAGATCGCGGAAATGTAGCTTGTGACGTCCCCTCCTATAAGCGTGTGCAGAGTGGGCTGGTCCGGCGTACGCCAGGCCAGCGCAGGGGTGTGAACAAAAAGCACGTAGCACTGGGCGTGGTTCTCTTCCGGAATGCCCAAAGCGTCTGCCAGGGCGGTGCCTCCCACCCCGCCACGAGGCCGACGCCGTCGCTGTGAGCGGTGTGGCCTGTGATCCTGTGCGCCTGCTGCACCCCGGACCGCTGGTCCCCGGACCCGTCATGCCCACCCCTGCGCAGCCAGGACTCACTGCTCACCTGCCGACACCGGCGTGTGTCAAAGAGGGCCCACCACGTGCCGGCACAAGCTCCAAGCCCGAGGCCCGCGACCTTCGCAGCCTCCTCAGACCATCACGGCCTCCGCGACACAGGCCCGCTTTATTCCTTTTTCGTTGATGTACTCCACCGCTGCCTCGGGACTACACTACGCTCAAGTAGGTCACACATTTGGAACTGAGTCTTGATTATGCTATGGCAGAGTACACACTTTATGGCAGCGTTTATATCACTATACTCCCTTCGATGTGGTGACACCAATTCTGTGCATAGCATCCCAACCACACGTGTCTGTGGGCCCCTGATGACTAGGCCTTCGGCCTACACTGCGGACGAGTAGGTCACACATGTTGAACTGATCCGTGATTTCTGCATGGCGGAGTACATATCATTGTACGCAGGGAGACGAGTAAGAGGAAGACGTGGTTCAGTCCGGAGGAGAAAAGGACCATCGTTAAGGAGGTGTCCGAACACTGCCGACAACTGCCCTGGTGTCACCAACCCTGTGCATCGCAGGCCAACGACACGTGGCTGTGGGCCCCTGCTGACCGCTGCCTCATGCCTACACTGTGGTCAAGTAGGTCACACATTTGGAACTGAGTCTTGATTACACAATGGCCGAGTACACACTTTATGGCTGAGTTTATATCACTATACTTCCTTCGATGTGGTGACACAAAGTATGTGCATGGCATCCCAACCACACGTGTCTGTGGGCCCTTGATGACTACGCCTTCGGACTACACTGCGGTCTTGCAGGCCCCACACAAATCCATGCCAGTCCGTACCAGGCAGGACACGGCATCGTCACTGGCTAAACACCCGCTCAGCTCTGTCGCTACTGCCTCGGTCAACCACGAGTCATCCCCACATGCCATTTCAACGCCGTGTGTCAGTGTTCCAGGAGGAGCTTGCTGAACAGTGGTTGGCCCGCACTGGCCGCTGCCTCTGGACTACACATCGGTCGAGTAGGGCACACATTGGGAACTCAGTCATGATTCATTTATGGCAGACCTGATATCATTGTGCTGGCCACGTCGCAGACTGCATCCCCTTTCAGCTCCGGGGCCACTAAGTCTGTTCCCTGACAACCATGGACACTTTCTTCTTGAGATTTGTTGGCGACTGAGTCCATGGACTGGGGGTTGTCTTCATCATCATGTTGGTGATACTGACAATGTGGCCAAAACGAGGCTGTAGCATTCCACTCCATTTGCCGCTTCCGGCCAGCTCCTGCCCTCTGCATCATGCCCTGGAGGACACCTTCCACTGTCCCCGCAAACCTCCGCTACATTCACCTTCGACATCGACGAGGACCCGCTCACCTCGCGTGGCCCTATCTCACTGCACCGCAAGTCACCGTCCCGTGGCGGTGTGCCTGTGCCGGCCGCAGTGCATCCGGGGCCACTAACTCTGTGCAGCTCAAACCATGGCCCCAGTCTGATGGCATGTTGGATGGCCTCTGGGTCAATTATCTGGGGGTCATCAACGCCATGTGTCTGTGGCCCTGCCCTGTCCGCTGCCTCCGATCTCAACTGCGGTCCACCTTGGCTTACACATCAAATCGAGTCCTGACCTGCACGGACGTCGCATCACCGCAGGATGCACACGCCACCACCGCCAGGACCAACTC
Source organism: Calotriton arnoldi (assembly GCA_963921515.1). Taxonomy (NCBI): domain Eukaryota; kingdom Metazoa; phylum Chordata; class Amphibia; order Caudata; family Salamandridae; genus Calotriton; species Calotriton arnoldi. The sequence continues at coordinate 251,154 of CAWUFW010014348.1, read as the reverse complement.
CAAACGACAGGTGCCAGAGTCGGAAGTGTCTTACTGCCAGACTGTCAGAGTTGCTCACACCTATCGTGGGGGCCATCATCAGCTTGATACCCTGCTCAGCTCTTCAGGTGCCACTAACTCAGTGCACCACAAATCAAGGAACATTCTGCTTGCATGTTGGGTGAACACTGTACTCCCTCCGGCTACCACCATGTTGCTTCACAGTTGTTTTCTGTTGTGCTGGTGTTTTATGTTTCTGCTTCAATTGTGATCACTGTTCAAGTTGTTGCCAGCACCAACGACTCCATGAGGGCTGGCTTACACTCACCCCACACACATCCAGCACATGCGTCACTGTACATGTGACCATGCCAATAAAGGTGTCGAGCGCACGTGCCCGTGGCCAGTTCAACGAACTATCTGTGTGTGTCCGTGTGCTCATGATGTATGCATTTGTGCCCCGGGCACTACAACATTACATTGTGCTGTGTACAGAGGACGCAGCCATGTCACCGCAGGCAGCAGGTGGGACATTGCACATGTAGCTTTGTCGTCCCCCACTCAATACGTAAAAGGAGTGAACTGGGCCGGCGTACGCCAGTCCGGCGTGGGGGTGTGGATGATCATCCTGTGGCCCTGGGTGTGGTTCAGTACTGGAAATGTGCGAAGGCATGTGTCTCTGTCGCAGTGTGGGTCTCCGTTGGGGAGTGTTGGTGGGCCCTGATGGGACTTAGACACCCACGTATGTGATCTGGTTCGGCTTCCATGAGGTAGTACCCCACCCGCACATGTTCGGCCACCCCCTTCTGTTATATCCCGCATAGATGCCCTAATGTAGATCCGTTCGTACATGCCCTAAAATGGACGTATTCATATTTACCCTAATATGGTCATATTCGTACTTGCCCAATTATGGTCATGGCCGCATATGCCCAATTATGGTCACAACTGTACATGTCCTATTATAGTATGATTCCTTATATAGGCATGATCTTTCACCTACATTGGTCCCAGCTAGTACACAACAAGCTCTAAGGACTGAACGTTATCTATCCTGTGGTTTTGAATGCAGAAGGGTTCTTCCAAACACAGGCCCACACTGTACTCATTAATTATGCATGGCTTTCTAAGAATACACCACCGGCATAATATGTATGTACAAAGTTCACCCCTGACGTCTTCCTCATGTCCAATACAACCCATACTGAGGACCGAGACTCTTTAGGGTATAAATACACCACATCTTGCCCCGGTAAAGCAGAGGGAACCGAGACTTCCATGTTGACACACTGACCAGAGATGCTGAGGCTCCTGCATGCAGTCGCTCAAGCTGACAGTGGTCAGACACAACCCGGACGGGGTGTCCAACTCGAGACCAGGACGGGGTCCCACACTCTCTCTATTCAGGTATGGGGGTTCGACTAAATCCTAGGAGGATTCTTGGCTCTTAGCTTCTAAGACCTACACACATATGCTAGGTACACTCAGGTACATCTAGGTAGGCATCGTAGGAGTACGCACACTTTGCATAATGCTTTTATATTCATGTATGTATCCATGATTATCGCAATATGGTAGAACTGTTCTATCCCTTTGCTTTTATCGTACTGCTGATAATATATCTCGGCTATTGCCTGCTGGTCTCTGCAGCACATATATTCTACACCAGGATAACAACTGTTCACTAAATACTTATTGAAACGCCCGACTGTTTATTCTGTGTAACTCTCTGAGACAAACCGAATAAGTGAGCACGAGTGACTGAGCGAAAGGTAGTACATTGTTTCCACGATTCTGAGGGAATCAGGGTTGTCATGTTCTAAGGTTGCCAGAAACTAATCTCTCCCCGATAAGAGGAGACACTAGTGGCACTGCAAGCTAGCTAATGCAAACCAGGCTAACATATACGGTGGGGGTGCACAGAGTCAGTCTGCCACCAAGCCCGCAGTATATGTTATCCAAACGCGCAGGTCCTGCAGGGGTACTATAGGAGCTACACGATATGGCGCCGCCCAACGTTGGTTGGGTACTTATTTAACAGTAGAATTTGAGTAGTTCAGTCGTGCTATTCTTAGAGAACCTACTCACAAAACCCCAGAGACGTCTGGAGTGGGTGGGCACAAAATCCGCCGCAGCTGAGTAGTACGAGATTACTATTTATTGGCTGTTGGTTACTCAAGCTTGAAGGATATTTAGTTCCTACAATTGTGCACTTACACCTTATTTTAAGAACTCTTTAATCTCCCTTCTTCCAATTAAAAATGGTAGAAGAAACCAGCGCAACAGGGTGAGTTACAACAAACCTCTTAGGTTTAGAAGAAGACCCTGAAGAAGCAATACAAATTGCACCAAATTTCAGAAGAGCAGTCACCATAAAACTTCTAGAACATGGCTTAAGAGCCAGGGGTGGTACAGTAATTTTCGTGATTGAGGCACACGAATCCAATAAAACAGAGGTGTTCTATTCTTTGGTTACAATCCCAGCAGCGAATCCAATTACAAATGTATTTCACTACTACCTAGAAGGTGAAACACCAATGGACTATACTCCTTTTGAGGAAGTAGAGGTCCCGCTCACTTACCAGGAGCATAATTACTGGTTTAAAGGCACCCTACCTCACGTACATGGAAGAGCAAGATTAGGCCCGCTCGGAGGTGCAGTAGCCACATGGCCCATACCAGTGGCATACACACCGCATGCTGACATTAACACAATGACACAGCCAGACTTACTCGTACAACACAGAGATTTAATTAAAATCTACAGAAACCTCACACAATTTGTGATGAGGACTTTAACAGTTCAGCCTGCACCAGCTGCAGCACAAGATAATCCAGTCCAAGGTACAGTTAATAAAAAACTCCACAAACATTACACACGATAATGGGCAAAATGCCAGCAAAACGCGAACAAATCCCATTCTGGAGAGCTCAGAAAATAACTCAGCTTGAAGCAGTATTCCCGAAACTACCACCTGTGATAAACACAGAATTCTAACAATCTGCTTGCCCATGGGTCTAACATCACAAGTAGAGGACTGCACCTCTTGGGGTTCAGTCTTTGCTGCCATATATACCAGAACACATGGTATCCCGTCCTTAGCAGTAGTACCTGACGTATTGAAACAGATACAAAATGAGTACGGAGCAGAGCCTGCCCTTAACTTAGGGATGAAGTTGTTAAACAACTTTGAACAGGTCTCAGCCATAATACTAGCTAACATACGGGGGAAGCAGCTTCAGTGGCGATCCGCCAACGCCTAAGGGAGTTCAGTCCAGATGACCAACAACACGAACTACCCAAAATAATTGAAACTACATATGCAGAACTAGGCAGAGACAGTTTGGGTGGGAAAGCATTAAAACCACAACTGGGCAGTCCTGAAAAGGACACTACAAAGCAGACACCTACTTCTTCTAAAAAGAAGTGGGAAAATAAAAAACAACAAAAGTCTAAAGACACTATATCTCAGTCTAGAGGTAGGTCTCCTCAACAGGAGCCCTCTGAAAAGAGGTATAACCTCAGGAATAGGGATAACATTAAAAAACCTGACAGGTATCAGGATACTGATACTCGTTCCTCTCGTTCCTTTCAGGGTTCATCAAGAAACTCCGAGAGGGAAGGACGGTCAGAACACAGACAAGAGGAGCGTACAAAGTCCAGAGACATGCAACGCGCTGCGGACTACGCACCTAAAAAAGAGGATAAACAAAAATCAAAACCTCAGTTCAAAAAGAAGAAGGTAGCAGGTCTCAAGATCAGACATGCCCAGAATTCTGAGGACACAGCTTCTGAACGGGGAATGGGCTCTGACGATGCTAGAAAGCGCGTCAGAAGTAACGATAGCTCGCCAGAACCTGAAGGAATTTCTGGTGACAGCGGAGTTGAGTGAGTATATCACGGTGGAAACACCTGATACTCGGGTAAGTGTCCCACATAAGTTACATGAGATAACACTCCGGATGGAGGGGGATAAACCCAGAAAAGTTAAAGCTCTCTTTTGGAAAAATCTGTCATCTGGTTATGACATTCTATTAGCAGAACAAGACTGGCCGCCAGCATTCGTCATGGAGTGCCCTAGGGGAGCAACGATAATTTTTCCAGCCTTTTCCGACCTCGTTCCCATTCACCTAAAACATGCATATGCGCAGGAGTGGGCGGTGGCCCTAGCTCCAGCATTGTATAAAAATCATGCTGGTTGGGATGAAGAGTCAACCCACCACGTGATCCCGTTAAAAACTTCTCCCAATTGCTCAAAGGCAATACCCTATAAAGCAGGAAGCTAAAAAACAAGTCAGGGAGATTCTAGACCAACTTGAATACCAGGGGGTGATAGAAAATTGCACTTCACCTATGAACAATCCTTTGTTCCCCGTAGCCAAACCTGACAACACATATCGTCTAGTTTTAGATTACAGACATTTAAACACTTGCACAAAGACATTTTCAGTTCAAAATGCACACAGTGCCGCATTAATGAATAACATTGTGCGGAAAAAATACAAAACAACACTTGATATCTCAAATGGATTTTTCTGCCAAAATATAGCGCCTGAAAGCAGGTATCTGACCGCATTCAGTGCGTTAGGGTCCCATCGGCAATTCTGCCGACTCCCCCAAGGGTATAAGAATAGCCCGGGGTTGTTTTCAGCAAGGGTAACAGAGTTACTCCAAAATTTCGATGAAGAAGCATTGTCCTATGTCGATGATATTTATCTGACGGACGATGACTTAAAGAGGCACTTGACCAGGGTGAGCACCATTATTATGGGATTCGCCTCTGAGGGCTATAAATTTAATTTAAAAAAATCAAAAATTGCCCACCTCAATGTCCTGTTTTTAGGATACGAGCTGTCAAGTGAAGGGAAAAGCCTAGCAGCTAACTTTTTAGAAAAGTGTGCGCTGCTCCAACCTCCAAAATCATTAAAGAATTTACAATCAATTCTGGGATTCCTAAATTTTGGTCGAACATACATTTTGGATTATGCAGAAAGAGTAAAACCTTTCTACGATTTAATAAAACCTGATTTTTCAGTCAGACAATGGACACAGGAACACACAAATATCATGCGTTCCCTACAGGAAGACATGATAGCTTCTAAACATTTACAGACATGCGTAAACGCACAGAACTTAGTGATCCGAGTCATAGCAGGTCAATGCGGGTACACTTATTTAACTTTTAATGAAGGTGAAACAGTACCAATCGCATACAAATCACACCTGTATACAAACGCAGAAATGCGTTTCACTTCAACAGAAAAAATTCTGACAGCAGTGCAGACCGCTGTAGCAAGAGAAAGAGCTCTGGCTCAGGGAAACGCATAATTGTTGTGACCCCAGTACCAGCTTTAGAAGCTGTTACAAAAGCTAGCATTCCAAATGCGAAAGCCTTACATCCGAGATGGATACAATGGGCTAATTCTCTTACTGCAACGGATGTTGAATACAGATTTGATCCAAGTTTGAAAACACAGGCATTCCTGCAATACGAACAAGAATATCCTCTACCAAATGAAATTTTGCCTCTAGATCAGTATGAATACATTATTTACACTGACGGTTCTGCTCAACCAGCCATAGGGAGTAAGCAAGCTTACAGCGCGGCGTGTGCGATTGTTAAAGGTCGCATGCACGATGGCAAGTTCCATCCGAGTTGCACAAAAACGCAATCTCTAGGAGACTGCACGGCTCAGTTGGCAGAACTCAAAGCACTAATACTGGCACTTATAAATACGGATCACGAATTCCCACACTTATTGTGTGTGATTCCTTTTACTGTGTACAGTCGTACAATGAATATCTACATCATTGGGAACAAAACGGGTTCAAAGATGCAAAAGGTGGCACAATTAAGCATAAAATGCTATGGGAACAGGTAGTGGAGTTGAGAAACGAACTACCAAGGGCTCACGTGATACATACACTGAGTCATCAGCGTGATGGCGTTCACGTTGAAGGGAATTCATTGGCTGATGAAGCCGCAAAGGGGCTGTTCGCACAGCCGCCGTAGCTGCAGTTACTTGTTCAAAGACGAGTGTAGACGGCGAGATAATGGTAGCTGTCAATGCTTCACGCAAAGGCAGCACAGCGGTACCTAAAAAATTTCCACTCAAGTACTCCTACAAGTTAGATGCACAAAACATTCCATATGCTCAGATTCCTGGAGTGGGGGATAGAGTAATACCAAATATGGATCGTAGGCTAGGCTTGATTTTAGCGGCACTCGAGGGTTTGGGTTCTGCGCATACAGGCGTTACAGCAACTATTTCTTTGCTGAAACAGCGCTACTGGTGGCCAGGATTAACAAAGCAGACTAAAGACTATGTCTTGAAATGTGACATCTGTCAGCAGATAAAAGGCTACACCGTAACACGCCCGGCAAACACACCATTGCTGAAATCAGACAAACCTCTCGCATGTGTGTATTTGGACCACTGCGGACCCCTACAATCTGATGGGTCCAAGAAATATATCATGGTTGCAGTGGATTCCTGCTCACGTTTCCTATGGGTTTGGCCTCAGCGCTCGGCTGACGCTCAAACTGTTATAAAAGATTTGCAAGTCTTTATCGGCACATACGCAGTTGGCATGTTACATTCTGACCGTGGTCCGGCATTTAGCTCTCGGGCTTACAAAGAGGCCATGGAAGGAATGGGCGTAGCATTGCGGTACTCCTCTCCGTATCATCCCGAGGGAAATTCTGTTGTGGAGAGGAAGAACCGAGACTTAAAGCAATCTTTAACAGCTAGGGTATTAGGCAAGGGCGGTAGATGGGTCGATCACCTTTATGGAGTACAGCGTGCACTCAATAATCAGCCAAGAAGCTCTCTAGGAGGTGTCACCCCTTACGAGGTCCTATTTGGGACAAGAATGTGGGTACCTGATCTTGATTGTGAAGGCACAGTGGCTGATGAAAAACCATTTGATATCCATGATCGTTTGGCTGTTTTACAGGATCTAAATGAATCCAGAACACAACAAAGTAACGTGCTCCAGAAACAGGCCGCCACTGAGGAAGTCAAGGCAGTAACAGCAAGACCTATCTGGATCCCAAAACTCAGGGATCTAGTCAGAGAAAAGATTGCTGACAAGAAAGAATTTGGGCCATCCTACAGAAAGCCTGTACCGGTCCTTGCAATCCAAAGCACAAGAACTGTACTTCTGCCGCCTCTTGCCGGAAAAAAGGAGAAAAGATTCGTCTCAATCGACTTAATCAAACCACACTATGTGGCCGATACTAAACAGTAGGCCTCGTGGACTCCACAGTAGCAGACGCCCTCCTCTCGCTACAATCCAAGAAGTCCAAACAGAAAGACTCATCACGTTTGAAGAGCCACCTGTACGGAATGAAGGACTAAGCAACAATGCTATGGAACTCGTTCCACTTCATCAAGAAATTCATCTTCAAAATGAAAATCAACTTAACAACCAAGTTGAAATCAGACCTAATACAGACATCTATGTCAATGTGCCTCGACAAGAGAACACAGCGATTTCAACAAATCCCGATGCAATTCCAACAATTGATCGGACTGCTTCTGGCTATTTCATGAACTTTGATACGTTTTCACTAGATCCAAGCGAGCCGGAAACGACGCCAGCCAAAAATCACTCAACAGAAACTCAATGACTTTTTGAACTTTTTTAGAAAGACTTACCTGGTGTCACCTTGGATAGAACTATGGTATATCACTGGGATTTTATTTTTCATTTTCTGGCTAGGTTTAATAATAACTTTTAGTATGCTTATTAATGGACGATACCTCCAGCCAAGCTCTACAGCCCAAAGAGTCCATTTGATTTTGAAACCACACCAGTCTTCACATCGTGAACCAAGAGACTTGTCTTCAGTGAACATTACAGCAGTTCCTATACCGGACGGTATAGTATGGGACAAGATTGATTATGATATATTAGGTCCGACTGAACTTTTAAAGCTAAAACATGTATTTAAAATTTCTTTAAGTGATATCATTACCTCAAGTGCATATTCTGATGATTGGGACACTGAAACTGTAAATGCTATGATGTCTGATCTAGAAAAAACAGCTGCATTTCCGAACAATGAAATGTTAGAAGGTACCTCAGACTATGATACATTGTACTGTTACCAACATTTTGGTGATCATTTCTTACACAAGTCTATCACACCTAGAAATGTATTTGAGTACCACCAGTGGGAACACTGCCCAACACCTCCAAAAGGTAGTTCACAAGCATTTGCACAGAAATTCACATACTTCTCAGGGTTTAACACATCCGACCCGAAGACCTTTTATTATAAAATGGAGAAAATTTCAGCTCAGAAAATTATGTTAACAAACACCAAACATATTTACTCTGCATCCTTTTTGAACCAGTTGTCTAAACAGGGTTTCGATCTATGGAAAGACACAATAGATTCCAAATCGATCTGGGGTTCTAGGGACTGGCAAGTCCAGGGGATAGAAGCACTTTTTAGAGCATGCATCATTCTGCAGCAGATTTTATTTCTGAATGAAACTGTGCAACAGACATCCTGTCTTGGATTAGCCAAAGGCAAGGAAATGAACACACTGGGGTTTCCAACACCATCGCAGATGGGTGGGGGGCAGAATTCAACTACACAAGGGGTAGGACTAGATGACATTTTCCAGTACAACAGATCAGATCCTGATTGGACAGAATGGCTGGTTTGGCCCATTGACACAAACAGATGTCAACAGAGATTTATGAATACAACCGCAGGGTTTAGTATCCATAGGCCAGATCCACGCTATGTACAAAGACAACACCCAGGGGTAGTGACATCCTATAGTGTTGGGAAGTTGTGCCTTGATTGGCTAGAGACCTCGACACTCACAGAAGTTAAGCACCACTTGACCCTACTCACACCTGACATGGATCTTAGAGAGTTTCTACTAGGACCCAATAAACAACGTCAGAAACGTTTAATTTATGCAGGCCTTTATGACTACTACAATGAGAACTGGAAAATATCCCAACAAGAGGCCGCAGAAAGAATACGGGAAATAGACCGTATTAACTTAGAAAAAGCATTGGCAGTAGTGGATAATGGGTTAACTACTTTGACCTCCAGGATTTACTCCTAAGGCAACATTGTGTCCTCGGCGATCGACATATTAGAACAAGATCTGGCCTTGTTACAACACGGGCAATCTCAGCTATGTTCTATTATGATGTTAAGCTGGACACTGCAATCTTTGCGTGCAGGCTATGTGCCATGGCGTTTTATAAACACCACGTCTCTGTTTTCAGAATACAATCTAACTGATAAACAGACAGAAATGGCACAAAGGGGAGCCAAATATACAATGCTGCGTATTGAGAAACTGGAAAGGTTACCGTTCACTGTAGCGGAATCACCATCAACAGAATGGCTCATTCATGGCCAAATCACTCTGCCTGTCACTACGTTTCAGTTTTAATATTGCCTTGAGCAAAAGCAGGCAGGCAAATATGTAAAAATGGGTAAGGGATACATCAAGGAAACTTGGGAGTTACCATATAGATACCGATGCCGGAATGGGGATCGAGAAGTGTATCTGAGTGGTACAAACTGCAAGAACGCTTTGAGCGGTTCTCTCATGTGCCAGGACATTTCTCTACACGGAGCCTGCAATGGTTCAGTGGCGAACTTATCTTGTCACATGTCAGGGACCCCAGAGGCCATGATCACGCCGATTTTCCAGCTGCTCTCGAATGGGAGTTACTTAATGCTAAATGATCAAGGTTGTTGTGGGATGCTTCCGGGTGTCGCATATCTAGTAACTGTTAACTCCAGGGTTACTTGCTGTATGCAAGTATTGTTTCCGCCACTGAACACAGTCAGGGAGGCACCGCTATGGCCTTCGCTGAATGTTTCTTTTATACAGTTTCGATGCCTGTTCTGCGGAGAAGAATGCACGTTGGATCTTTGTCTAACTTTTCCATCAGATGCGCCTCCGGACACGGATGCAATGCTGGACCCCGTAAAGGCCCACGCTCTGTGTTGTCCTCAACGGCTTCCGATTCTGATGAATGCATTCCTGGAGAATCCACAGGTGCCGTTCGCTTCTGCTGGGTTAGGTGATTCTTCCACAGGCACCCAGGTTACAACTGCCGCACAAGCTGCCGCAGCTCCCACTGTTGGCAGTACTACATTCCATCTATGTGCGATTGACGTTCTCTGTGAGGCGTTGGATTTGTCATCTACAGCTTGTGACATCGATAATATTGAGCTTCCCAGCCAGGACGCGTAATCTTGAATTGGCTCATCGTGTCCTGGGAAAGAATTCGGCTTCTTCACTCGTTTCAAAATAAACGATCTAAATTTGGAACATTTTCTTGCATTGACACTTTTGCTTGAGAAAAGCATGGCCTTCCCCTGCTTATGGTAATACAACTTCTATAGAGAGACGATATTGACTTTTAAGTGGCAACTAGAAAAAGCTGAATTTAAACATTTTTTTTAAGAACCAAACATTTTTTTAACGATTTTTTAGAACCATGTTTTTACTTGCTTTTAAAAATATTTTTAAATTGGCCAGATTTTAAGTATGGTCATTTATTATCCAGTTCGGAAGAGGAGTGGGTGTTATATTCCGCATAGATGCCCTAATGTAGATCCGTTCATACATGCCCTAAAATGGACGTATTCATATTTACTCTAATATGGTCATATTCGTACTTGCCCAATTATGGTCATGGCCGCATATGCCCAATTATGGTCACAACTGTACATGTCCTATTATAGTATGATTCCTTATATAGGCATGATCTTTCACCTACATTGGTCCCAGCTAGTACACAATGAGCTCTAAGGGCTGAACGTTATCTATCCTGTGGTTTTGAATGCAGCAGGGTTCTTCCAAACACAGGCCCACACTGTACTCATTAATTATGCATGGCTTTCTAAGAAAACACCACCGGCATAATATGTATGTACAAAGTTCACCCCTGACGTCTTCCTCATGTCCAATACAACCCATACTGAGGACCGAGACTCTTTAGGGTATAAATACACCACATCTTGCCCCGGTAAAGCAGAGGGAACCGAGACTTCCATGCTGACACACTGACCAGAGATGCTGAGGCTCCTGCATGCAGTCGCTCAAGCTGACAGTGGTCTGACACAACCCGGACGTGGTGTCCAACTCGAGACCAGGACGGGGTCCCACACTCTCTCTATTCAGGTATGAGGGTTCGACTAAATACTAGGAGGATTCTTGGCTCTTAGCTTCTAAGACCTACACACATATGCTAGGTACACTCAGGTACATCTAGATAGGCATCGTAGGAGTACGCACACTTTGCATAATGCTTTTATATTCATGTATGTATCCATGATTATCGCAATATGGTAGAACTGTTCTATCCCTTTGCTTTTATCGTACTGCTGATAATATATCTCTGCTATTGCCTGCTGGTCTCTGCAGCACATATATTCTACACCAGGATAACAACTGTTCAATAAATACTTATTGAAACGCCCGACTGTTTATTCTGTGTAACTGTCAGGGACACAAGCAATCTTACCTGTCAGTTGCTTGTATGTTGATTTCGCAGAGACGTTATGGACCGACTTCCCAGTACCCTAACTTATAACCTTTGTAAGTAATAAAACACTAAGGCTACGCAGTTGGGATTCAGGGAGGAGGGCCGGATCGTGGACGCTAGTTGCTCCTAGTTGTCGACCTGCGAGGCAACAAGGAAAAGTATAACTAACTATAGACCTAAAACCAGATTTTAACATAAACTATTCTAAAAGAAATCTTTCTGATTTTCTGTGTGATCTCCTACCTGTGAGCTAGGAATGTTGTACGTCGCATCCTTGTAGTCGTCGTGAAGGTTGTTCAGGTTGAGTGGTTGATGTGTTGATTTATGTAGGAGACAGCTGCTTGCTTGTACCTGTGTTTAAGAGTAAATGTTGAAATAAGTTACAGGTTTTCAAGTTTTTTCAGTACTGTACTAAATGATGGCTTCTATTCTATTCCTTTACTTCACTTACTCTCTATTGTTTCAACTCTATTATTCTTCACGACCTGTATTGGTAAAAGAAATAACATATGCCAAACACACAGCAAAATTCTCAATATGCTCTTCACGATTATAAACTAAATGCGTAAAGAAATAACTTTTCAAATCCTTTGGAATTACAATGTTCGTTTTGATGCTAATTACTGTCTTTATCCTTTCAGGTAAAGTTCTCCAAAAATTGTCCCAAGAAAAATCAAGGTGAGTATTTGCGCGTTTGCGTCCTGCTTTCTTGCGTAGGGCGCCTAAATTAAACTTAGAAAACGTTCACTTAGCTCATTGTTTCTTTTTCTGTAGCCCCGGGAATGCTGTGGATCGAAAGAACTGCAGCGGTGAAGAAAACTAATCTTCAGTGAAGCGCAGAGTCCCTTCAGCAAGGAGCAGGTAAGCGGGGATGTCTTCTCCTCAACGCGGCGGAAGGCAAAGCGTTTTCTGGAAGATGGGTGTGGCAATAAATAGCCTTGCCACACCCAAGAAGACTGCTGACGTTTTGCACGTTACGTGACGTGCGCTTACCTGAAACTGCTTCGATGTGCAATACTCATTACGCTTGTTGTTTTTCGGCCCGATTTCACCGCAACTTGATTCTTCATTGTCTTTAATAATGTACTTTCACTGTATTGATGCTTAAGGATCGATCAAAGTACATTTGGAACATCGTTATACATAAAAGCGTTTTAAGTGTTCAACACAGAACTTCATGATACAAAAAGTTCTATAATGCATTACACATTCCCTGCACATTCCCATATAGTTAAATCAATAAACATATCTTACACATATCTAACTATGGTGTGCAGGATGCACGGGACAGGGGTGGGTTTTACTCTGGGAGATTTGACGCCTTTTTAGAAGCTGGGAGATTTGACGCCTTTTTAGAAGCGTGCATATTGCAGGCTCCTAAAACTGTATGCATGTGGAAAGGATTTAGGGGTGGCATGGAGAAGCATGACAGTACCCCCTGTAAAATCCCTCCTAAGACCTGAGGCACAGGTTTCGGTTTGTCCGGATACCGAGAATGAAACGCCTTAACTAAACGTGGCTCATTTTGGAAGTTGGCAAGAGGTTCCCAAGAGCGTTCTTCAGGTCCGTAACCCTTCCAATGAATTAAATAGAATAATGTTCCACAAATTCTTTTTGAATCCAAAATGGATTGTACTTCAAATTCAGGAGTACCATCCACGTCTACAGCTGGGGGAGCTACTGATGTTCGAGTCATGGGATTGAATGGCTTTAATAAAGAGACATGAAATACCGGATGATAAACGGTCCTATGAATTGAGGACAACATTTCTTACTAGTTTTGATTTTTAGATGTTTCGTGGATAACCAAACTTTGTCTCCTACAGCATAGTCAGGTTGTACAGATCGATGAGAATCAGAGATACATTTTTGGTTTTCTTTTGCTTGTGCCAAATGATATTGAGCCTGTGATTGAATAGAAACCAGATTCTTAACATGTTCTTTTATTGATGGTATAGTAGAAGGAGACATGGATGATCCAGGAATATTTTTGGGATGAAAACCATAGGTACAAAAGAATGGAGACAAACTAGTAGAAGAGTGATCCATGTTATTGTAGGCGAACTCTAAAACCCATAATATATCTGACCATTCGAAATCACATTCTGTTAATACACAGCGTAGAAATTGTTCAATAGTTTGATTTGTACGTTCTGTAAGACCATCGGTTTGAGGATGATAACTAGAAGAGGTACGAACATCCATGTTTAAAGATTTGCCTAAATGTTGCCAAAAATGAGAAATAAATTGGGAGCCTCTATCGGAAATGACCACTGATGGGATTCCATGTAACCTAATAACCTCTTTCGAAAATATGTGAGTTAACTCTTTTGCTGAAGGTAATTTCTTTAGAGGAACAAAATGAGCCATGCGAGAAAAATGGTCAACTACAGTTAAAATGGTAGTAAAACCATTCTGTGTACGGGGTTAGCTCTACAATAAAATCTAAAGACACAGTATGCCATGGCTGAGGAGGTATTGGTAAGGGACGTAAAACCCACTAGGAGCTTGATGTTGTGGTTTATTTTGTATACAGGTAACACAGGTTTCAACATACTTTTGCACATCTTTAAACATGGAGGGCCACCAGAAACCTCGCTTGATTGATTGATAAGTTTTTGTCACACCTGGATGAGCTGACATAAGAGTATCATGATGTAACTGTATAACTTGTATTTGTAAGTCTGTAGTTGGTACAAATATCTGGTCATTCACAAATAATAAGTCATTCTTCCATTGTAACAAAGGATATTTATTCTGCCACTCTTGTGCTTTTTTGTCTTGTAATTCTTTTTTAATGTCCAGAACTACATCTGTATAAATTGCTCCTACCTGAAAACATTGTGCAGGCAATATAGGTTGTATAGAGTCTGGTGTAGGGTACATATCATCTGAAATTCCTATACGAGACAGAGCATCAGCTTTTTGATTCTCTTTCCCTGGTCGATAGGTGATTATGAAATTGTAATCATTAAAAAAAAGAGTCCAACGAAGTTGTCGAGGTGTAAGAGCTTTGATGGAACGTAAGCTTTGTAGGTTACGATGATCAGTGTAAATTGTTACAGGATGTCGAGCACCTAACAAGTAATGGCGCCATTCTTCGAAGACAGCTTTTATAGCTAGTAACTCTCTATCCGCAATAGCATAGTTCTGTTCAGTTGGTGTAAGTTTTCTGGAATAATTAGCTATTGGATGCATTTGACCAGTGTCCTTATGTCTCTGGGACAGTATTCCTCCGATAGCAAATTGAGATGCATCTGCTTCTACTATGAAAGGATTTTAAGGATCGGGGTGCATCAAAATGGGAGCAGAAGTGAATTGCTGTTTCAAGTTTTGAAAAGCAAGTTCTGCTTCTTGGGTCCAATCAAATTTTAAATTTTTTCGTAAAAGTCGAGTAATTGGCGTGATGATCTGAGAGACGTTGCAAATGAAACGCCTATAAAAATTGGCGAATCCCAAAAAACTTTGCACTTGTTTCACCGAAGAGGGACTAGGCCAATTAAGGACTGCCTGTATCTTGTTGGGATCCATCTCAATTCCTTTGGGGCTAAGAACATAACCTAAAAACTCCACTTTATTGGTGTGAAATATGCTCTTTTCCAATTTGACGAATAGAGAGTTCTGTAATAGCTGCTGAAGAATTGCCCTTACTTGTTTTACATGTTCAGTTGTGTTTTTAGAATAAATCAAGATATCATCAATGTATACAACACAACACACATCCAAGAAATCTCTTAAGACTTCATTTATAAAAATTGAAATGCTGCCGGGGCATTGCAGAGTCCGAAAGGCATGACTTGATATTCATACAAGCCAAATTTCAGTACGAAATGCTGTTTTCCATTCATCACCTTTGCGGACTCTTACTAAATGATATGCTCCACGCAGATCCAATTTGGTATAAATGGTAGCATCCTTTATTTGATCTAGTAGCGTTGGAATTAGTGGAAGTGGATACCTATTTTTTATGGTAACATTGTTCAGAGCGCGATAATCGATACACGTGCGCAAATCTCCCCCTTTCTTCGGAATAAAAACAGAGGGGAAGATACAGGGGATTTAGAGTGTCGAATAAACCCATTGGCAAGGTATTCATCAAGGTGTTCTCTTAAATGCTCATTTTCTTTTTCGGTAAGAGCATAGATTCTGCTGCATGGCAGAGTGGCTCCGGGCATCAAATCTATTTGACAATCAAAGTCTCTGTGTGGAGGTAGGGTATTGGCCTTTTTTTAATCAAAAACATCTGTGAGATCTGAATATTCTATGGGTACCCCTTCTAGAAGTAGAATACTCTTGGAGTTTTTTGGGAAATCATAACCTTGAACAAGATGTTCAGACACTTGATGTAATAAACAAGTAGAGTGACAATACTCTGAATTGAACAACATTGCCTTTTGAACCCAATCAATCTTGGGGTTATGCAGTACTAACCAAGGGATGCCTAAAATGAGTCCAAATTGAGGGGCATCTATTATGTCAAATGTGATGTGTTCACTATGTTTAGTGGAACATGTCATTGTAAGAGGTTCAGTGTGATGTTGTATCAGTCCTGACGTCAATTCCTTACCGTTCACTGCTCTGACTACTTCTGGATGAATCTTGGGTTCAGTCTTTAGGCCTTATTCTTGTAAAAACTGAGTATCAATAAAATTGCCAGTTGCTCCTGAGTCTATCAATGCATCAACTGACCAGACCTTTTCTTTATCAGATTGGGATTGTAAAGTTACTTTAATACTAAGATGTTGAAATGAGACCCCAGAAGCCATGGAGGCCAAACTAGTTAACTCACTCGACAAACTGACCTCTTGTTTTGTCGAGCTTTTCAGTTTTCCGACTGTTGAATAATTCTTGCGTCATTGATCTTGTTTTTTGGTTTATTTGGACGAGTTGGACACTCCTTTACAAAATGTCCTGCTTTTCCGCAGTAAAGACATTGATTTAGTTTTCTTCGTTTCTCTTTTCGTCTTTAGAGAGGGGTCCTTTAATGGTACCTATTTGCATAGGTTCTCCTAAATCTAACTTTGGAGTTGACTCAGGTTTAAAACTAGCCCTTTCTTTGAAAGTAAACACTTTATGATCAGAACGTCCTTTTTCTCCCTTACGTTCAGATAGACGATGGTTAAGTTTTACTACCAGATCTACGAATTCTTCTATGTTATCTGGAGGATCCAGGATTTGTGTAACCATGTCTTTCAGCTCTTCTCGTAAACCTTTATAAAAAAGAGAAACTCTTTTTTCTTCTGGCCATTCTGCCTCAATCACAAGCTTGTTGAATTGTGAAATATAGTGTAATAAATCCGAAGTTCCTTGTTTTAAATGTAATAATTCATGATCTGCAGATTGCACAAAGACGTGTTTGGCAAATAATTTTTTCATTGTCTTTTTGAACCTTCTGAGATCATATAAAATCGGATCATCACGTTCTACTATCGGTACAGACCACAGAGCTGCATCTCCTCCTAAGTAGGATAATATAAATGCAATCTTAGAGGAGTCATCAGGAAAAGCTGTAGGCTTTGCTATGAAGTGTAAATGGCATTGTTTCAGAAAGATAGTATACTTGCTACTATCTCCATAAAACCTCTCTGGTGGTGCTAACGGAATTGTGACTGGAGTCACCACCTGGAACTGGGTGGGTGAAGAAGAGGCGCTACTATGCAGGGTTTGCATCACAGGCTGAAAGGTAGGTGGTTTTAATACAGGCTTTTGAGTGGCTGGAAAACTCCAAGTAGCTGGACCTGAAGCACTAGACGCTTGCATACTAGATTGTAAAGCAGAAATGTCTCTTCGGAGAGCTGCATTTTCAGCTTTTATATCAGCCAAAATAGTTGCTATGTCTTGCAATGACACTGAAGTAGTCTGATCCATAACGTCCGGGCGAAATTATAGTCGTGGGCTTTGCCTTCTGTCAGGGACACAAGCAATCTTACCTGTCAGTTGCTTGTATGTTGATTTCGCAGAGACCCTAACTTATAACCTTTGTAAGTAATAAAACACTAAGGCTACGCAGTTGGGATTCAGGGAGGAGGGCCGGATCGTGGACGCTAGTTGCTCCTAGTTGTCGACCTGCGAGGCAACAAGGAAAAGTATAACTAACTATAGACCTAAAACCAGATTTTAACATAAACTATTCTAAAAGAAATCTTTCTGATTTTCTGTGTGATCTCCTACCTGCGATCTAGGAATGTTGTACGTCGCGTCCTTGTAGTCGTCGTGAAGGTTGTTCAGGTTGAGTGGTTGATGTGTTGATTTATGTAGGAGACAGCTGCTTGCTTGTACCTGTGTTTAAGAGTAAATGTTGAAATAAGTTACAGGTTTTCAAGTTTTTTCAGTACTGTACTAAATGATGGCTTCTATTCTATTCCTTTACTTCACTTACTCTCTATTGTTCCAACTCTATTATTCTTCACGACCTGTATTGGTAAAAGAAATAACATATGCCAAACACACAGCAAAATTCTCAATATGCTCTTCACGATTATAAACTAAATGCGTTAAGAAATAACTTTTCAAATCCTTTGGAATTACTATGTTCGTTTTGATGCTAATTACTGTCTTTATCCTTTCAGGTAAAGTTCTCCAAAAATTGTCCCAAGAAAAATCAAGGTGAGTATTTGCGCGTTTGCTTCCTGCCTTCTTGCGTAGGGTGCCTAAATTAAACTTAGAAAACGTTCACTTAGCTCATTATTTCTTTTTCTGTAGCTCCGGGAATTCTGTGGATCGAAAGAACTGCAGCGGTGAAGAAAACGAATCTTCAGTGAAGCGCAGAGTCCCTTCGGCAAGGAGCAGGTAAGCGGGGATGTCTTCTCCTCAACGCGGCGGAAGGCAAAGCGTTTTCTGGAAGATGGGTGTGGCAATAAATAGCCTTGCCACACCCAAGAAGACTGCTGACGTTTTGCACGTTACGTGACGTGCGCTTACCTGAAACTGCTTCGATGTGCAATACTCATTACGCTTGTTGTTTTTCGGCCCGATTTCACCGCAACTTGATTCTTCATTGTCTTTAATAATGTACTTTCACTGTATTGATGCTTAAGGATCGATCAAAGTACATTTGGAACATCGTTATACATAAAAGCGTTTTAAGTGTTCAACACAGAACTTCATGATACAAAAAGGTCTATAATGCATTACACATTCACTGCACATTCCCATATAGTTAAATCAATAAACATATCTTACACATATCTAACTGTGGTGTGCAGGATGCACGGGACAGGGGTGGGTTTTACTCTGGGAGATTTGACGCCTTTTTAGAAGCGTGCATATTGCAGGCTCCTAAAACTGTATGCATGTGGAAAGGATTTAGGGGTGGCATGGAGAAGCATGACAGTAACTCTGTGAGACAAACCGAATTAGTGAGCACGAGTGACTGAGCGAAAGGTAGTACATTGTTTCCACGATTCTGAGGGAATCAGGGTTGTCATGTTCTAAGGTTGCCAGAAACTAATCTCTCCCCAATAAGAGGAGACACTAGTGGCACTGCGAGCTAGCTAATGCAAACCAGGCTAACATATACGGTGGGGGTGCACGGAGTCAGTCTGCCACCAACCCCGCAGTATATGTTATCCAAACGCGCAGGTCCTGCAGGGGTACTATAGGAGCTACACGACACTTCTGGCAGTCTGACACCTGGCCTTGGAATGCGATGTGTGCTTGGGTGTGCTGCTGGGAGCCAGCTGGGGTGGTGGGTGCGTCCAGCTGTGTTGTCTGTGCAGGGGGTGGGGTATTCTCAATGCAGCGGTGCTGCCCTGCTCCTGGAGGTCGATTGCCTAAGATGTCCATGGTCTGTTGTGGGGCGTAGGTGTCGGAAGTGTGGTGGTCCTCTTCAGCATCACTGTAGAGTTGTCTGCTCTGCTCTGCTGGAGGTGTTGTTTGTCCCTCTGCAATGTGAAGGGGAGATGCTTGTTGACATTGTGTTGGCATGTATGTTGCCGCATTGTTCAAGTTTACATTCAGACTTCATGACAATGTACATTGTGACTGGTTGGGAGGGGCGGACAATTTGATGCGGGCCAGTGGACATTTGGACTACATGACGTGGGTGAGGTTGTACAGGTACATTTGCATCTCACAGTTTCCTGCTATGTCAGATGTGATTGGCCATTTTCTACGCACAGGCGGACCCAGTTGTGTCCTCTGTTCTGCAGTGTAGGTGTTGGGCTGTGTACCACATTGTCGTCCATGTGGGTGTGCTGTAATTGCTATGTGTGTGTGCTGCTTTGTGTGGGAGTCGCACCTGCAGCTGTGATTTTGCTGCCCCTTATCCCTTGGAGGCGGTGTGCCTTTGGCTTTTGTGCTTTTGAGGTGCTGTGATGTTGGCGACTTGGGTCATTTGTGCTCTTGGGCGGTTTTTGTACTCTTGTGCATTGTTTGTCTGCAGATGTGTTGTTGACATCAGTGGTTGTTTGTGCAGGTGGATGTGTCAGAGTGTGACCTGCTCCTTTCCAGATGTGGTCCACACTCAGCCACCTCAGTCTCGTGGCGTGCACAGTGTCATGGTGATTGTACTACAGCCATGCTGCTGGTCATGTGGTGTCACTTGCATTGTCAGTGTGGCTCTCACATACGCATCTTTGCTGTGTTTTGCACGGGTGCATGTGTGTGTTGTGTAATTGGTGATGTGTGGGGTGGGACCCTTTGGGCACATGGTGAACGGGGGCCTACTTGATGTTTGTATGTGTGCTGCAGTGTGCCACGTGGATCAGGGACATGGCCCAGGGTTATTGTGGGTGTGCGGTGTGCTACACGTCGTTGTGCATGTGTGCCATTGTGCCCGTCCCCCCGTCCCCACAGTCCCTGTTCGTTACTCACCCTGTTGCTGTTGTGTCAGGTCATGTCGAGCAGTGTCCGGACTCCCGACTCCTTGCACCGTCTCCACACTGATGACTGTGGGCGCCATTTGCTCCAGCTCCTCCTGTGGCGCAGGACTCCCACCTCCATTCGCCATTGCTGCCTTCCTGTTGGCAGGGCGTTTCTGCTTGGTTTGGCTTTTCACATCGTGCTGGCGCATCTTGGCCTCCTCGGCACTCCGACTGCATTCACGATGGGATGCCATTTTTCCGTCTGTATTGCCAATGACACGGTGGTGGTGACGGACAGTTGTTGTTGATGCTCTGTCACCTCCGTGACGACGTTCGGGTTTTCCTGCGGACTGTACCCCGTCTTCCTCTTCCTCTTCTCCTTGGCCTTCCCCGACCCCGAGGTTCATTGCTGGTGGTCTGTGGGGCTTGTGGGGTTCGCGTTGACCTGGGCACTCGTTCCGGGTGCATCCATGTTGCTGTGCAGTTTGATTTGTTTATGGTGTGTTTTTCTTGTTCAGCTTTTATGGTGCATTTTCCCGCCAGACGCGTGGGGATTGCAGGACTATCGCAGTTTTTCTTTTCGTGGTTGGCCTCATCGCAACTTTATTCGCGTTGGTGTGTCGCATTTTTTCAGCGTCGCGTTGTTTTTAACGCGGTCATTTGACGCGTTATCGTGGGACTATTGCATGGTGACGCCAGGTTGAGAATGCTACGTTAACACGGCGTTGTTTTCCCGCAATGGACTGCGATGTGAGAAGTTGCGTTAAGCTGAACTTGCAGTGGTTATCACACATTCTTGTGAATATGCCCCTCTGTGTAATGATTTTTGGGGGAGCTACTAGCAGCTGAAATTGAATTGCAATGTAGCTGGTTGGTAAGCGCGCTGTGATAAACAGCATGGAGCCACGCCAAAACCTTTTTTGAAGAAGTAAATTCTACTTTCCTTTCCCCCTTCAGCAGTGACACCCGAGGACATTTTCATTTATGGATTTGCTTTGACACGAACCACACTGTTATTGGCTTTCACAACCGTCTGGGCCTGGTCTGTGCTACTCAGAGAATGAATGAATGAATGAATACATAAATGGATATTAACTTGCTGGCTGATTAAATGGGGACCAAGCAAGATGCCTTGTTTGAAGAAAAAAAACCTTTTTAACCTACCCATCACCCTTCTGGCATCTCACGTTGCGATAAAGTGGCAGAAACAGTGCACAAGTCAAGGTGGAAGTGTAATAAGTCCGCAGTCTAGCTGAATGTTCCGGCCTCCGCGCCGGATATGTCGCACCCACGCGCTGCACGCCGAGAAGGCGGAGCGCGATATAATAAAGGAGCGTGACCGCTCTGGGTCACTCGGAGCCCGACCATAGAACTGTGTGGTCTCTGTGCTCCGCGGCGGCACGCACACAGCGCGATTAGGCCTGAGTAGGGCGCGGTAGAGCATCACATTGGAGACGAGTTGCGGAGCCGGATCCACGCTCCAGCTCCGGTGCAGCAGCACTACTGAGGGTAGGAAAAACCCAACATTAACCCCGAGCTAGGGGCCTGCCCGAAAAGCGCCCGATCGGCGGCAGCAAGTACAATAACCACCACGACGACGCACGCTGCCAAAGGAAGGCACAGCTGTTTTCACCAGGCCCCCATATCACCTGGAACTCAGCATCTGCCGCAGCTGTCGCACCAGCAAACCCTGGACAAGTGGGAGCTGCCGCCTACAGCACACAGCCACGTGGCCGGCCGCTCACTCACACAGCGCTGCACAAGGCCTGCACCCATCTTCACTGGACAACCAGGTCCACGCCCGTGCGCACGAAGAGGGCACCACAGACCAGCACCGTGAAGTGGCACTGCCACCATAAGGTACCCAGCGTCTTTGCGCCACGCAGAGCGAAGCCACTCCCTATCGCCACAATGGGGGACAACCCAGATGAAAACCAGCCGCTCGCCTGCATGGTCCCGCAACACCCCCCCATAGGTGTACTACCACCGTTTAGTGAGGCTGCTGACCCCACCACAGCATCCCCGAGGTGGAAGACGTGACTCGGATGTCTTGAAAATTACTTCATCGCAACCAGGGAAACAGACGGAGCCGTCAAGAGGTCGCTCCTGCTCCACTATGCCGGGGAGGAGGTATACCTGCTTTTCAAACACCTCCCAGACGTTGGACCCCCGAATGACTACAATGCAGCAGTGGCGGCGCTCAATGCACACTTTGACCCCCAACTGAACCCAGACTTTGAGCGGTTCAAGTTGAAACAAGCCAGGCAAAGAGAGGGGGAGTCAATAGACACTTAACACGCAAGGCTGAGAGAGTTAGCCAGCACGCACCTAGTGGATGAAAGAGCGGCCGAAGAAATCAGAGCGCAGCTCATCCAAGGAATACGCAGCAAGGTACTGCGTGGACTCATCCTCCGACAACCAAATATACCGCTCAATGACATACTAGTCATGGCCAGGTTGCATGACCTGTCAGCAGCCCGCGCTGACGAAATGGACTTAGCATTAACACGATCGTCCGAAAAGAGTGCCACCATCAAAGTGGAACGAGCCGATGCAGTCAAGGCACGGGACAGAAGTAACAGACCGAGAGACCGTCGACCGCCAAATCCGAAAGGCCTGTGCGGGTACTGCGGCTATGAGGAACACCCCCCCCCCAGTCCTGCCCGGCCCAGGGGAAGACATGCACCAACTGTGGCATACCAAACCATTTTGCGTCGGTATGCAGGAGGAAAGCCCCGAAGAAAGATGGACGGCGAACAACAACAGTGCGAAAGATAGTACACCAACTCTCAAACCTCTCCCTCGCATCCTCACACGAGGGAAGGAAAGGCGAGCGAGCCACTTATCAGGGAGACGACACAAACTTGGAGGAGGATGAAGGAGAGACGTATCTAGTCTCTTTTGCGCAGGCACTCAAAAGAAGGAGAAGACCCCAGCCCACGTGCACTGTGAGTATCGCAGGATTTGAAGTCAGCGCGGTGATCGACACCGGCGCGTCAGTGAATGTCATGGGAGTTCAGCAGTATAACAGATTGAGACCTAAACCGGAACTCAGGACCTCGAAAACAAAAATCTTCGCATACGGGAGTGATACACCCCTACCCCTCAAGGGCAAGATGACCGTACCTATACGGTCTGAAGATAATGAAATCCTCACGGACGTCCACGTAATAAATCAAGAGGTAGATACCCTGCTAAGTAGCCATACAGCGGAGGACCTCGGACTGGTGACGTTCACGAAGAACGTACAAGCGGATCAAACGAAGGACCTGCTCAATCAATTTGCAAGCCTTTTTGAGGGCCTAGGACAGATCAAGAAGAGCCCAATCAAGCTGCACATAGACCCTGCTGTCGCCCCGACAGCCCTGAGACACCGGAGGATCCCTTTCCACCTCAGACCGCTCGTGGAACTGGAGCTACAAAAGCTTGAAGATCAAGGGATCATAGAGAAGGTGTCTGGACCCACGCCATGGGTATCCCCCATGGTGATCGCGGAAAAACCTCGCCAGCCGAGAAAGATCAGGCTGTGCATAGACATGCGCCTTCCCAACAAGGCCATTCGGCGTGAACGCTACATCACGCCAACGATGGATGACATCGTGGCTGACCTCAATGGCTCCCAATGGTTTTCTAAGTTGGATCTGAATGCCGGCTACCACCAGCTGGTGCTGGCGAAGGAAAGCAGGTACATCACCACCTTCAGTACTCACCTAGGCCTGCTTAGGTACAAGCGCCTCAATTTCGGCATCTCGTCAGCAGCCGAGGTCTTCCAAGACACCATAAAGGAGATCCTGACGGGATTGCCAGGGGTGCTGAACGTAAGTGATGACATCCTCATCCATTCAAGGACTGCAGAGGAGCATTACAAGCAACTGAGAGCCACCCTGAAGCGACTCCAGGAGCATGGGGTCACCCTCCACAAGGAGAAATGTCTACTATTCCAAAAGCAAATAGAATTCTTCAGATACACTTTCAATCAAGAAGGGATCCAAGTAGACCCGCGGAAGTCCCAGGCCATCAAGGACGCCCCCGCCCCCCTGACTGTGTCGGAAGTGCGGAGCTTCCTGGGGATGGCCACATACTGTGGCAGGTTTATTCCCGATCTGGCCACCATCGCGGAGCCCCTCTGGAACCTCACACGCTCTGACACCATGTGGCAGTGGGGAACTCCGGAAGAGACAGCGTTTCAGAAAGTCAAGAACGCTCTCCTTGACCACACCACGCTGGTGTATTTTGACCCCGCCAAGCCAACGGAGATACTTGTGGATGCCAGTCCCATAGGCCTCGGGCCGTTCTCATGCAGGAGCAGGAGCCAGGAAGATGGGCCGCCCTAGCCTATGCCAGCAAGACACTGTCCCCCACGGAAAGGCGCTATGCGCAGATTGAGAGAGAGGCCCTCGCAATCCGGTGGGCATGCCGCCATTTCCATCTGTATGTATGTGGTCAACCCTTCCGGGTCGTCACAGATCATCAGCCATTAGTGCCCCTGTTCAAAGGGTCGGCACCACACCCGCCCCCACGAATTGAGCGGTGGGCCATTGGACTCCAGCAGTATGAGATGGACGTGGTGTACCGGCCTGGTGCCAAAAACCCTGCCGACTTCCTCTCGCGGCACCCCGGCCTGCAAAAGGGCGAGGAGGATGAAAAGGACACCCAAGCATTGGAAGCCCACCTGAACATGATCTCCACCATCACCTGTCTGAAGGCCCTAACACTGGAAGAGGTAGCCGCAGCTGCAGAAGAGGATCCCGTTATCACCAAGGTCTGCACCGCCGTCCAAGGGGGGCACTGGCACAACTTCCTGCAGTCTGCCAACACTTGGTCAGGCCCGGAGAAGGAGAGGCTCATGCAGATGTGGCGGATCAGGGACGATCTGATTGTGACCCAAGGCGGGATCCTGCTGAGAGGGGCCCGGATAATCATCCCGGCAGCGCTACAACACCAAGCTACCCAGTTAGCCCACGGAGGTCACCAAGGCGTGGAAAAGATGAAAGCCCGCATGAGGGAAAAAGTCTGGTTTCCGGGACTGGAGACACAAGTGGAAGAAATCGTAAGAAGGTGTCCTGCCTGCCAGGTGACAAATGCCGCGGAGAGACCGGTGCCGATCCACACAGAAGAACATGGGAAAATCCCGTGGGACAAGGTGAGCATTGATTTTGGGAGTTTTCCCGATGGCCGGACAACACTCGCCCTCATCGACAGCTACTCCAAATATCCTATCGTGGAAGTTGTCAGCTCCACCGCTTTTTCCCAGGTTGCTCTGGTACTTGAGAAGGTATTCGCGATGTTTGGATGTCCAGGGGAAATTAAAAGTGACAATGGGCCCCCGTTCCAAGGCCACGAGTTCCACAAGTTCATGCAACGGCATGGAATATGACACAGGCGTATCACCCCACAATGGCCCCAAGCTAACGGGGAAATCGAAAGGTTTATGAGGACCCTCAACAAAGCCCTCCGCATCGCCGTGGCTGAAAATGTGGACCCCGAAAGACACCTCCAAATGTTCCTCCGAGAGTACCGGAGCACCCGTCACAGCACCACCCATCAAGCCCCGTGGGCGCTAATGTTCAACAGCGTTCGCCGCGACACCCTCCCCACCTGCCCTGGGTGGTCGCCCCCTCCATTTGACGAAGAGGGCGCTGAAAGGCGAAGACGGGCACAAAACATAACAGCTAGTCAAACACGAAGAGCGGCAACCCGCGCTATGCAGCGAGGTAACACTGTCATACTGAAAGACAGGAGGCCAGGAGGCAAATTCCGGACCCGTTTCGAACCAGGCCAGTGGTTGGTGGTCGACATGAAGGGAACGATGGTGACCGCGGAGAAAGAAGGAGAAACCGTGACACGCAACATCTCATGGTTCAAAAAGTCCCAGCTTCCCTCGCCGAAGAAAGAGTCGATGAAGACCCTGGCGCATGGAAACCAGGCGAGCCTCAGCACGAAGATCTCTGTGGAAGCCCGCCGACGAGACTGCCACCCACCACGCCCCGGGCAGTGGCGACAGGGTAGTCTCCTGAGACATCAGCGCCCAGAGAGCCGGCGTCTCCTCTCCACACCCAGGGTGGTCACCCCCGATATGGACTGAGGGAAAACCCCCGCCGGAGCACCCGCCTGAGAGACTTTGCCTGCCAAGTAAGTGATCGGCAGGGCTCTGGGGAAGGACAAAAAAACTGAGTTGGGATGGGATGTAATAAGTCCGCAGTCTAGCTGACTGCTCCGGCCTCCGCGCTGGATATGTTGCACCCACGTGCTGCACGCAGAGAAGGCGGAACGCGATATAATAAAGGGGCGTGAAACCTCGGGGTCACTCGGAGCCCGACCATAGAACTGTGTGGTCTCTGTCACTGCGCTCCGTGGCGGCACGCACACAGCGCGATTAGGCCTGAGTAGGGCGCGGTAGAGCATCACAGGAAGCAAGTTTACTGAGTCTCCTGTTCAGTTTTGGAAAGTGGACTCTGTTCACCTTTGCCCGAGGCTGAGAGGTGTCATCATGTGAACCAGTTCCAAATTGTTATGAGGAAAATATGCACATGATGCTTAAAGAGTCAAAGCGAAAATGCTCTTTTCACATTCATTTATGATTATAATAATTTGTTGTTTTTGTAAACAGGTCCTTGACTTTTTAAGTGAGAATCATTATAAAGGCATGGCATCACTTCGTGTGACGCCACATACTGCAACGTCATTGTGATTCGTATATGATAATTAGCCCCCCACTATTTTCCTTCGGACTTGTATCCTGCGCAGAACATGCTATAACAGGAAGCAAATGCCACTTTCAGCATGTTGGGCAAAAATACTCATTTATCTCTATCAATTAAAACCATGTCCCTTTAATGGCTCTGCAAAATGGAGTAGTCCTTCGTTCAACTCTTGTTTGTTATGTATATAAATAAGATGGCTCCAGATGCTGTAGGGTCTGTTGCTGGGCATGGATATTCAACACTTTTCCAGCTGCAAGAGGCTCATTAAGACCTTGTTAGCGTCCTCCTACTAGGCAACGTCATTGGGGTGCTCCCAGTGAAGTATATTTTACCTCCTTGTTCTTTGTCTTTGGAAAGCGCAGGGAACTCCCATCTCAGATGGCACTCTGACCCCCGCTTGAACTCCACACTTTCTGCTGGGGAGAGGAAAAACTCATTGTAAGCACGCGGCCCGGGAAGGCGCAGCTAGACCGGTAAAGGGCCCGCGACAAACCCCTACCGAGGGGCGGAAACGAGAGCGGGCAGCAGCTGAGCCCGGGAAGAGGCCGGGCATTAAGTGGCCAGCTTGGTTTGAAGAGGCCAATCGGGAGGGGCCCTCTGGGTGCGTCCCAAGGATAAAAGGGCATAGGGGTCCCCTCTAAAGTCATGTGCCTTCGCCGTTGACCCACCCACCCACACCGATAACGCAGGCGTCGCAGCCACGGACTATGGACGGTCTCAGGCAAGGCAGGGACAGCAGAAGGAGCGCAATAGCCAATGGTAGAGCTGCTAAAACACGTGCCTTTAGGATGCCTTATGGAGGGGCACAGGGAACAAGGCGGGGACAGCACAAAGGGACAGCAGAAGGAGCGCAATAACCAATGGTGGAGCCGCTCAAACACGTGCCCTTGGGATGCCTTACGGAGGGGCACAGGGTTGCAGGCTATGGGTCAGCAGAGGGCGGTCACGGCGCTTGCAGCCCGGGTCAGGCACGAGGGCCACCCACCCCACTTGGCAGCAAGGTGTAGCCTAGAAGCCGTAGAAAAAGTACTAGACCCTGATTGGAAAAGGGCATTGGTTCAGGACGCTGTCACAAGGTGCTGTTATGGACTAAGTACTACAGGACATGAACTACAAGCAATTTGGGGCAATGAATAATTGATGCATGTTTTAACTTGGAATGTATGATTTAAGTTAATATGTGAATAAAGTGAAGCTGCAGCCGTTTTGCACCATCAAGCGTGTTTCATCTGTTAATGCATGGGGTGCATTATCGGCTGGGAAGCTCGAGGGCACTCGCTCATCTGGGAGGGGTTATGACAACAACCCTTGTCCATTAATGTAGCTACTCCAATCCATGTTTTCCTTTTTCTGAAGGTTCCCCTTATTTCCCCTTTTTACATAGATTGATCCCAAGGACGCCAAGCCCCCAACTGCAAGTCTAATGTTCCTTAAAGATCCCCTTGGTGTGCCCTACCATGGGAAAGACCCACCATCAGATTCCTCACCATCTGGTTTAGAAGTGGTAATCTCTTGACACTTTTATCCTGGTCCACAGTAATGAAACATATTACAGTTTTTGGGGTGCAGTAGCCACAACCGGGGTGCTACCTACTGCCCTTCCCTCATAAAATAAGTTCAGCGACCTGTAACAAATGTTTCTTTTTTTTTAAAGAAAGAGTGCTTTTGATAGTTGTGTGCATGGTTTGTGCAATAATGATAGCAAATATTGAAAAGAGTGCTGGCGGAAGATTGAGTACAATCAACTTCCTTGCACCTTCTCTTAGATTACCCGTAGCAGACTGAGAATATCTTTTAAGAATGAAATGACGTGTTGTCACTATTTTTCATTTAGTTTTACTACGTTATTGCGCACCACACATAATGTTTGCTTGCTCACATTTAAGTGCTATTTTCTATTTAGATTGATCATAAGGGATTTTCACATTTATAGTTAAACATAGTTGGAGTATATTCATGTTAAGTTAGCCATAGTTCATGTAGGCCTCAGAGAGGAAATTTTCACTAACTTCGAAACTGTGCCTTTGGCTCTTAAAATGTTATCTCATTGTTTGTTCTCCTAGACAGTATACTCTGCACCCTCCTCAAATGGTGATTTTTTTTTAGCTGGCATCTCTGTGGTACAGACGATGATAAGGAAATTCAAGAGAGCAGAGTCCAATGTATACGTACTAAACTTGGAATTTCGTTGTGATAATAGCTCGCTAGAAACAGTTGTGCACCCGCTCTCATTCTGTACAATGCACTGAGCTCCCAGGAAGATATGGATGATTCTAGCAATATATAGAAACCAGATTTCGAAAGGAAGTTTTGTCACTTGTGCTTTGTCACCTAACTGGGTTAATAGTTGACTGAACTATTTTGGAGTCTGATGATTAAATGGGTGGGAGATTTTGTGGTTAATAGCCTGTTTGATAACAATTGGTTTAAATTAATGTTATTCATAATCTTCGTTGAAAATGTTAATCAATAAAATGAGTTTATATTTTGCTAGTTAGGACCTCACACCTCAGAGCATTTTGGAAAGTGTGCTTAATGATTTTGTAACTTTTTTTCATTTACTTGTAATTTGATATTCAGAACTTTAACTCGAAATAAACAGAATAATCGATTGCTAAAACTACCTGTTTCGTAGCTAATGGCCTCATTACGATCAGACGCTCGATGCGGGCAGGTGACCGCCCGACAAGACGTCGGCAATCCCACCCGCCCCATTACGATACTACCATCGTGCAGGCAGTCGTAAAATGTCTTTTTCTACAGCAGCTTCTGCTGCAGCCGGAAAAGGGGCTGCAGCACAAGCCGCAGTAGAAAAAGGCACTTTTCAAGCATCCATGCACCATGTGCTAGGCACCATGTGGTGCCTGGCACACAGTGCATGGAAGTTTGGAGGGGCACCACATGTGCCCCCAAGGACACTTAGCAGTGGCCCACGGGGAACTGGGACCTTGCTTGGGGCCCCCATAGTCCCTTTCCGACACCCTTTTCATGGCGGTGGGACCGCCATAAAAAGGCTGTGGGAAATGTGATATCCTAATCCCTACGGCGGTGCCTGCGCAGGCACCGCCTCCATTGTAGGGATTAGTGTCTGATCTCCACCAATACGGGTTGTTTGAGCCTGTTGGAGATGGCAGTCTGTACCCCAGACCGCTGCGGTCCGATCGTCCACATCGTAAAGTGGCAGTCGGACCAAAGGCCTGGATGTCGGTGGGACCGCCACCGATGGCCTGTCGGTGGGGGTCCCATCGACATCAGAATGAGGCCATGAATGCGTGTGAAATCCCTGTATTTTCCTTTTGAGTAACTATGTGAAAATGTGGAAAGATTATTAGAAATTATGCAAAATGAAAATCCAGTATTTAAGCTCCATATTTTAGTATGAAATGTGCTCCAGGATCCAGTTTGGATATGAGGGCACCTTTTTGGACTAAAAAATAGCATTAAGAAAACCCCACAAGTGCCACAAACAACAGCCTCTCACATTTTAGTCAATTGCGCTGTTCCTGTGCTCCAGCAGTGCGATTTTTACATCAACAGTCTGTAATTGTGCAGCCATATGTAATGGCATAATTTCAGGAATTTTGTGTAACAAGCATAATGCGACATATTTTATTTATTTATTTGCAAAGTTTTATATAGTGCTGGCTAGACCCGGAGGTATCAGAGAGCTTTACATGAGGATCAACGAGTTACAGGTTACATAATTACATCAATTACAGGAGCCAAGTATAGACATAGGAGAATACAAAAAACATGAGATTACACAATAATATGAGGTATTAGCGCGTAGAATAGCCAAGGCGCATGTCTTATGGTGAAAGAAAGGTAAGGTAGAGGGGGAATGGTAAACGGGTAAGGAATGCAGATAGAGTCAGGCAGACCGGCAAGGGGGAAAAGTACAACAGGGGGAACAAAGCAGTCAAGGCAGTCAAAGTGAAGGACAGTATACGAGGGGAGGGGTGTGGGAGGCAAAAGGGGGGGGGAGGGAGTAGACTAGAAGAGAAGGACAAACCGGAATTTAAACAAGATTATGCAAGTGTAACAAAAAATCCACCCGGGCCTATTCATAACCTCAACCACTGATTTAGCCAGGGTTTCTTTATAGATTGAACTGTGCTTAATACTTATCAGTATGGTCTCAGTATGGGGGGCCCTATAATCGTCCCCATCTATATTGGTGCCATTTCCCAGTCACACCCCATGCAAGCAAAGGGAGATATAATTATTTTATTAGAGTGTTTCCCTCTATATAAATCCCTCCTTTATCAAGGTCACACTGTAAACTCAAGCAAACTCAAGTTGGAAAAGGTGGGTTCTTTATTCAGCCTCAGTATTCGTAGATTACAAGGTTCATATCCAACAGCAACTGTTATCTCAATTAAAAATGCATTCTAAAACAGAAGGAAGAATATAGGAAGGAACAAACCAATAGAAGAAGGGAAGGGAAAATGATAAGGATGAGGAAATCCAAGCAACAACAGGGCATATTGAAAAGGAAAATACAAAGAACATGAACATATACAAAGCAGTTAAATGTTGGTTATAACACATCTTCCATTTTACAACAATAATAGAAAAAAGTCCCAGGTAAACACAAAGGGGGATATTCACAAGGACTTATCTCCGAGTTATCGCCACCTTAACGCAACAAAAGTGGAGATAGATTTAACGCCCCATTCACAAGCAGTTGCAAACTGCAGACAACGCAAGTATTCCCGCGATAACTGCCACAAAATTAACCTCCACGGGTGACACCACCAACTAACCCTAATGAGATGCAGAGTAGGTCTTCCCGTGCAAAAACACACGAAAACACCACTACACCACGTTCACAACGAACTGCCAGATCTGCGATGCGAACCAAAAACAGGCGATAAGCCGCGGTAGCAGCATGGAATCAACACCTGCCTTTTGCTGGTGTTAAGCAGGACGACTACCTGCAGTTTGAAAGGGAGCCCAGCCCAGAGCCACATCTGAAGACCCACAGATGCCATGGAGACAATGATCATGCAGCTCGGAGACCCATGAGGGCCACAACACCCACCCCCCACCCCCACCACACCCAGCCCCCCGGATCCCCCCGGGACAAACACATACCTTGCACAACACAAGAGCTACAAAAAGCGCATGATGTCGCACAATGACAACAAGAAACATGTGTGGAAACAGTCACTCATCATTGAAGTAACAACCAAAAACTTTATTGAATACAACACAAAACACCAATGCGGAAGTCTCCTGTCGGGTCCGTCCGGGACAATCCTGATGTCACAGCCTGGAAAATAAAGCACAAAATCAGAACGTGTGTCATGCGCACATCAAAGGAGCGAGACACAGAGAAACTGTTGTATTCCTCTTAGGGTATCCATAAACGGGCTTTCCAGTATCATGTCCTTATATAGGCACAATTCGCCCTGCCCTTATATAGGCATAAAATCCCAGCCCTTATTTAGGCATTAAACCGTGCACTCCAAATACAGGCATGGTCTCTGACATCCGTCCACCCTAACGTCACAACGAGTTCATGAAGAACAGACCCGTAGGCTGCGGGAGTTTCCCTAGTCCAGGACTATTGATTTCTTCAAGGACTCATATATTATGCATGAACCATTATTCCTTAGGGGGTTCATTCATGACGTCTTTCGCTGTCCAACTCACGTCAATACTAACATTCTTAGGTGCTCTCAGGTATAAATATACCTTCCCTAGCCCCTGTAAACCAGAGGAGACCTCAACTTCAGAGGAGCCCGTTTCCTGGCCTGACGCACTGAGAGGACGCTGCCTTCCCTGCACGCAGAGAGCCCAGCTTCCAGCTTCCAGTGATCTGACTTCCCTTGCGGGGTGTTGGAGTTTGAGTCTGGCAAAGAGATTCCTACCTCTCTCATTCTTCAGGTATGGAGCTGACTAGAACCTAGAGGGACTCTTGGCATACTAGGCATACTAGACTTAACATACTCTTAGTATACCATAGTAAGGAATACTTCACCTACTTCTTCCCTCTTCCTACACCTAGGTCAGGTTAGGTACATTGGGGTAGAATTAGCTTAGCAACGCATCGTATGAGTACTCGCATTTTTAGTCTGTGTTATTTATGTAAATGCATATGTACTAAAAGATAATGCTATCGCAGTATTATTTATTTCTACTGCTCACCCTGTACATTATTTATCTCGCATACTGTCTTGTGATCGTAACAGCACATTTTACTTACACCAGAAACAAGACTGTTCAATAAATCCTTTATTGAAACGCCCGTCTATTTCTTTCTGTGTAACTTGGAGAAAACTAAGCATGCACGACTGAGCTGAGTGAAATAGTGATCTATTGTTTCCACGACTCTGGGACACGTTCTGATTCTAAAGGGAAACACAGTGGTCATGTTTTGCGGCTGCCAGAAACTACTCCCTTCTTGTTGTCAAGGAGTTTCTAGTGGCCTCTGAGCTAGCTGGAACAAGTAATTAAGTTTAATATACTCGATAGGGACATACTGACCGTAGTCCTATGTCAAACCTATAGGATATATTATTCCAATGCACAGAGCCTATTAGGGAAATAGGAGCTACACTACATGGCGCCCAACGGTTTGGTAAGGAGGTAATTCAACGTTAGATACTGAGTAACTCAGCCGTGCTTTTTCTCTCAAGACCCCTACCCATATACTCCAAAAGACGTCTGGAGTGGGCAGGGTTTAGTATCCACCACGGCTACATAGGGCAGTACCCTATATATTAGCTGTTTGGTTTGCTCAACGTTGAAGGATACAGTGTTCCACAATATTGTGCACCTTATCTTTGTTTCCTTGAAACTTGTTTTTCATTTTGCAAAAAAAAAAAAAAAAAAAATGATGGAGACGCCGGAGACGGTGTAACTGTGGCTGATCCAGCCCAAGCAGCGGTTTTTAACATTACAGGTTTAAATGAAACCGAGGAGGGTGTCATAGACATCCCTCAAAACTTAAGAAGAGCCATCACTCTAAAACTTATAAAACATGGCCTACCAACAAGAGGCGGTAGAGCAGTTTTCGTGATAGAGGCACATGAATCCTTTCAGACAGAGGTATTCTATTCATGGGTAATATTTCCTGAATCCAATCCAGTAACACACATGTTTCACTTCTACAAAGAAGATGAACCACCAGAGGAATACATTCCTTTTGAGGATATAGAAATTCCATTAACATACCAGGAGCATCAGCTCTGGTTTAAAGGCGCCCTAAAACATCACAAAAACATTACTAGGCTCGGTCCACTAGGTAGGCCAGGAGCAACATGGCCGATTTTAGCCGGCTACACACCTCATCCAGACATTGAAGAGATGTCAGATGAGGAGTTACTTACTCAACTCACAGAGTTAATAAAAATTTACAGACAATTGGTCCAATATGTCATGCAGACTTTTACAGTCCGACCACCATTGACATATCCAAATCCAACTCCCCAACAGGGGAATACACTAAAAATTACACCACAGACTCTATACGCAGTCATGGGTAAAATGCCCACAAAACGTGAGCAAATTCCATTTTGGATAGCTCAAAAATTACTCAAATCGAAGCAGTATTTCCAAATACTAGCCCGCATGAGTAACACAGAATCCTAACAATCAGTTTACCAATGGGGATCACACCACAACTGGAAGACTGCACCACTTGGGGCTCAGTCTTTGCTGCCATCTATACTAAAACACATGGTATTCCATCAATTGCGGTAATACCTGATGTCCTAAAACAAATTCAAAATGAATATGGGGCAGAGCCTGCTCTAAATTTAGGTATGAAATTACTGAAAAATTTCGACCAGGTCTCAACAATAATATTATCTAATATTAAAGGGGAGGCAGCAGCAGTGGCGATCCGCCAAAAATTGAGGGAATTCGATGTTACAGAACATCAAACTGAGCTACCCAGAATAATAGAACAATCTTATGCAGAATTAGGCAGAGATAGTTTGGGTGGAAGACCAGTGAAGCCGAAACTATCTGAAAGTCCTGAGAAGGACTCAATTAAACAAACTCCTACATCTTCTAAAAAGAAGTGGGAGTCTACTAAACAAAAATCAAACGAGAAACGTTCTCAATCCCGAGGTAGGTCTCCTCAAAAGGAGTCCTCTGAAAGGAGGTATAACCTCAGGAATAGGGATAATTTGAGAAAACCTGACAGGTATCAAGATACTGATACACGTTCCTCTCGTCCCTTTCAGATCTCATCACAGACTTCGGAAAGAAGAGGACGATCAGAACATAAAGAAGAACGCGTAAAATCGAAAGACGACAAACACGCTCCAAAAAATAAAACAAAACCTCAATTCTCCAAAAAGAAGGTAGCAGGTCTGAAGATCAGACATGCCGAGAATACTGAGAACACAACTCAAGAACGGAGAATGGGCTCAGACAATGCTGGACAGTGCAGCAGAAGTCACAATAGTTCGCCAGAACCTGAAGGAACTTCTGGAGATAGTGGACTTGAATGAGTACATCACAGTAGAGACTATAAACACCAGGGTTAGTACTCCACAAAAGTTATATGAAATAACACTCCGGATGGAGGGAGACAAACCTAGACAGGTGAAAGCACTTTTTTGGGAAAGACTATCGAAGGGCTATGACATACTTCTAGCAGAAAAAGACGGGCCACCACAATTTGTCACGGAGTGCCCACACGGCGAGGACATTATTATGCCTGCCTTCTCCAACCATATTCCTATACATCTAAAATATACATATGCCAGGAAATGGGCTGTGGCCCAGGCCCCAGCATTATATAAAAATCATGTAGGATGGGATGAGGACTCACCTCACCATAAAATACACCTGAAACATGAACCAACTGCACAACGGCAGTACCCAATAAAGCAAGAAGCTAAAAAACAGGTCAGGGAGATCTTAGATCAACTTGAATACCAAGGGGTGATTGAAACATGCACCTCCTCAATGAACAATCCTTTGTTTCCTGTCTCCAAACCAGATAATACATATCGTCTAGTTTTGGATTACAGACATTTAAACACTTGTTCTAAAACTTTTGCAGTGCAAAATGCACATAGCACAGCATTAATGAATAACATTGTGCGTAAAAATATAAAACAACATTAGATATCTCAAATGGTTTCTTTTGTCAAAACATAGCACCTGAAACAGGTACTTAACAGCATTCTCCATAATGGGGACCCAGCGTCACTTTTGTCGACTCCCACAAGGGTTCAAGAACAGCCCAGGTTTATTCTCAGTGAGGGTAACGGAGTTACTACAAATTTATGACAATGAGGCATTGTCCTATGTCGATGACATTTATCTGACAGACGATGACCTGGAAAAACACTTGAACAGGG
This sequence comes from Calotriton arnoldi, assembly GCA_963921515.1. Lineage (NCBI taxonomy): Eukaryota > Metazoa > Chordata > Amphibia > Caudata > Salamandridae > Calotriton > Calotriton arnoldi. Next base: position 214,799 of record CAWUFW010014348.1, on the reverse strand, counting down.
TGAGCACCATTATACTGGGTTTCGCCTCTGAGGGCTACAAGTTCAACTTTAAAAAGTCCAGAATTGCCCATCTCAATGTCCTATTTCTAGGATATGAGCTTTCAAGTGAAGGCAAGAGCTTGGCAGCTAACTTTTTAGAGAAGTGTGCGCTGCTCCAACCTCCAAAAACGCTAAAAAACTTACAATCCATCCTGGGTTTCCTAAATTTTGGAAGAACTTACATACTAAATTACGCAGAAAGGGTTAAACCTCTCTACGCATTAATCAAACCTGATTTTTCAATCAAAAACTGGACACAGGAACACACAGAAATTTTGCGTTCACTCCAGGCTAACATGTTAGCAACAAATCACTTACAAACACGTGTAAGTCAACGTAATTTGGTGATCCGAATAATTTCGGGTCAATGTGGATTCACCTACTTAACCTTCAATGAGGGTGAGAAAATACCAATAGCATACAAATCTCATTTGTACACACAAGCGGAAATGCGCTTCAGTTCAACTGAAAAAATTCTAACAGCAGTTCAAACCGCTGTAGAAAAAGAAAGAGCCTTAGCCCAAGGGAAACGCATTATTGTCGTAACCCCAGTACCGGCTTTAGAAGCGGTCACAAAAGCAAGCATTCCAAATGCTAAAGCATTACATCCAAGATGGATACAATGGGTTAATTCTCTTGCTGCAACAGATGTTGAATATGTTTTTGATCCAGATTTAAAAACACAAGCATTCCTACAATATGAACAAGAATGTCCTCTGCCTACTGAAATTCTGCCTCTTGATCAGTACGAATTTATAATTTACACTGACGGATCCGCACAACCCGCAATAGGGAGTAAGCAAGCTTACAGTGCAGCGTGTGCAATCGTTAAAGGTCGCATGCGAGATGGCATCTTCAGACCTATGGTCACAAAAACTCAATCTCTAGGGGATTGTACAGCTCAGCGAGCTGAACTACAAGCATTCAAACTGGCACTTGAAAGTACAGATCGAGAATTCCCCACACTAATAGTGTGCGATTCCTTTTACTGTGTTCAGTCGTATAATGACTATATACAAAACTGGCTTGAAAATGGTTTCAAAGATGCGAAAGGTGGCACAATAAAGCATAAAATGCTTTGGGAACAAGTAGTTCAGTTGAAAAACGAACTACCAAAGGCTCACGTGATCCACACACTGAGTCATCAACGTGATGGCGTTCACGTTGCGGGGAATTCATTGGCTGACGAAGCCGCAAAGGGGGCTGTGCAAACGGCTTCCGTAGCTGCGATGACTCGTTCAAAAACAAAAATAGACGGTGAGATAATGTTGGCTGTCAATGCATCAAGCAAAGGCAGCAGTGCAGCGTTACCAAAAAAGTTTCCACTCAAGTACTCTTATGTAATTGATGTGAACAACGTTCCTTTTGCTCGAATCCCTGGAGTGGGGGATAGGGTAATTCCAAACAAGGAACGCAGATTAGGACTAATCCTAGCAGCACACGAAGGGATAGCTTCTGCCCATACAGGTGTTTCTGCAACAGTATCTTTACTCAAGCAAAGATATTGGTGACCTGGCATTAGAAAACAAATAAAGAACTATGTTTTAGAATGTGATATATGCCAACAGATGAAAGTCTCCACAGTGAAACGTCCTGCGCAGACACCCCTGTTAATTTCAGATAAACCATTAGCTTGTGTTTACCTTGACCACTGCGGTCCCCTGCAAAGGGACGGAAACTATAAATACATCTTGGTTGCAGTGGATTCATGCTCTAGGTTCCTATGGTTATGGCCTCAGCACTCGGCTGACGCTCGAACTGTTATAAAAGATTTGCGAGTCTTTATCGGCACATACGCAATAGGCACGCTACATTCTGACCAGGGTCCTGCGTTTAGCTCTAGGGCTTACAAAGAAGCCATGGCCAGTCTGGGCGTTGCATTGTGGTACTCCTCTCCATTCCATCCTGAGGGAAATTCGGTTGTGGAAAGGAAAAACAGGGACATAAAGCAGTCTATAACAGCTAGGGTATTAGGTTCGGGTGATGGGTGGGTCAAACACCTTAGTGGGGTACAGCGCTCATTGAACAACCTGCCAAGAAGTTCTCTAGGGGGGGTCACTCCATATGAGATCCTATTTGGGACAAGAATGTGGGTACCAGACCTTGAACACTTAGGCACAGTGGTGGAAAATAAACCATTTGATATCAAAAGATCGTTTGGCTGTTTTACAGGACTTAAACAAATTAAGAACGAAACAAAGCAACGTATTCCTACAGTCAACCACCACTGGGGATCAACCGGCTGTCCCAGCAAGGCCTGTCTGGATTCCAAAAGTTGGGGATCTAGTCAGAGAAAAAATTGCGGTCAAGAAGGAATTTGGACCTTCTTACAGACAACCAGTACCTGTCCTAGCAGTTCAAGGAACAAGAACAGTACTTCTGCCGCCCCTTGCTGGAAGAAAGGAGAAAAGATTTGTGTCCATCGACCTCATCAAACCACAGTATGTGGACAATACTAAATAGTAGGCCTCGTGGACTCCGACCTAGTAGCAGACACACTCCTCTCGCTACTATCCAAGAGGTTCAGACTGAAAGACTGATAACTATCGAGAATTCAGCTGTAACAGACGGAGGACTATGCAACAACGCTATGGAACTCATCCGTCTTGAACACCAAGTAACAGTTCGTCCAAATACACCTGTCTACACCAACGTAACAAGTGATGAACTGGTTCCAGTGATTTCTACAAATCCTGATGCAATTCCAACAATTGACAGAACTGCTTCTGGCTATTTCATTAACTTTGATACATTCTCAGAAGATCCAAGTGAACCTGAAACGACGCCAGTGTCATTGAAATTCAAGCAGCAAGTACAAGACTTACTTCAATTTATGAAAAAGACTTATTTGGTTTCTCCATGGATTGAACTCTGGATTACATCTGGACTTTTTGTTTTCCTGCTCTGGCTAGCTTTGGTTACAACTGTAAGCGTGCTTATAAGTGGCAGATACATCCATGTGAACACTGAAGGAAAAGACGTAAACGTACTTTTGAAACCTCATAAATCTTCCCATCGTGAAGCAAGAGACTTATCATCAGTGAACATCACAGCTGTTCCTATACAGGATGGTATAGTGTGGGACAAAACAGATTATGATATCTTCGGCCCGAATGAACAATTGAACATTCCACATTTGTTTAAAATTTCACTAAGTGATCTAATTACCTCCAGTACCTATTCAGATGATTGGGACTTTGAGACTGTAAATGACATAATGTTTGACCTAGAAAAATCTGCTGCATTTTCTAAACATGAATATTTAGAGGGTTCATCAGACTATGAACAAATGTATTGTTTTAATCATTATGGTCATCATTATTTGCATAAATCTGCATATCCAAGAAATGTGTTTATGTTTAACCAATGGGAACATTGTCCTACACCACCTAAAGGTAGTTCAAAAACATTTGCTAATAAGTTTCCATATTTTTCAGGATACAATACATCTGAACCAGAAATGTTTTACTATAAAAATGTAAACAAGACAGGGCTGAAAATTATGTTGACAAATACAAAACAGATTTATTCTGCGTTTTTTAATGCCCAACTGTCTAGACAGGGTTTCGAATTTTGGAAAGACACAATTGACACAAAAACTGTGTGGGGTACTAAAGATTGGCAAGTGCAGGGGATATAAGCTTTATTTAGAGCCTGCATCATCCCTGAACAAATAATGTTTTTGAATGAAACTATCCAACAAACATCTTGTCTTGGATTAGCCAAGATAAAAGAGATGAACACACCTTTCTGTACCAACACCTGCCAGTGAAAATAATACAAAGGCAGTGGTGACAGTTGACAATATACTACAACTCAACAGATCTAATCCTACTTGGAAAAAATGGTTGATCTGGCCCACAGACACGAATAACTGTCAGGAAAGATTCCTGAATAAAACTCAGGGCTTTACTATTCATAGGCCAGACCCAAGATACGTCCAAAGACAACATCCGGGGGTAGTAACAACATACAGTGTAGGTAAATTATGCCTCGATTGGCTGCATAAGTCTACACTACAGGATGTGAAACAACACTTAACCTTACTTAAAAAGGACGCAGACCTTAGGGAATTCTTGCTTGGACCAAGAAAACCGCGTCAAAAACGTTTCATATATGCCGGCATTTATGCTGCTTATAATGAAGCTTGGAAGGTATCACAGATAGAGGCCGCAGAACGAATACGTGAACTTGATCGTATTAATTTAGAGAAAACACTCTCTGTGGTCGACAATGGGTTAACAACTTTGTCCTCCAGAATATATTCATTGGATGGCATTGTATCCTCTGCTATCGACATTCTAGAACAAGATTTGGCAATGTTACAACAAGGCCAATCTCAATTACGTTCTATTATGTTATTAAGCTGGACGCTGCAATCTTTGCGAGCGGGCTATGTGCCTTGGCGTTTCATCAACACAACGGCTCTGTTTGCAGAATACAATCTCACTGATAAACAGATCAAACTGGCACAAAGAGGAGCAAAGTATACAGTGCTGAGCATTGAAAAACTGGAAAAATTACCATTCACTGTGGCAGAAAAACCAGCTACAGAATGGCTTATTCATGGCAAAATAACATTACCTGTGAGTACTTTTCAGTTTCAGTATTGCCTCAGACAAATGCAAGCAGGCAAATATGAAAGGTTGGGTAAGGAATACATTAAGACATCTTGGGATTTACCGTATACATATAGATGTTGGAGTGGGGATCGTGAAGTGTTTTTGAGCGGTTCAAACTGTAAACTTGCACTGAGTGGTTCACTTATATGTCAAGACATTTCCTTGCACGGGGCTTGTAATGGTTCAGTGGAAAATTTGTCTTGCCATCAGCAGGGTACTCCAGCTGTTGTGATTAATCCAACGTTTGGACAACTTTCTAATGGGAGTTACCTCATGTTGAATGATCAGAGCTGCTGCGGAATGCTGCCAGGCATCCCATATCTAGTAACGGTCAACTCCAGGGTCACTTTCTGTATGCAAGTATTGTTTGCCCCAATAGACACAGTCAGGGAGTCGCCTCTATGGCCTTCGCTGAACGTCTCTTTTATAAGATTTGATACTTTGAGCAGAATGAAAGCCATGCTTTTACAGCAAACAGTGCCTTTGACCTCGGCCAAAGAAACCTATGATCTACAAATAGCAAGGACTTCGGCTGAGATACAGACTTTAATACATACAAACTGCCCTATACATTTCGTGGAAATGATATCACGTATCTTTAACATGTCTGATACAACCGGAATTGTACATGTATTTAAGAGCATCTGCTCAGGTCTGTTAGCACCTTTCCAGGCAATACTCGGAATCATCCCGAACTTTGCACATTCGGTGTTTGGTGGCATACCATTAATTCTAGCACTTGTTGCCGGGATTCTAGTTCTCTTCCTGCTATTGCGCTATGGCCAGCCTATTCGCAGACATCACTGCGAGCAAAATGGAGAAAGCTCTCCTTGAACGAAAGTGCCGTGAGCGAATAGAACAGCTATTGGGCATAAATCGTGTACGGGACCTTAATACAACTTGGTTCCTGTCATTCAGACCAATCTGGCAAGATTGCATCTTACCTGTTCTACGATGCCTGCTATGCGGTGAAGAATGCGTGTTGGACACCTGTCTAACATTTCCATCAGCAACGCCAACGGATGTCGATACTCTGCTGGACCCGATAACGGCCCATGCTCTGTGTTGTCCCCAGAGGCTTCCTATCCTGATGTCAGCATTCATTGAGATCTCACAGACGCTTCCGGCTACTGCTGAGGTACGAGAAAGATCTACAGGCACAAAGGTAACAACGGACGCAAACTTTGCTGCGGCAACCTATGCTGGAAGCAATGCTTCCCATCTCTGTGCAATTAATCTACTACACGAGGTGTTCCAACTGACACCAACAACAGTGGATGATGTTTTGTCTATTGAAATAGATGATCTCATGTTTACACCAGACCCGTGAACTAACTCTGATTCGGCATACAGTGATCCAGAGATGCAGTGACAAATTTGGCCTTCATTTTTAAAACAACTTGGAACTCTACCAAACTTGAACTTTTTCCCATTTTTCGAACGAAAATGGCACATCGATCTGCTTAAAGTAGAACTAGCCTTATAATACAGACTTCAAGGTACTTCCACGGACACTCAGGGGCCGATTCCGATTCGGGCCGGAAATCTATCCGACCGAGTCGGACCCGGAGAGATTTCCGACCGAATCGGACCCTAGCAGCCCGACCGAACGAGTACGATGCGCACGTATGCTATCGGACTCGATTCGGTCGGACTCCCATTGAAGTCAATGGGAGCCTGTCGTACAACTCGTACGTGGGCTCCCATTGACTCAATGGGTGCGAGGCGAACAAGGGCGCCCCCAAAGGCGCGTACGCGGCGAAGCGACTCGCGCCATACACGCACAGGTAGGGGGAACCCATGGGTCCCCCCTGTGTGCGACTCGCGAGGCTACGCGTACAGGGGGGTCCAACACGGACCCCCAAAGTGCGGCTCCGACTGCTTCTTCGAGCCGGACGGCGCGAGTCGGTTGGACTGCTCGCGGCACGCATCGTAGTTGCCCGGCCGGGAAACGTCTCCATTGCGCGGTGCGAGGCGCATCCGTGCGAGTCGGTCGGTGCGGTTGGGACGGGCGTACGAGTCGGTCGGCGAATTCGCACGCGCTTGCATCGTACTCGTTCGCCCGGACGCACGTACGAATCGGTCGGGAATAAGGGCTCCGAATCGGATCCGGTTCAGCCGAATCCGATTCGGTGCCCTACCGGCCGAGATCGGAATCGACCCCTTAGTCATCTTGCGTGTCTAAAACAGTTCATTAATTTTCATGACATGAAATGACTTTGATTTTTGAGAAACTTATCGATCATTTTTTGTCACATGTAAATATTACTGCTTATTTCATTCCAATTGCATTTATTTTCGAACTTTATGCCTGTAATGAAAAGCAATGCTTCAAATGTACGGTACCTTTTGCATTCTAATAGGTTTTTTAAATGCCTTTTTTAAATGGTTTTATGAAAAATTTTAGAAATATGCGGTACTCCATTTTAATGTTTAGCATTTTAAATGTTTAGCATTTTAGTATTATCGTACACACGAAAGAGGAGTGGGTGTTTTATTCCTCTTAGGGTATCCATAAACGGGCTTTCCAGTATCATGTCCTTATATAGGCACAATTCGCCCTGCCCTTATATAGGCATAAAATTCCAGCCCTTATTTAGGCATTTAACCGTGCACTCCAAATACAGGCATGGTCTCTGACATCCGTCCACCCTAACGTCACAACGAGTTCATGAAGAACAGACCCTTAGGCTGCGGGAGTTTCCCTAGTCCAGGACTATTGATTTCTTCAAGGACTCATATATTATGCATGAACCATTATTCCTTAGGGGGTTCATTCATGACGTCTTTCGCTGTCCAACTCACGTCAATACTAACATTCTTAGGTGCTCTCAGGTATAAATATACCTTCCCTAGCCCCTGTAAACCAGAGGAGACCTCGACTTCAGAGGAGCCCGTTTCCCGGCCTGACGCACTGAGAGGACTCTGCCTTCCCTGCACGCAGAGAGCCCAGCTTCCAGCTTCCAGTGATCTGACTTCCCTTGCGGGGTGTTGGAGTTCGAGTCTGGCAAAGAGATTCCTACCTCTCTCATTCTTCAGGTATGGAGCTGACTAGAACCTAGAGGGACTCTTGGCATACTAGGCATACTAGACTTAACATACTCTTAGTATACCATAGTAAGGAATACTTCACCTACTTCTTCCCTCTTCCTACACCTAGGTCAGGTTAGGTACATTGGGGTAGAATTAGCTTAGCAACGCATCGTATGAGTACTCGCATTTTTAGTCTGTGTTATTTATGTAAATGCATATGTACTAAAAGATAATGCTATTGCAGTATTATTTATTTCTACTGCTCACCCTGTACATTATTTATCTCGCATACTGTCTTGTGATCGTAACAGCACATTTTACTTACACCAGAAACAAGACTGTTCAATAAATCCTTTATTGAAACGCCCGTCTATTTCTTTCTGTGTAACTTGGAGAAAACTAAGCATGCACGACTGAGCTGAGTGAAATAGTTATCTATTGTTTCCACGACTCTGGGACACGTTCTGATTCTAAAGGGAAACACAGTGGTCATGTTTTGCGGCTGCCAGAAACTACTCCCTTCTTGTTGTCAAGGAGTTTCTAGTGGCCTCTGAGCTAGCTGGCACAAGTAATTAAGTTTAATATACTCGATAGGGACATACTGACCTTAGTCCTATGTCAAACCTATAGGATATATTATTCCAATGCGCAGAGCCTATTAGGGAAATAGGAGCTACACTACAAAACAGAGAAGGAAAGAAAGGCAGAGAGAGAAAGAGAGAGAAGGAAAGGAAGGGAGAGGGAGAGAGAGAGAGAAGGAAAGGAAGGGAGAGGGAGAGAGAGAGAGAGAAGGAAAGGAAGGGAGAAGGAGAGAGAGAGGGAGAAGGAAAGGAAGGGAGAGGGAGAGGGAGAGAGAGAGGGAGAAGGAAAGGAAGGGAGAGGGAGAGAGAGAGAGAAGGAAAGGAAGGGAGAGAGAGAGAGAGAGGGAGAAGGAGGGACACTGCCGCCCCGCGCACCCAGGCACCACTGCTCACCTGCTGCCACCGGTGTGTCTCCAACCACGTGCCGGTATACATTGCAAGCCACCAGGTCTGCAATCTGTAAACGAGGCCAGAGTCAATCATGGCAGAGTCCATCACACTGCACACGGCAACAACGCCTGCCCGTCCTGCGCACACTTGCAGCCGCACCCTACCCCCTCCCGCCGGCCAGCGCTGGCTGTCCGCACTTGCGCACCCAGGCCCCATTGCTCACTTGCCGCCAACGGTGTGTCCACCAGTGGGCACACCACGTGCCCGTGCAAGCTCCAGGCCCAGGACCGCCACCATGGCATGCTCCACATCATGCGGACCTGCGCCGTGGCCCAGCAGGTCCCACACATGATGCTGAGTCCTGAGGCATCAATGGCAGAGACCACATCAGTGCACACGTCATCGCAGGCTGCACACCCGCTCAGCAATTTCGGTGCCACTAACCCTGTGCAACGCCAGTCAGCGCCACGTGGTGGTAGGCCCGTGACGGCCACAAGGCTTCGGGTGCCACTAACCCTGTGTAACCCCAGTCAGCGCCACGTGGTGGTAGGCCCGTGATGGCCGCAAGGCTTCGGGTGCCACTAACCCTGTGCAACCCCAGTCAGCACCACGTGGTGGTAGGCCTGTGACTGCCGCATGGCTCCGGGTGCCACTAACCCTGTGCGCATCAACTCATGGGCCCTTTATGATTGAGTATCGTGGAACGTCCGTCATCCAGTCACCACCGGCAGTGGGGAATGTGACGTTGTCGGCCCTTATATTGGCGGGGTCACATGGCCTGTGACGCCTGTGCCGGATGGGTGTGGTGTGAGTGCAAAGCGGCCCCAGGGAGTGGCTGTGACATGCTGACAACTAGATCAGCGACCTGCAGACCACTAGCGTGTAAACCTGCGACTTGTAGCTATGTGGCCCCCCCCTCGGAGCATAAGCGGAGTGGTCTGGCCTGGCGTACGCCGGACCAGCGCAGGGCTTGCAACAATGACTCGGGGGCTCTGGGCGTGGTTCAGTCCATGACAAGGAAGTGACTGATGCGTGTGTCCCTGTTGTGGTGTCTGCGGCACCCGGAACGCAATCGGTAATGTAGCACACTGTGACTGGAATCCCACTAGATGAGCATGATTGACGTTGGGGGGAATCACTGAGCCTACATTCATCCACACATTCATACCTGAATGATGAAAGACATGACACAGCAGTGCGTTTCTGAATGTTTAATGCACATCCAGTGGAGTTTTGCAGCTGGAGCAGTACAGGGCCATGCCAACCCCACTACACAATATGGGCCCGTGGAGGGCCAGCCAGAGTCCATCGGGGAATGACAAGTACAGCGGATGAGGAAGGGTACAGTTCGCAGTGTGGTCGCCGTGTCATTGGTCACCAAACAGGATATGGCAGTCCATGTCGCGGTCCAAGGTGAGTGCAGCAGAGTGTATCGGGGGTCAGTGGGAGGTCATGGGGCCATGTGCGGCACCAAGCAGAAACAGGCCAGGTGGCGGACATGAATGCTAGTGCCTCCTTCTGAACTCAAGCCCATCCACGTCCTCGTCCCCGGATGTGTGCTCTGCCCCACCTGTGGGTGGTGCATTTCCGGCTGCGGCACTGTGTGCCACTGACACATCAGGTGCCGGAGTGGAAATGCCTGCCGCACTGTGTGGCAGTGACACACCAGGGGGCGGAGATGTGGATGGTGTAGGGGCAGCAGCATTCATCTGCGCCACGCCTTGTGGAAGCAATGCCATGATGAGGACATGCAGGGCTTGGTAGATCCCAGCTACATTTCGCTGATGTGCAGCGGTGACTGCCATCCTTTCTCCGCCTCCATCCGCACCATTTCCTCCATGAGTCTCCGCATGTGTGCCATCTCACGGCTGAGATCGCTGGAGCCACTCTGAGTGGACAGGTGTTCTTGTCTCCGAGTCATGACTCCAGCGATGTCAGCCAGGGCTCATTGGAGACCATGGAGCGGCATGTGGGTGTCCGTTAGGGACTGGAGGTGGTCCCTGATGGGACTCAGACACCCATGGATGGCGTCATGTTTGGTAGCCATGAGATCGAACCCCACCCGCACCTGCTCAGCCACCCTCTCTGGACCTCCAACACACGGCGTTGGAAGGCCATGTGTTGTTCGGGGGGTCTTGGGAGACAGCCGGGGTTGTGGGTGCCTCCTGCTGAGTGGTTTGTGGAGTGGGTGGGGTCTCCTCGATGCAGCTGGGCTGCCCTGGTCCTGGAGGTGATTGGCGGATGAGTTCAATGATGTCTTGGAGGGCTTGGGTGTCGATGCTGGTGGTGTCCTCCTCGTCATCAGTGAAGAGTGGCTGGGACTGCTCTGCAGGAGGTGTTGACGGTGCCCCTGCAGTGTGAAGGGGAGATGCTGTGTTACAATGTGTCCACATTTATGTAGCCGCATGGTACATGTTCACATTCAGACAGCATGGCAATGTACATTGTGACAGGCTGTTGATCAGGGCCATGATCCAGAGTCATTGTGGGTGTGCACTGTGCTCTGCTTGATTGTGCATGTGTGCCATTGTGGCCATCTCCCCCCGTCCCCCCAGTACCTGGTGGTTACTCACCCTGTTGCCGTTGTGTTGTGTCATGTCGAGCAGTGTCCGGTGCCCCGACTCCTGCCACGGTCTCCACACTGATGACTGTCGACACCAGCTCCTCCATGTCATCCAGCTCCAGCTGTGGCGCTGGGCTCCCACCTCCAGTCTGCATTGCTGCCTTCTGGTTGCCTGCGAGTTTCTCCTTGGTCTTGCGCTTGATGTCAATCCATCGCCTCTTGACCTCGTCCATTGACCTCTTGTGCTCTCCGACGGCATTCACCTTGTCCACGATGGACCACCATATTCCATTTTTGGTGCCCAATGACACATTGGAGGTGACGAACAGTTGTTGATGGTGTTCTATCAGCTCCGTGACCAGGATCCTATTCTCCTGCGGACTGAACTTCGTCTTCTTCTTCTTCTTGTCCTTGCCCTTCCCTGTCCCCGAGGTCCCAGGCTGGTCATCCGGGGTGCTTGTGGGGTTCCGCTCGTCCTCTGCGCCTGCTCCGGCTCCCTCCATGGTGCTTCGGTGTTGGTCATTTTGTGTTTGTGTGTTTATTCTACTTTTGTAGTGATTTTCCCGCCTGCCGTGCGTGTGTGGCAGGCCTGGCGCTGCTTATCGCTGATTTCCTCATCGCGAATGGGCTCATCGCACGTTTTTTGGTGTTGGGGTTTGAGTTTTTGACTCCGTCGCGGTGATTGTATCGCGGACATTGGCCGCGTTTTCGGAGGACTATCGCATGGTACCGCCGTGTTGTGAATCCCAGGTTAACACAGGGTTATTTTCCTGCGATAGACTGCGATGTGTAAAGTTGTGTTAACATTTTCTGGAGATGTTTAGCGCACGTTCTTGTGAATATCCCCCAAAGAGTTTAATTGGAATCCCCGCAATGTTTTAAACTTGCCACTCTATTACGTTTCCACACTCTCCTGTATTCAGTTTGAAGGCATTCATAAACACTTTACCAGCTCTGTAGAGGGGGAAGAAGGTCTATATCCAAATCAGTTGTGGCTGCTCCCATGAAGCAGCAGTGGGGTGGGGAGGAGGGGTGGGGGGTTAAAAATAAAATAAAAAAGATCTCTTACCTGCCGCCTCTCTTGCATCCTCTTCCTGGCTTCTGTTTGAACGGGAAGCACCCAGGCTCCCCTAAACCAATCACAACACTGCAATGCAGCATTGTGATTGTTCTGAGCGCAGTGGTTTGGTGGTCAGATGGGGAATGGGAGTCTGGGCATGTTCTCCACCCAGGCTGTAATGCAGCCTGGGTGGAGAACATGTTAAGTGTGCATGAATGTTTGCCCGGCCCGAGAGGCCTGACCAACCATTCATGCACAATTATAAGGGTGCTACCACTCCTCCCCACTGCGCTGCCCCACCCGCAAAATTGCCTCAGCACTGAAAAATAAAATGATAATAACCTTGCGTTATTATCATTTTATTTTTCATTTTTTGCCATGCTGAAAGGCAGTGGAGCGACGCTCCTCCACCTTAGCGGAGGAGCCACCCCTGATCCAAATGGAGTTCTGATCATAATCCAATTTCCGCAATCCCCACAAGTGTGCGTACAACATTTCCATGAATCATACAAGACCTTTCTTTTGAGCATTCTTTTGACCACAATCCTCACCCTACTTCATGGAAATATGTTTATTACACTTGACCCAGGGTGATGACACAAACAAACTGGCCTTTCTACCTCTGTGCATCTCAGAGGGAATCTTGCCTGTGGAACACTCCAGTGTTTAGTAGGATGCCTCTACAAACTGCCCTATCTCTTCCTTCTAATTTCTCCTCACAGTCTTGCTGAGCTGGATGGATTCTTTAAATGACTGCGTAAACCTCTCTAAAACACCATTAATTTCAGGGTGATCATGAGCACACCTTCTATGCTGAATGCCTCTTCTAAATAAAACTGCCCCTTTCTTTTTTGACAGAAACTTTGTACCATTACCAGTCAGCAACTGCTTGGAAATCCCTGACTCCTGAAAACCTTACTGAGTAAGTTACGTACCTGGGAAGACTACATACTGTTTACTAAGACTGTCACTGCCCACTGTGATAATAGATCAATCAAAGATGGAATATATACAATGCAATGAATACGGTCAACTATATAAAGTGCTACTTTATCCCAGGTTTTCCCCAGGATCTTCCTAAAAGTCATGAGTGGCAATCTCAATACTTTGCTTTATGCATGATTCAAACAAAATACACACCTTCCCAGCTTCCTTTCTCCAGAAAAATCTAAGCCAGGCCACCAATAATCCTGACAAATGCGAGTCTTGGTTTTCCTGATACTATGATGACCATCGCAGGCTAAGTCAATAAGTTCCTGTCTCAAAATTACAGAATGTATCAGTTCAGAGCCAAGACACAACAAAGTTTCATCCTCGGGTAATTCATTCATTGTCACCTAAAATTATTTAATAGGCATCTAAAGCATTCCTAAAACCCTATCCTGTCAAGTTGCCACCTTATGCAAAGTCTCATCTTTGCTAGCCTCCTTTAACCACCTTTCCATGAAAATCAGACTCCCAAAGACCATACACATACCCCACTCTCCAGCTTCAATATCATCTCTGTTGGACTTGGCCTTTTTGCAGGGTCATCCCAGAAGTTTTTGCCTTCCTCCTGTATTCTTTGTGACCTGTTGTTTGTGCTTTATGACTCTGGTCACTTTATCACTGCTGATCATTACTAAAGTGCGGTTCAGTGACTAAATATCGAGGGACACAATATCGACTGTCCCGAATATCGATGCCAAAATATCGAGGGACAGAATATCGAGTCCCTATCTACAAACAGGTAAGTACTAAAATATCGAGTACAAAATATCGATGTTTAAAATATAGTTAACTAAAATATCGAATTTTTTAAATGTATTAAAAATAATATAAAAGTAGCTAAATAATAAACACAATTAAATAAAACATAGTTAAAATAATGTAAAAAAGCTTAAAATGTAAAAATAATAAATGTAATGTAAAAAAACATATTAATTTTTTTTAACATATATATATTTACTTAATAATATTATAAAATAATTATTAATCTTAATTATAAAATATTTAAAACATTATTAAAAACATATTTACATATATATAAATAAAGATATTATATAAATATAAAAATAAATAATATATAATAATTTAAATAATTAAAGTAAATTTTGTAATGTTAATTAATAATTTACACTACATTAAATATAACAAAATTAAAAACGTTGCATAGCTAAGGGAATAAAATTAGTATTCACACTCCAACAACTGCAAAAGTAGGGAATTTGTTGGATAGCGGGTGGGTACAAATTACTATTCCCACTCAAGTGAGTGGAACAGTAGGGAAAGTGTTGGATAGGGGTGGGTAAAAATTACTATTCCTACTCCAGCGAGTGGAACAGTAGGGAAAGTGTTGGATAGCGGGTGGGTACAAATTACTATTCCGACTCCAGCGAGTAGAACAGTAGGGAAAGTGTTGGATAGCGGGTGGGTAAAATTACTATTCCTACTCCAGCGAGTGGAACAGTAGGGAAAGTGTTGGATAGCGGGAGGGTAAAATTACTATTCCCACTCCAGCGAGTGGAACAGTAGGAAAAGTGTTGGATAGCGGGAGGGTAAAATTACTATTCCCACTCCAGCGAGTGGAACAGTAGGAAAAGTGTTGGATAGCGGGAGGGTAAAAATTACTATTCCTACTCCAGCGAGTGGAACAGTAGGGAAAGTGTTGGATAGCGGGTGGGTAAAAATTACTATTCCCACTCCAGCGAGTGGAACAGTAGGGAAAGTGTTGGATAGCGGGAGGGTAAAAATTACTATTCCCACTCCAGCGAGTGGAACAGTAGGGAAAGTGTTGGATAGCAGGAGGGTAAAAATTACTATTCCCACTCCAACGAGTGGAACAGTAGGGAAAGTGTTGGATAGTGGGAGTCTAAAAATTACTATTCCCACTCCAGTGAGTGGAACAGTAGGGAAAGTGTTGGATAGCGGGAGTGTAAAAATTACTATTCCCACTCCAGTGAGTGGAACAGTAGGGAAAGTGTTGGATAGCGGGTGGGTAAAAATTACTATTCCCACTCCAGCGAGTGGAACAGTAGGGAAAGTGTTGGATAGCGGGAGGGTAAAAATTACTATTCCCACTCCAGCGAGTGGAACAGTAGGGAAAGTGTTGGATAGCAGGAGGGTAAAAATTACTATTCCCACTCCAACGAGTGGAACAGTAGGGAAAGTGTTGGATAGTGGGAGTCTAAAAATTACTATTCCCACTCCAGTGAGTGGAACAGTAGGGAAAGTGTTGGATAGCGGGAGTGTAAAAATTACTATTCCCACTCCAGTGAGTGGAACAGTAGGGAAAGTGTTGGATAGCGGGTGGGTAAAAATTACTATTTCTACTCCAGCGAGTGGAACAGTAGGGAAAGTGTTGGATAGCTGGTGGGTAAAAATTACTATTCCTACTCCAGCGAGTGGCACATTAGGGAAAGTGTTGGATAGCGAGAGGGTAAACATTACTATTCCCACTCCAGTGAGTGGAACAGTAGGAAAAGTGTTGGATAGCGGGAGGGTAAAAATTACTATTCCCACTCCAGTGAGTGGAACAGTAGGGAAAGTGTTGGATAGCGGGAGTCTAAAAATTACTATTCCCACTCCAGTGAGTGGAACAGTAGGGAAAGTGTTGGATAGCGGGAGTGTAAAAATTACTATTCCCACTCCAGTGAGTGGAACAGTAGGGAAAGTGTTGGATAGCGGGAGTGTAAAAATAACTATTCCCACTCCAGTGAGTGCAACAGTAGAGAAAGTGTTGGGTAGCGAAGGGGAATAATTAAGTAGACCCACTCCTACAATATAATTAAAATTAATTAACAAATAATTAATTAATAAAAATATATTTACCTTCCAACATTTTCCCCTATAAACGTCACCTCCAATAGTGTAAAATATTAATGAATTAACATAATTAATTAACATTTAATTAATTAGCTAATTACAATTAACAATCAAATTAATAACCATCATATCTAAATTAATTAACACAATTAACACTATAAAATAACTTTGAATAAATAATATTTAAAAATTATTAAAATTTGAATTAAATGTAACTTAATTCCCACCCTACTCCCCTATCAACACTCAACACACTACAAAAAAATGTACATAATTAACATATTAATAAATTAATTTTTAATAATTAATATGTAATTAATTACTAATTAATAAAAAAATAAACAATTTGCATAATTATTAATTAATAAAAAAAGATTATTATTCACTTTTTATATATTTAATAATAAATTAATTAACTTAATTAACAATAGTAATTATTAAACAATAAATTATTAATTAATACATTATTAATTTTTATTATTTAAATTAAATTACTTCCCACACTATTCCCCTATAAACCCACAACCCGCTATGGAAGTAATATACGCAAAAATTATTAAACAATAGTTATTATAAAAGACTAAGGGGCCCATTACGATACCCGGCGTAAAAAAATCCGCCAGGCATGGAAGCGGCAAAAATCCGCCCGCACACACCGTCTGAACACCGACCACGCCATTACGATTACACAAACCGAAAACCGCCATCGGTGGAAAAATCACACAAAATACCGCCCGCCAACGTCCGAGTCGGAGTCAAACCGGCCGCCACGGACGGAAACACGCACAACAACACAAAACCGCCCGCCCTCACGGCCGACACACCGCACGTGAAATTACGATCGCACCACCATGAGCGCGGGAAAACCACAAATATACCGCCCGCCAGCGCAAACAACGCTGATGAGAATCGACACGGCAGAAGCCATGGCGCCCACGTACCTGCACAGAAACCATCCGCTCACAAAACCAATAGCACACAACATGGCCAACAAGTCCACACAGCAAGGCACGCACAAATACACAAGCACAGTACACATCCCGAAAACACCCCCCGGACAAACAAAAAATACAAAGGCCAGAACCCCAGACACAACACACCTGAAAACAACAGACCATGAGGACACACCCACATAGGTGAGTACAAAAGCAGCACTCCCACAGACCACAACCCCTTGCTACATTGCAAACCAGAGAGGAGAGGAGAGGACACAGTGACACAGCAAGGACAGCAGCACACCACAGAAACGCACACATTACAACCACCACCACCACCACCACCAAACACCTGCACCACAAACCCCCTGCACATTACACAACACACACCGCACCAGCACCACAAACACCATGGCACCACAAAGAATGCCCAAGTACACGCCCATTGAGCTGACGGTCATGGTCGACGAGATCATCAAGGTGTACCCACAAATCTATGGGAACATGGTCCAGCACACACCACTAGCCACCAGAAACAGAATGTGGAACCGGATCGTAGACCAGGTCAATGCAGTCGGGACCCTGCCCAGGAACAGAGGAGAAATAAACAAACGTTGGAATGACGTAAAGAGCCTGGTCAAGAAGAAGGAGGGCAAAAACAGAGAGCTGGCTGCCGTCACTGGCGGAGGGAATCCCGCGCTCTTCAAGACCTTCAAAGCGTGGGAGGAGAAGGTGCGAGTCATAATACATCCGGAGATCCTCGCCGGATTAGCAGGGGGAGTGGAGGCTGGTAAGTACAAACTAATGTATACCAGCACACCGCTATGTACTCACATGCACTACCACCATGCCACAGCTCCCAGGGACAAACACCCCCTGTCCAGCACACAATACACAACACATCACACACACATGCAACAGACACCACCACACACAGCCCAAACCGAACAACTGTAACATACGTGGGGACATGTGTACACTCAGCCAGCCACGTAACCACCAACAGGTCCCCAAATATGCCAGAAGCGCCACAACGAGCACCCACCACACCCATGTGTCCGCCACAGCTGCACTAACCGACAAGTAACAGGTAAGTGGCAGGAACACAAAGTGCAGTGGGTGGGACGGTGGACAGCCCAAGTACAACACACACCAGGCCCCTAGTCCCACAGCACAGCAAGGAGGAGCATCCCCCACACCCCACAGCCACGTGTCAGCCACCGCAATGCACAACGACAGCCGAAAGGCAGACATCACGGTCCACAGCAATCGGTGTCAGTGGGTGTCCAGCCACCCCCACGACCCACAACACCCCCCACCCCCACAGACCTGCAACATGGAGCACCCCCCGCTTAGAGCCATGTGGCATCCAGTACAGTGCACGCACGAACAACTTGCAGGTGGGAAACTGGACAGGGCTGGATTACTGGAGGCATGAGGACCATAACACGACCAACACATGGGACATGTCACGTAGCAGACGAACACGCAGCACCGCCCACCGTCACGAACAAGTGAACAATGTGCACACGGACATGAACAACAGACTCACACCCCACATGACCCATCACAGACATAGCAACACCCAAGGAGCCACGTCTGCATGCACAAGCCACACTGAATATAGTACCACACGGCAGCCACTGTGCAACTCATCACACACAACCGAAACACCATTGAAGTCCTGTCCATGTAGCCCCTACTGCCTGTCAACCACACACCCCACAACTACGCCTATGTAAGACAAACAACACTAGACGCAACAGAGCGGAACAACATAAATGCACACGAACACCACTGAACCCATCAAACACACAGACACACCATGCACATACAACATACCATCCATCCCATCCGTCAGCCCCAGTCTCATGAAAGGCATGTCATCCGCACAGCTGCCACACATACAGCAGTCACGCTAAGATACATGCCCATGACCAACCATGTGCCAGAAGTCAATGAAGCGCACGACACACTGTGAGCAACAACACACAACATGGGCCACACCCCCCGAGCACTGCAGTGATGCACATGGCACAGGGCAGCACGCACACCAAGGAGATGGGACAACTGCAATACGTTGGCTGGCACACAACCATCACTCACTCATAACGATGCGTCCAATGCCATGTCCAGTAATCACAACAGACAGCAAATATGCAGGCCATGTCAAGCATGCACACACCTCAAACCATGCACTGTCATGCTGCCACAACACATGTCACGTTCGGCACCCATGGCTCACAGCATGTACCCCAAAAGCATATCCCTCCCAAATGCGAATCTGGGGCATGGCCCCCATGTTGCCATATGCGTTCCTAAGCGTTCCATTTGAACCCCAAAAGCATATCCCCTCCCAAATGCGAATATGGGGCATGGCCCCCATGTTGCCATATGCGTTCCTAAGCGTTCCATTTGAACCCCAAAAGCATATCCCCTTCCAAATGCGAATCTGGGGCATGGCCCCCATGTTGCCATATGCGTTCCTAAGCGTTCCATTTGAACCCCAAAAGCATATCCCCTCCCAAATGCGAATCTGGGGCATGGCCCCCATGTTGCCATATGCGTTCCTAAGCGTCCCATCTGAACACCAAAAGCAAAGTACAAACCAGACCCAGGATGGGCCAGGAGCCCGCATACACCAGAGTCACAATAAGTAGGGGCACAGCAACACACCCATCGGCATGGCCAATCCGTCCCATGCCACATGTGCACAGCACACAGTCCCATTGCCAAGCACACACAACTACAGATGCTACAGCCACACACACGCCTCCGGGAAACCCATGTACGAGATTGCACGAACTGTTAATGTCAGACGACAAATACATACTTCGCCAGGTGCAACACAATAACAAATCTCATTCTCTTCACAGGTGACGAACTGCTGGATGCTGGGGATGGAGCCAGCAGCCAGCACAGCCAGCCTACAAGCCCCCAACGAGGACACACGGATCTGGAGGATCTGTCCTCCTCTTCGGACACGGACCACCAAGCAGGCCCATCTGGTGTGGCAGGGCCCAGCCGCTCCCCAGGACCCCTCCTACCCACCAACCCATCATCCAGGGCTGCTGAACATTCCCAGCCCCCTGCTGCCACTGTCGTTGCGGCCACACCCACGGTCATTGTGGCCACTACCACTGCCGCAACCGCCACCATCGCCGCACCGACCACCACCGCCGACACCACCACCACGTCTTCGCTGGCACCAGCCCCAGCGCAGGTGGTGGCCCGGCCGACTGGATCCACCCTGGGAGCCACAGCGAGGACCGTGGTGAGCAATGTGGCTAGTGGGCAGGCCGGTGGCAGCAGGACTGGTAGGAGGAGCAGGGTCAGGGAAACGCCAGCCTCCCCTGGGAGCCATGCCCTGCCTCAAATGGCCAGAGTCCTTGGGGCCTATGAAGAGGCCCAAGGACAATGGGTCCGGTCTGCTTCAGACACGCGTGAGGTGCTGGGGGTGCTGAGGTCCATGGACGCCCGTATGGGCCAAATCGTGGACCTCATGGGCCAGCTGGTGGTGGCGGTGAGGTCACAGCCAGGGACAGCAGCTCCCCTCCGCCACCACCTGCTGGGGCGCAGGGTGGAGCAGCAGTGTCCAGTTCCCCTGCGTCCACAGCCAGTGAGCACACCTCAACCACCAGCATGTCGCAAGCAGGCACCCCCTCGCAAACGTGGAAGGGGCCGTCCGAAGTGGAAACAGATCTCCCGGGAGGACTTCGCACGCTCCAAACGCAAGTGAGGCAGCCAGCCAGCCTTCCGCCAGCCTTCCTTGACCAGCCACTGCATTGACTTGGACTACGATCCCACTCCACACAGCCATCTGGATGGCATGTGTGTGTTGGACTATGGACATAGAACCAGTGGGTACACCCTGAGCATCACGCAGCCATGACCGACAGCTCATTGTCACTGCACGCACCACTTTTGTCATCACCTTACACACAATCACATGTCACAGTTTGTAATAAATGCACCTTTTACACTAACTGCTGTTTGTGCCCTGTGTTTTATTTGTACGGAATACAACGGCCACCTTGGGCGGAAAGGCACCTGATGCGTGGCATGGCAATTGAATCCGGAGGGCCTGTAGGGACCTAGGGGTGGGAGACAGAACAGGAGCACATTCAATGAGTGTGTCACACACCCATCACACAGTACATGTCAACAACTACAAGCAATGTACACACATCGCACAGAGCAATAGGGCACAATGCCACAGCCACCAACAGTGGCATACTACCCTGGCCATGGAGCGTTGACACACAGCACGCAGTGAACAAACGGCCACCCTGACACAGCACACACACACCTGCACAGATACAGCCACATCAGCCGTCGTACATGGACACTCACCGTCAAGTGAAGTAGCGGGCGATGAGCTGCTGCCGCACATTACCAGCTTCCTCCTCTCCGCTGTCCTCCTCACTCGAGCTGTCCTGGTCTGCGGGCTGGGGCCCTGGTTGATCTCCGTCATCCACGATGAGGGGGATCTGCTTCCGAATGGCCAGATTGTGCAGCATGCAGCACGCCACCACTATCCGGCACACCTTCTGTGGGGAGTACGCCAGCGCACCCCGGTGCGGTCCAGGCACCTGAACCTGGACTTGAGGAGGCCAAAGGTACGCTCGACCACACGTCTGGTCCTCCCATGTGCCTCATTGTAGCGATCGTCTGCTGGGGTGCGAGGATTCCTCAATGGACTGAGCAGCCATGCCCCATTCGGGTACGCAGAGTCACCTGGGTGTGAGGGACACAGAGAACCGTTGCAATTCCAACTGGACAGGGGACAGCATCGCACAACCAGCACGCTACACCACTCCACATACTCACCGACAATACAGGCACGATCCTGTTGCATATTGGACATCAGTCGTGGCAAGATGCTGTTGCGCATTATGTGTGCGTCATGGGCCGAGCCTGGGAACTTTGCACACACGTGGGTGATCACCATGTCCGCAAGGCACACCACTTGCACATTCAGGGAGTGCGTGTGCTTCCTGTTGCGGTACAGGTGCTCAGTGGCCTGTGGTGGAACAAGGCCGACATGTGTGCAGTCAATGGCTCCAACGACGTGTGGGATTCTGCCAAGGGCATAGAATGCACCCTTCACTGCCGCCAATTCACGAGCCCTGGGGAAGCGGATGTACCTGTTTCGGTACAGCATCATGGCTGCCAGTACATCCCTCAGCACCTTGCTGAACATGGGCTGGGACATCCCTCCTCCAATGCCCACTGTGTGCTGGAATGACCCAGTGGCGAAGAAATGCATGGCGGCCATCACCTTAGCCGTGGGGGTGACAGCAGTCGGATACACCCTGCGGGGACGGAGATGGGGTTCTAACATGGCACACAGTCGATGCAGGGTTGGCCTGTCCAGCCGAAACTTCCTAATAACCTCTGTATCGTCCATGTCCGCCAGCAATTGGTATGGGCGGTCAATGTTCGGTCTCCGCCTAGGGACAATGGCAGAGGACACATGTCAAAGCAACACGACACATAGCAATTTCGCATACACATCACTGACATGACTGAGCAAGCACATGAGCCACAGCCCAGCTGTCAAGCTGGGACGGCACGGCCACAATACACTTACA
The DNA here is from genome assembly GCA_963921515.1 of Calotriton arnoldi. Lineage (NCBI taxonomy): Eukaryota > Metazoa > Chordata > Amphibia > Caudata > Salamandridae > Calotriton > Calotriton arnoldi. The sequence continues at coordinate 192,178 of CAWUFW010014348.1, read as the reverse complement.
CAGGTCTCCCAACAATGGCAATGGCTAGTGATACAAACCACTGCCATGTGCATGTACATGGGGATCTAGGCCCCAATGACTTGCGGGGCGTGCTGATGGGGACTGACTGCATATCCGTCAAGCGGCAACGCCACGGCAACATGAATGTCTGCTGAGCATGGAACTGCTTCCGCGGCTGGATGAGTATGGCACACGACGACGACGATGTGGGCACAGGCTGAGCGGCCAAAACAAGTGGGACCTGTGGCACGAGGGGATATGAGACAGTAGTAGGTGTCAGCACTGCACCCTATGTACAGCACTGTACGGATCACACCTCCCGAAACATTGACAGGTGTCCACATTGACAGCCCCATGCCAAGACGGCTGTGTGCTTGCAGTCACACGTCACAGGTGAGAGGTTACATTGCACGTGCCAGGTGGCAGACGTACATAGTGGGAGCTGGCATGTGTGTGCATGTGTCTCCTGTTCAGGATCCACCAGATGGGCGCTGACTCTGTACTGACCATTGGACACAGCATGTTCCGTGGAAGGCTTGTGTGTGTGGGATGGTGGCACTGGATGTGCCTCCGTTGGGTGGGGGCCATGCACAGGGCGGGTACGTCGATGATTGCGCATTGTTGGTCATGGTGGGTGCACCAACTGAAGATGTGTTGCCCTGTGTTCAATTCCTATGTCCGCATGATGATGGACTGTAGATGTGGGCAGACTACACATTGGTCGATGTGCTGTCTATATGCATGTGCCTTCACACCAGGCACAGCTGCCCCTGCACATGTGACCCCTGCTGGACTCGCTGCTGGGTCTGTGGAGCTGATGCACCTTCTGCGCGTGGGGCGGACAGCTCTCCTCACTTCCCTCATTGCGCATGTCATGACTTTGCCGCAGGTGACATGGATCATGGAGGGCCCACATGTACGCGTGGGTAGGCTACACATGATTGTACACTGGTCGCCACCCCCAGTCAGTGTTTCGAATGGGAAGGTTGTCGTGCTGGTGGTATGTTCGATGTGGCGGATGGGCGGGCCTAGGTGCGGGCTTACATTCCGGACATGGGGGGTAGTTGGATTGGCGACTAGTTGCAGTACACACGGGACACGTCTCTTCCTTTCCACATCTGGGTCATCCCTTGTACTTACTGACAGTGATACAGTCATCTTCGCCCCAGCCCTCATGTCCTCCCCTCGCTCCCCCAATATGCATGCTCACCTGCGAGGCTAGCGCCTGCACAGGCAGCCCCAAGCTCGCACTAGAGAGGGCAAGGAGTGTATGTGTGGGTCCAGTTGCACGAGTGGGCTGTCTCAGGGTATGATGTGTGGCGGGACGCCGTCCACCTGCGTGGTGCCCCAAATGGAGACCCGGCCTGCATGGACTATGCATCACAGTCTTCGCCTTCCGGATCCGCCACCTGCGACACCCAGTGGCTGTGGCTGCCCTTGCGGCCAGGCCGCGTCCGTCTGTGGCTGATGGCCCACACATTCACTCTTTGGCCTCTCTGGGGAGGGCTCGGGGGTGGTGGCGCACGCGCTTGCACTTAGTCGCAATGGCATGTGGCGTGGTTGGTATGATGGGCAATGGATGGGATGGTGCGAGCCACCTCCCGTGACGTCAGTGCTGCTCGTGCTGTGGTGCGTCCCCCTACACTTCCATTTGACTTGTGCCATGCTAGACGTTGAGGTTCTATTGCCTGCGTGATATGACCAGGAGGAGCGCGAGGAGACCTCTCACACACCATGCTCCACTGCCATCCCGTGCCCTGTATCGCCTGTGCGGATTGACTATGTTGGGGTTACACCTGGTCGACTGGGGCTGTGTGTGCCTTGTCAAGGGGCATGGCGGGCGCACAACAGGATCCAGCTTGTCCACAGAGGGTGGGCTGAGGTGCGCCTGGTACCGCTTTGTACGTGTGCCCGGCTGCTGTGCACACACGTGTTCACTCCCCCCGACAGGTGTCCTCTCACAATGCCCAGGGAAGCGGTGGTGTACTGTTCATGACCCCTCCCAACACGGCGTGCTCCAACTTGGCATGTGCGCATCTACCCGTCGCACCCACCCACCTGAGCACTGCGTCCATACGACTTCACACGACACATGTGTGTCTTCCACAGTAGTGCTACTCATTTGCGTTGACATCCAATACCAGTGGACTACATGGTCATGTCACGACTGCCGTGTACTTCACATGCTCTCATCCTCTCTCATTCGTACTTGTGAAATGAGTCAGCGGAGACAGTTTTGGTTTCAAACATTATATTGAGTCTTCTGTCCTCTGTGATGCAGTATAGTGGACACTACTGGCAGCGGAATACATGTTGAGGATATACTGAGCATGATTGCAAATGGGATAGGGTGTGGGGTTACATGTGATTGGCTGTTGCATGTGGGATGTGGGCTTCAGAGTGACATCTGCTTGGCCAAGGCTGTGCTAATGTACATTTACGTATAGCTGCGGAGCTGCGGACTTTGACACAGACGGTATACATGTAGCCTACCAGACCGCTTGGCATCATGGGCACAGTCCATCTCAGTTCCATGTGACAGGTTTGCTGCGGTTGTTCCTCATGCACGCGTGCATGTGAGATGACATCAGGGCATGTGCTTGCGTGCATGCAGCGGCGTGCCACTTGTTGTTGCACTGTGGTGGTTACTGGACATGTCACAGTCACTGGGGTCGTGTTGTTGTTGTATGCACTTGTCGTCCATGCAAAGGTCCTGGTATGGGATTCCCGGGGCGGGGGTGGGAGGGTGCAGCACCCACAGACTCCAGGCGACCTATTCATGTCCACTGAGCGGTGTGTGTGTCCATGGGCGCTGGATCCATGTCGTGTCCTGGTTGTTCGTGCAGTTCCGTCCATGTGGGTGCGATACACAGAGCCCATGCCACTGCCTCCCACGATGCATGCGGTGTTCCTGGATGTGATGGGGAACAGTGTGCCTGTCCCGGTCATATCCGATGTCATGGCGATGTCGTTGATGGTGTGGTTACAGTTGCCGGTCGTTTGGTATGGCTGTTGTGGTGGTGACTGGCCAGTCCGTGCGGAAGCTAAGCATGGGTGCGGGGTTGGACATCATAGGTCAATCGGGGAACCTGCGTTGTGGTCCGACGAATTTACAGGTTGTCAGGTATGCGATGCCGTCCAGCAGGGCTTCCATGTCATTGGTGGTGTACATGTTTGCCAGCCAATGTAGCGGATGGTGGCTGTCAAGGTGTTGTTCGTAAGTTGTCCCTTGGAGGACCATGATGGGGCATGCTGGGTGACATTCGATGTAGCTGTTCTCGATGATCCGTCGTGTGGAGGCACAGTGGTCCCATTTCAGTGCGGGTGCGATGTTGGCCACATACGCCATGCCCCCATAGGCAGAGCAGGCCCTGTCGTGTGCATCCAGAGGGAGGAGTAGTGGTAGCAGGTCCGCCTTCAGACATGCCGGGTTGGAGAGGCATATCTCCACGGGATGCTGGTAGGGACACCTCCGACAGTAGAAGACGGGCATGACGCAGCTGAACAATGTGATGCGGTAAGTCAGTCGGTAACTTACGTTCAGCAGGGACAGGAGATCGCATCCCAATGTATGAAACAGGTTGGTTTTGTACAGCTTGAGCTGTTCGGCGTAGTTGGGTAGGTGTGTTGCGGTTGCCATTTTGCAGCGGTGCGTTGTGGTGGCGTGCTCCGGCTGTGTGTGCAGTCTGCAATGTGCACGCTCCGAGGTTGCTGTGAGCTCTGTGTAGTCGTAGGGAGACAGGACTTGTGTTCTGTTGGCTTGTTTGGAGGACACGGGCCCTCTTCCCACATGCTTCTCAGACAGTTCAAGGTCAGTGATGTGTGACTCCTTCCAATTAACTTGCATGTGGCCGACATGGGGGAGTGTTTTCTTCTTTCTTCCCCGTCCGTTGTGTGCTTCTGTGATATGCGCTATCTGCCCTGTGGTCGGTCTCCTCGGCATGCCTGTGTTGGTCTATTCTTGGACAATGGCTGTATTCACTGGCTTCTGTCGTAGGGCTGTGGTTTCGGAGTTGGAATGGAAGGTCATTCAGTGCTGTCTGCTCTCCCTTGTGTGGGCGGCAGGCTGCCTTTCCGCTCTGCGTTGGGCCTTGTGTGTGAATGTTATTCTTGGGCCACCTGTTGTCGGTCCCCGGGCTCTTTGGTGTTCCGTTTTATATGTCTTGTTCATATGTGCAGGGTGGTATGGGTGTTTCAGTGTGGTACTGGCATTCCTCTTCCCGAAGGGGCCCTGCTTCTCCTAGTTGGTGTTGCCGCCGCTGTGTGCTACGCCATGTTTGTTACACTGGGGTGTGTCCTGCTGTTGCGTGTCTTCACTGACATGTGTGCGTCGGTTGTGTGGCGTTGGGTGTTGTCCGTGAATTGGGCGTTGGGGACATGTCTGTGGCAGGCCTGTCACGTGTCATGTGCGTTCGGGGTGGGGCTGATGTGTGTGCTGCTTGGTTGTGTCCCTGTGTCTGTGTGCGACGCATGCATGGCGCTGCGGTTGGCCTCTGCGTTGTGCGCATGTGTGGCGGCGTCATCGGCGCTTTGGGGCCGTGACGGGGTGGTTGGTTCCTAGTCCCAGGTGGTGTGTACACATGTGTTACGCGATGTTACGATTTGGCCTGTGTGTCATATGTGGATGCAATGGTGGATGTGTAGTGTACACGCGCTGGTGGGGGTTGTCCGCTTTTTCCGCCCTTGCACTGTGTGCGCTGTTTGCGTGCACTTGTTGTGTGTGTGCCTACCTGCGTCTCCGCGGTTCGTTGTGTCCTTGGTGGTGCATCAGCAGGAGCATGGGGAGGGCCTGCAGTGCTGGATTCATGCTCGGGGAGCCGCTTCTTCGTTGTCCGTGCTCGGCGTCCGTGTTACCGCTTCGGTTTGTCGTACGGTATCTCTTGGCCGTGGGAGCCGTTTGTTTGCGGCATCGTAATTTATGCGCCGGGCGGGACGTGTTTCGTCGGACGGTGTGTGTCAGTTGTGCTGCGCCGCTAAGTGTACGGGCGCACTTTGATGGCGGACGGTGTTGCTGGCTTGCCGGCGGTGTTTGGCCTACTTTTCGCATCGTAATTGGGCGGGCGTGTGGACTGCTGCGTGCCGGCGGTAACTGGTGGTTTTTGCATCCGCCAGCACGGCGGTTGTGCTTCCGCCCGCCATCGTAATGAGCCCCTAAATTATTAATTAATAAATTATTAATTTTTATAATGTAAATTAAATTACTTCCCACCCTATTCCCCTATAAACCCACAACCCGCTACGGAACTAATATACGCAAAAATTAATTCACATAAAATCCATTACCTTAAAAAAATTGTAACATACATTAAAAAAATATTATATATTTTTAACACATATACTAACATATAAAACAATAAAAAAAATTCGATATAATAAAATTCGTTATAATGACATTCGATATTACTTACCTATATGTCGATATTTTTTCCAACTATATTATGTCTTTTCTATATTTTGTCCTCTCGATATTTTGTACTCGATATTTTGTGCTTTCGATATTAAAAGTTTGATAGTTAGTCTCTACACCCTAAAGTGCATGTGCTCTCTATGGTAAAATTGGTAAGATTGGTCTACACCTGTTTGGCATATTTAATTTACCTATCAGTCCCTTGTACAGTGGTATCCCATATGCCCAGGGTCAGGAAATTAAATGCTACTGGTGGACTTGCAGCGCAGCTTGCGCCACCCAGCAAAGTAGCCTTTCAAACCTGTCTCAGGCCTCTGCCACTGCAGGGCCTGCACGCACAGTTTACTGCCACTGTGACGTGGCATATAAAGTGATTGCCACGTCTGCAACTCCCCTTTTACTACATATCAGTCACCCATAGGTAGGCCCTAGCTAGCCCTATGGGCAGGGTGTGGTGCAGGTAAAAGGTAGGACATGTGCCTTAACTGTGTGGCATGTCCTGGTAGTGACAAACAGCCTATTTGGTTTCTCACTGCTGTGAGGCTGCCCCCTCGTAGGGATGCATTGGGGATTCCCTGATATGTGCTTCAGTGGTAATTCCTGACATGAGAGGGGTAGGGTAACCATGTGTGGTATGTTTGGAATAGTAGTGATCAATCCAGCAGATTTAATATTACTATTTAGGAAATGCCACATTTAGAAGTGTTAAACAAAAATGGGTGACCCGATATACCCTTGGGGGCTTGGGTGATATAAACTAATATAGGGTAATGGTGCCCTCAAGGGATTTTTTCAAATACAAAATTATTCAATAGTATACAATGAATTGTGAGAGCCCTTACTCTTGGCCTCTTATAAATAAATTACACATTTAAATTATAACGATTTAAAATGAACTTATCGGGGGGCGTGCCTAAGATGGCGACCCGGTAGGACGTGTCCTCGGGTCTCTACGCTCCCGCCTGGCAGAGCCCCGTTCATTTAGCGACGGAGGGGGGGCCTTGAGGTTAGCAACCTCTCCCTGGGGGACACACTGCTGACGGGGTGCCCTCAGAGCGTGAGTTTTGGGTCCGGTGCCGCGGCGAGGCGGCTGCCCGGAGCGGCCCTGTGGCAGAGAGCAGCTGGTCTGCAGACACCCTAAAGGAGCTGGCGCAGAGCAGAGGGAGGCGTTGCGGCTGGACCCCCTCCCCAAGTCTGGGGTGCGGGTTCGCCAGAGGGGACCAAGCGACAGACGATGGCATCCCAAAGCGGGGCATCGCTGGCCAGGCTCCAAAGTGGGAGGAGCGGTCCTCGAGGGATTATGCGAGGCCCCGGCTGCAGGAAGACACATAGGCCCCACGAGCACACAATCTTCACCGCCCGGCACTGTGCTGAGGAGATGCTGCCCTATGGAGATCAGGGGCCATGTTCGAGGAGGGAGAAGAGAGAGGCAGGGCTACGGTGGCAGGAGGATCGACAGCTGCGGTGCCCCATGCTGCCACACTGGTGAGTACTCGCCTGCCCCCGGGACATTAAAACAAAAGCCCGCAACGTTTACATAGACACAGGGGTGGCAACGACTCACAATGTGGGCCTCCAAGGGTTGAAAGGACAGATCGGTGAAGGAGATGTTGCTTAAATCGACCAACTCGCAGCCTGAGGGCCAGATGACAATGAAGTCCACGGAAGAGACGGAGGGAGCGGAATGAATGGAAACTCCAGTTAGTCGATCCTTTTTGGAATCTCTCTTCTCCTCCCTTCGTGAGGACCTATCAGCTATGAAACAAGACCTCTTGGCCGACCTGCGGGAGGTGCGCCGCGATGTGGACTTTCTGGGGAAAGGGTCAACACCCTGGAGGAACGCGAGGCTGGGCACAATGAGGAGTCCTTCGGCTACAAGAACAGAACCTCGACCTCCAAGCTCACACAGAGGACTTGGAAAACAGCTCCCGGCGGAACAACATTCGCATCCGAGGCATGACATACGGAGAGGAGGACACGAACATCGAAGCGCTAGTGGGCAAAACTCAGGACTTTCCGATTAAGCTGGACCACACTCACAAAGTGGGCCCTTGGAGGGCTGCCCCGGCTCCCCCTGCAGATATTCTAAAATGCGTGCATGATTACCAGCTCAAAGAGTGCATACTTCGAGCGGCCAGGGGCAACTCCGCTTTCCAATACAAAGGCCAGAAACCTACATTGTGCCAAGACTTAGCAGCTTCTACCTTGGTCAAGCACAAGGCATTCCGGCCTATAACCGCACACCTTCGGGTGGCGGGCATCGCATACTCCTGGGGTCACCCCTTTCGGATGATTTTCACCTTCAAAGGGGAGCTCAGGCAAATACGCTCTCTCTCTGCGGCCTACAAGCTCCTGCACATTGAGGAACCTACAGCTGAGAAGTCGCAACGGAGCAATTCAAGCAGCAGGCGCCGAAGTGGCCACGGATGGACCACTATCAAGCCACCAAGCCCATCATCACGACCCGACTTAGACACCATGGCCAAGGAACGGCAAGCGGTCCTGGCGTCCTTGACCGGAGCTTCTTCGGAGTAGTCCTTGACAGTCAGAGAAAAGAATCAGCGAACATTTGATTGCCTCCATGCCCATCCTCAGAGTCACTTTATACATAAGCATGGGGCTGTGTTCGGGGGGGGGTCGGGAGAGATACCGGCCACTGGTACCCCGCAACCTACTCTCCAGGAGTTGTAAGCTCCGGACACTTGTTCGCTAAATTACATTTTCTTATATTCGTATAGTTGCTTTGTTTGGTGGATCTCCTCCCCCATCCCTTTGCACTCCCAGCTCTGCACAACTGTGCCTGCCTCCATGCCAGCCCCTCTCCTCGATCTCATGCGCTTATCTACAAGAAGAAGATTTTTGGCACATACTGATGCCTTATTTTAGCTGTATATCCCAAACCTGGCCCACATGTTAACAAGCATTAAAATTCTAGCCCTGAACGTAAAGGGGATTAACAACCCAATTAAGAGAAGGGCTATCTTGTCATATCTCGAGAACTCGGGCGCACATATTTGCTTACTTCAGGAGATGCATCTCCTATCCAGCAACACTCACAGACTCCATGCTAAGGCTTTTCCACAGCAATATTTTTCCTCACTCCCTACCAAAAAGGCTGGAGTAGCGATCCTCATCTCTCACAATTTTAAGGGGTGGTGGGAGCAAGGGTATCTGAAATTAAGGGGCGGCTCCTGGCCTTATCTATATCTATAGGTGCACACACATTCATGCCACTATTTATGCACCCAACGAGGGCCAGGAGGCATTTCTTTGCAGAGCGGTTACAGATCTAGCGGCCTCCCCGGACCGGCAGCTACTTATAGGGGGCGACTGAAATACAGTGTTTAACAATCAACTTGACTGCTCGGCCTAAAGGCAGGAGCAAATGGGGGCTCTGTCCGAAAGAGGGAAAGAATGGCTGCAGGATCTGGTATTAGTTGACATCTGGCGTGCCCTTCATCCCCACACAACGGACTACACATTCTACTCCCATGCCCACAAGACCTACGCCAGGATTGATTATTTTATAGGCTCCCAATCCCTGCTCCCGCTGGCGCGTGACTTAGACATCGAGCCCGTGCGCTCTCGGACCACGCAGCACTGACACTGGTGGTACCCCCCGCAGACAGACCACCATACTCCTGGCGGTTGTGGGATACCCTTCTCCACCGCCCCAAGGTGGTACAGCGCTTGACCAAGACATTGGAGGATTTCTTATCTTTCAATTACACTCCGGATACCCCAATAGTGTTCTTATGGGAAACGCTCAAGCTAGTGGCAAGAGGCGACTTCATCGCCACGTCCTCGGCGAACAATAAGATCCGCAGAGAAAAAAGAGAAGAGCTCTCAAACAAATGCTAGAATTAGAAGGAATACACAAGCAGACCAGGGCGCCTCGGGTGTGGCGGCAGCTGGAGGCAGTGCGTTCCCAGCTAGCTAGTCTTGACCTTGATAGGGTAGAATATGCTGCTGTACGACTGAAGCACTCGTTCTACATGGGAGGGGATAGCTGAGGGCACCTGTTGGCCCACAAACTGCACGCTCAGCGTCAGGCGGCCCTGGTCCAAAAAGTTTGTGACGCGCATGGCTCTGAGCATACCCGAGATGCGGACATTTCTCGCACGTTTCGGGATTTTTATGCTGAGTTGTACTCCGCACAGCAACTGTCCGAGCGGGATACCCTAAATTATCTCTAGGGAATAACCCATTCCCGGCTGACCCCTGACCAGGCCTCCACTTTAGACAGCCCAATCCGCATCGAGGAGGTGACCTCAGCCATAGCCCGACCCAAACACCTTAAATCTCCGGATCCCGATGGGTTTACTGCTATTTTTTACAAAACCTTTTGCACCACTCTAGCCCCAGTATTGCCCTGACTCTTCAAAGCAATGGGGGACACCTTGGATATCCCGCCCATGATGCTCCTTGCTTCAGTTGTTGTCCTCCCTAAACCCGGTAAGGATAGCCGGCATTGCACTTCCTACCGGCCAATATCACTGTTGAACATAGATCTAAAGCTCTTTACAGGAATTCTGGCTGCTAGGTTGGGACCGCTGATGCCGGGGATGGTGGACCCGGATCAAGCAGGGTTTGTGGCAACTAGACAATGTGGTGACAACACACGGAGACTACTCCACCTCCTAGACAAGGCCCACCACCAATCAGAGGAACGGGTGATGCTGTCTGTTGACGCTGAAAAAGCGTTCAACAGGGTGCACTGGCCATTTCTGGAGGCCACTCTGGAGAGGTTCGGGGTGGGGAATCGTTTCTGTAAATGGGTGTTTTTTTTAGCTATAGCCGCCCCTGGGCCACAGTCCGGGTAAACGGATTCATCTCAGAGCCCTTTCCAATAGCACGGGGAACGAGACAGAATTGCCTGCCCCCCGTTGTTATTTGCCATGTATAAGGAGATAGCGACATATTGGTATCTCACTCCCCCCAGACTACATAAAGGTAATCCCGGCTGCTCCCCAGGTTGCTGGAGGGGCTGCGGGTCTGAGGGCACGCTGACACACCTGTTGTGGGAATGCCCAACGCTTACGTCATACTGGGAACAGCTACTCGAGGAGGTTGATAAACATTTTAATACACAAATACCACGTTTCCCGGCGTACATTCTCCTGGGCCTGCCCAATACACTTACATTTCCCCTTAAATCACGCAGAGGTAGGCAGATGGGAATTGCCTTGGTTGTGGCCCTGCAGAACATACTGTCCCACTGGGGCACAGATAGGATTCCCACACTCCAGGTTGTGGTATGTGTTGGGCCTGGAATGCATTTCCCTTTCCCTTCAGGGGGACGGGGCTTCCTTTGTGGAATTGTGGCACCCTTTCATAACACTGCTGAGCTCTGACTTTCGGGAATTCGCCTGCCCCAGATATTTGCGTTTACTGTGTCTTCCCGCGCTGATACAGGATCCAGCCCAACCCTCACCAACGTGAGACTCCCCCCGATACCAATGGTCTTTCCCTTTGTTGCTCTTTGGGTGGTGGGGAGGGGGGGCACTAAAATGGGGTGGGGGGATGGGAGGAGAGGGGGGGAGTTGGGATTTTGTTTTCTTTTTGTCTTATGCCCTATTGTCTTGCACATCCGCTTGGCTCTCCGCAGAGGGCATTGTACTGTTTTATTGCATTTTGTCTTTATCAATAAAAAGATTTAAACCTAAAATGAACTTATCAAAAAGGGAAAACAAAAGAAAGGGGCATAAGAAGGTGTATGCTTTTTAAATACAAATTTATATAAATAGAGCGAAAGAGGGTACAAAAACGTGTTTCACATAAACAGAAAGCGACTGAGAAGACTACTTATTTTCACATACGTTTTTTCTCAAGAACACTTTTGTGAAAACCCATTTCTTGTACTAAATGAAAAGGAAAACATCATTGAAAGACAATGAACAGTTCCTATGTATGAATATAAATGAAATCAGGTTGAGCGTGTCGACGTTTCAATCTTATCATGTGAAGTCATCTACAAGACCATCTTCAGGACAAGATTTTCAAATGTGTATTGAAGACCCCTATAAAAATGAGTAATCAAATAAAATGTATATGTATCAAAAAGGTATCTGAAGAACATACACCCAAGAGTGAAGTAAATTCAAGTGCTCACAACTGAACAAAGGTAGGATGAACTCAGAGGAGTCTAGTGAAACTTGTTAGATGAAAGGAGTTTATTTATAAGAGGTCAAGAGTAAGGGCTCTCACAATTCATTGTATACTTTTAGAAGTGGCCATTTCTGTGTGCTATGTGTCTTTGTTCCTGCCTGCTGTGTATTGACCGTCTGGTTCTGACTGATAGGGGAGAGGGGATGTGCATTCACTCCAGCCAGTCCCTGGGGGGGTTGAGGTGTGTCCTGCCCTGCCTAGGAACCGCCATTGGGGACTGATCTGCTGCCTGCTGGGTGGCTGAAAGGACTGACACTCTGCGGGGTGACCCTGTGTGCTGGCCTGCCTGGACCCTGTTCTCTGCCCTAGTTTTCTCTGGGGACTCAGTGGCGCTTGCCCCACATCCGGCTTATGAAGAGCACTTGATTTATCTCTGACAGGTGTGTGGGGAACGCTTCATCTTTGCTGTGGCCCTAAGCGCTGTGTCCTGCACTCCAGAAGCATGTGGAGGGTGCTTTCACTCTGTTTCCAGGAGCCCAAGAAGTGGGCTCAAGCCTTGAATGTGGCAGGTGCAGTCGCGCCGTGAAGGAGAAGCCGCAGCAACCAGAAGCCAGGCAGAGGCCGAGCCTGGTTGTGGGTGGGGCTCCCACGAGGAAAAGAGAAGCAACTGGAAGCCAGGCAGAGGCTGAGCCTGGTTGTGGGTGGGGCTCCCACAAGGAAGAGGAGAGCCCCGAGTGTTGCCTGAGCAGTGAGAGGTCCTGGCCTGGCCGAGTGTGTTCCCCGGTGGCTGTCCCAGGGAAGTGAGGTTGGAATGCGGCAGCCCCACGTGGACGCGAGGGGCCGTCTGCTTTCTCCCTTGGTGCAAGAAGCCCGGTAAGGGCGCCGGCGGTTGACGGGAAGTTTCTTTGGGATTCAAGAAATCCCGGCCGTCAGCAGCTGCCACGCGTGTGCCCAGGCAGCTGCACTTTATTCCGCAGTCATAAGGGAGGTACTTGTCTGTCCTCCGCATCGATTTGCTGCATTTGTGCCCTAGTGTGTGGGTACGTGTTGTGTGCCCTCACAAGGGGCAGAGGGGAGACCTGGTTACGGGCATGACGGTTCATGTGCCTGTCAGTTCAGGAAGTTGCCTGATGTGGGCATGATATTTCCCTAATGTGTGCAACTGGCCAGTGTTTACTCTGGCGCACTGTTGAAGTGATGTGATGTGCTTTAGTGCACAGCTGATGTTGCTGGTTATTGCTAGGGTGCACTGTGGATTACGTCCATGCATAATGTGTTATGCCAAGATGTAATTAGGCTGTGGATTAAATTACCAGTGAGGGGTACAAAGATGTGACATCAGGCGAACACAACAATTCGCCTGATGTCGCACAAGTACAACAATTAACATTCATGGGTGGTCAGAAAAATGAAAAACACTCATACATCTTAGAATCACAAAATTAATTATTTTATTCAAATTGAACTCAACACCAATAGTTGGAAGAGTCATGGCGGGTCTTCTCTGGACAATCTGCAAGTCAAAGCCTCAAAGACAAAATTGAAGATAAGAAGGTGCGTCATGCGCCCAACAAAGGACAGAGAGAGAGAGAAAGAGAGAAAGAAAGAAATGGAGAGAGAGAGAGAGAGTGAAAGAGAGGGAGAGAGAGAAAGAGAGAGAAAGGGGGAGAGAGGGAGAAGGAGAGAGAGAGCAACAGAGGGAGAGAGAGACAGTGAAAGAAAGAGAGGGAGAGTGAGAGAGAGAAAGAGAGAGAAAGATAGAGAAAGAGAGGGAGAGAGAGAGACAGTGAAAGAAAGAGAGGGAGAGTGAGAGAGAGAAAGAGAGAGAAAGATAGGGAGAGAGAGAGACAGTGAAAGGAAGAGAGGGACAGGGAGAGACAGTGCCGACACTGCGCACCCAGGCCTCACAGCTCACCTTCTGCCACCGGTGTGTCTCCAACCACATGCCGGTATACACTGCAGTCCACCAGGTCCCTCATCTGAAACAGAGTCCACAGCTAATGATGGCAGAGTACATATCATTGCACACGACAACATCGCATGGCCGCCCCTGCACACGCAGGCTGCTGCACCCCAGCCCCTCCCGCCGCCCAGCGGGGATTGCCCGCCCCTGCGCACCCAGGCCTCACTGCTCACCTGCTGCCACCGGTGTGTCTCCTACCACGTGCCGGTATACACAGCAGTCCACCAGGTCCCTCATCTGAAACAGAGTCCACAGCTAATGATGGCAGAGTACATATCATTGCACACGGCAACATCGCATGGCCGCCCCTGCGCACACAGGCTGCTGCACCCCAGCCCCTCCCGCCGCCCAGCGGGGGTTGCCCGCCCCTGCACACCCAGGCCTCACTGCTCACCTTCCGCTACCGGCGTGTCTCCAAGAGGGCCCACCACGTGCCGGTGCAAGCTCCAAGCTCCAGGGCCCGCGACCTTGGCAGCCTCCACATCACGCATCCCCGCACTGTGGGCCACCAGGTCGCACACTTGATTCTGGGTCTTGATTTTGCAATGGCAGAGATCATATCAGTGCACACGTCATCATCGCAGGCTGCACACCCGCTCAGCTCTATAGGTGCCACTAACTATGTGAACCGCGAGGCAACGCCACATGGCGGTAGGCCCGCGCTGCCCGCTGGCTCAGGCCTACACTGCGGTCCACCAGGTCGCACACTTGATTCTGGGTCTTGATTTTGCAATGGCAGAGACCATATCAGTGCACACGTCATCATCGCAGGCTGCACACCCGCTCAGCACTTTAGGTGCCCCTACCTCAGTGCACAGAAAGTCACCGTCCCGTGGGGGTAGGCCCGTGCCGGCCGCAGTGTAAACAGTGCCACCGACTCCGTGCAACGCAAGTCATGGACCCTTTCTGATTGAGTCTCGTCATATGGCAGGCGGACGCAGCCATGTCACCTCAGGCAGTGGGGAAGAACTGGGACACGTTGCGTCGTCGTCCCCCCTTTATACGTAAGCCGAGTGGGCTGGCTCGGCGTACGCCAGGCCGGCGTAGGGGTGTGAACAATTATCCCTGGCTTCTGGGCGTGGTTCATATCTGGGCTGCACAGGAAACCAACTGATGCGTGTGTCTCTGTTGCTGTGTCTGCACCACACGGCCCGCAATCGACAATGTTGCAATGTTGCATGCACCCGGAGGGCGTCCGCGCACTAAGGGATTGTACAAGGAGCGCAAGGCCGCTCGAGGTCTTGGCTCATACATGCCAACTGTTGTGTGTGTTCATCGCTTTTGGTACACCATGAACCCAAGGCCTAGCCTCAATTGCAGCGCGAAAGCCACATCACATTCCCAGTATACAAGAAGTAGTCAGACTAACATTACGGATGAAAGCCACTTTGTCTCAATAGAGAAGGCGGAAGGACATCTGCACCTCCGACCTTGGAATTGCATGCGGCATGCACCCCCTGGGAGAGATACCATGGCAAATGATGATGACTCCCACACTACACACAGCGATAATGAAAGATCAACGTATCCACACCCCACACACAGAAGTCCTTGCTCGAGGTACTCCTGCATGGAATGGCCTTGACACTTACGTACAGGACAACCCATACGTCCAAACTCTGCACACTCGTACGACTCATTGCTCCGAGCTGTGGCATATCATCCACGTAACAGCCGCAGGTCAGAAGAGTGCCGGTTCTACGAGAGCAAACAACGCAATGTCAGAACATCCCGGGCACATGCACAACCCCTGTCACGTGGAACTGTACCGTGACCGAATACTGCATTTGTTGGGGGCACTGCCACTGGCAGTGTTGCGCATCAGTTACCGTCTGAGCTTCCGTCTTGCGTACGTCACCTGCGTCCAGCCCTGGTTCCACTGTCGATCATGCATATTCGAGTGGCCCATGGATGTCTGCCTATCCAACTCAACGGTAGCTGAACTGGATTATGACATGTGTGTGCGCCCCCTGTTGGACCACGACCAGGAGTGTAACCGTGACACCCGTTCAGGGGATGCCTTGGTAACTGGCGTATGTGCTGGCAGTTGGGCATGTGAGATTGCACACTTCCTCGTGTGCAGTGACCATATCGAAGCGCTCCCCTATTGGGCTGTGTTGCGGATTGGTGAAACGGCGTGGAGGGAGCACATCTGTCCGGACCAGCTAATGGATTGGCTCGCCCCCGTGTTCGTTGAAGTCGACAATGACGTACTCTTGGAACTGATTGCCCATGAAGCTGCGCTCGCTTTCATGGACGAGTAACTATGTTCCTGCAGCCACAAGAGATTGTAACCCATAGGGCAGGTCCCAACACCCTTTTGCATCTTAGAGAAATGGACACATATCCCACCATAACAGTGGACATGGCTGCATTCGCCTGGACTCAGAATGCCTGTGCGTGCAGGACTGCGGGTTGACACACACCTGTGCAAGGTGAATGGACAGCGGCGCCTGGCAAAGTTCCTCAAACTGACACACCGCTGGAGGGAGAGTACACACATGGCAATGTAGTACTACATGTGACCTTGTTGGACTCCTTCACCTGCTCACTTTCAGCAGAGCAGACAGTCAGCGCAGTCCGGTGGTACAGGACTATGCAGATCCCATGGGCTGGGAGTGGTGTCCCCTGACACGGTGCAATGAGCATTCGCCAAACACCACATGACTCGTCCAGCAAGGCAAGGAGGGCTGAGACCATTGGCATCCGTAATGATTGGTGTTCATTTGTGCCTCCCCATGTCTTGCACCTCTACATGTTCCTTTGCTGCCTGTTAGTGTATGATGCATTGGTCTGCATGTTGTGGCCCTTGTCTTGCCCGTACTGACACGCACATGCTAATAAAGTGTACGCAACTTCACTAGTGTTCAACTGTGATGAGTGTTGATTAGCATGCCAAATCATGTGCCTCAATGAGCATTGTCCGTACACAGGGAGGGACTGACTGACGCATTACACTTAGGGGTGGGTCCCTATTGCCAGCTCCACCTCCGTGAGCCAGACATTGTGGTTGGGAGAGTTGCTGGTAGACCTGTGCGCTTACGTGTCTCCAGCAATGTGAGTATGGTGTCCAACTTCTTGCCATGTGGATCAATGTGTTCCATCAAACCAGGCTGTGTCCACACAGTTGAGTGTGTGTAGGTATGCGAAGAGATGTTCTGTTGTCACATGTGATGTGGGACACTACTTTAGGCCTCCTACCGACTTTGACATATTTGAAAACACAGCCCTATTTGATACATGGATGTGGGGCTACGTTGGGGGGTGGCGAGATTGTTGTTCATGATCAATGAGGCCACAGCTAGTTCACACCTTCGCAGTCATCTAATTGGCCATGTGTGTCACGGTCAAACATGCGCATTGATGTCATTTCCCATGGTGTACCTTTTTGTGCAATCAATGTCCCTACAGTCATCCATACTGTTATACCTGATTGAACATAGACATGACACATCTGTGTGATTAGGAATGTTTTATTCACATCCTGTGGAGTGTCGGAGCTGGAGCAGTACATGGCCATGCACACCCCACATTACATGGTTGCCCAGTGGAGGCCCAAACAGAGTCCTTTAGGGAATGACAAGTTAATCGGCAGAGGAAGGGTTGAGTCCGCAGCCTGTTTGCTGTGTCATTGGTAACCAGAGCAGATATGGCAGTCCATGTCGGGGTCCAGGTGAATGTCGCAGAGTGTTCCGGGGGACAGTGGAAGGTGTTGTACCAGGGCATGATGCAGAGGGCTGTACCAAGCAGAAACAGGCCATATGGCGGGGGATGAATGCTACAACCTCCTTTTTGACACAGAGTCATTACCATCCACATCTTCGTCCTCTGATATGTCTTCTGTGTCAGGTGTGCCAGGTGTGTGTGGTGGTGTTATGGCTGCATCACTGTGTGCCACTGACACATCAGGGGGCGGAGGTGGTATGGCTGCATCACTGTGTGCCACTGACACATCAGGGGGCGGAGATGTGTGTGTCGAAGTTCCTGCAGCAGTCATCTGGGACAAGCTCTGTGGCAGCAATGGCAAGATGAGAATCTGCAGGGCATGGAAGATCCCAGCTACATCTCACTGGTGATCATCCATGGCAGCCATCCTTCCTGCCTGCATCCGCTCCATGTTCTCCATTGTCCTGCGCATCTATGCCAACTCTGTGCTGTCGTGCAGCGAGGTCAGCCAAGGATTGTTGGAGGGCATGGAGCGGACTGTGGGTGTCCGTTAGGGACTGTAAGTGATCCCTGATGGGACTAAGACACCCATGGATGGCATCTAGTTTGGCTGCCATGAGGTCGAAACCCACCCGCACCTGTTCAGCCAGCCCCCTCTGGCAGTCTGACACACGGCGTTGGAATGCCATGTGTTCTTTGGTGAGGTGCTGGGAGCCAGCTGTGGTGGTGGGTGCTTCCTGCTGTGTGGTCTGTGCAGGGGGTGGGATCACCTCGATGCAGCTGGGCTGCCCTGCTCCTGGAGGTGGGGTGCGGAGGCTGTCCACGAGCCGTTGGAGGGTGTCGGAGCAGATGGCCAGGGGGGCCTACTCATCATCACTGAAGAGATGTCTGGTCTGCTCTGCAGGAGGTGTTGATTGTCCCTCTGCAATGTGAAGGGGAGATGCAGGTTAACAGTGTGTTCCATGTATGTGCACGCATTGTACATGTTTACATACAGACTGCATGGCAATGTACATTGTGACTGTTTTGGAGGAGCTGGGTATTTTGATGGGAGACAGTGGACATTTCGACTACATGACGGATGTGAGGTTGTACTCGTACATTATCCTCTGTCAGTTTCCTGCTATGCCTGATGTGGTTGGCCAGTTTCTACGCACATGCGGCACCAGTTGTGTCCTCTGTTCTGTGGTGTAAGTGTGGCACTTTGTACCACATTGTCGTCAATGTTGATGTGCTGTGATTGCTATGTGTGTGTGCTGCATTGTGGGAGAGTCGCCCCTGCAGCACTGATTTAGCGGCCCCTTATCCCTTTGAGGCGGTGTGCCTTTCACTTGTGTGCTTTTACGGGGCTGAGATGTTGGCGACTTGGGTCATTTGTGCTCTTGGACGGATTTTGGACTCGTGCATTGTTTGTCTGCAGATGTGTTGTTGACGTTAGGGGTTGTATGTGCACGTGGATGTGTCAGGGTGTGACCTGCTCCTTTGAGGATGTTATCCACACTGGGCCACCTCAGTGTCGTGGCATGCACCATGTCATGTATTTTGACTGCAGCCATGCTATTGGTCATGCAGTGCCACTTGCATTGTCAGTGTGGCTCACAGAGCCACTGCTTTGCTGGGTTCAGCACATGTGCATGGGTAGGTTGTGAGATTGGTGGGGGGGCATTTGTGCACATGGTGGACGGGGGCCTACTTGGTGTTTCTATGTGTGCTGCAGTGTGCCAAGGCCATCAGGGACATGTTCCACAGTCATTGTGGGTGTGCAGTGTGCTACACATAATTGTGCATGTGTGCCATTGTGCCCGTCTCCCCCCGTCCCCCCTGTCCCTGGTCGTTACTCACCCTGTTGCTGTTGGGTCAGGTCATATCGAGCAGTGTCCGGACCCCCAACTCCTTGCACCATCTCCGCACTGATGACTGTGGCCACCATTTCCTCCAGCTCATCCAGCTCCTCCTGTGGCGCAGGACTCCCACCTCCAGTCGCCGTTGCTGCCTTCCGGTTGGCATCGAGTTTCTGCTTGGTTTGGCTTTTCACATCATGCCAGCGCCTCTTGACCTCCTCCATTGTCCTCCTCGACACTCCGACTGCATTCACGTTGTTCACGATGGACTGCCATATTTCCGTTTGTGTTGCCGATGACACAGTGGAGGTGACGAACAGTTGTTGGTAGTGTTCTGTCACCTCCGTGACGATGATCTGGTTTTCCTGCGGACTGAACCCCGTCTTCCTCTTCCTCTTCCTCTTCTCCTTCCCCTTCCCCGGCCCCGGGGTTCCCGGCTTGTCATCTGTGGGGCTTGTGGGGTTCGCGTTGTCCTCTGCACTCGGTCCGGGTGCGTCCATGGTGCTACGCAGTTACATTTGTTTGTTATTTTTTTTCTCTGCTTTTATAGTGCATTCTCACGCATGACGCGTGGGATTTGCAGGCCTGTCGCTGGTTTTCGCTGATTTTTGTATCACCATTGGGGACATCACCACTTTTTTCGCGTTTGTGTTTCGCATTTTTTCGGCGTCGCGTTAATTTTAACGCGGGCATTTGTCGCGTTATCGTGAGACTATCGCATGGTGCCGCTGGGTTGGGAATTGTGCGTTAACACGGTGTTATTTTCCCACGATAGACTGCGATGTGAGAAGTTGCGTTAAGCGAATTTGGCGATAGTTAACACACGTTCTTGAGAATATCCCCAATGTTTTTAACTTGTTCAGTGTACAAAACACAGCTAGCATCTCATGTTCAATGACTGAATAGCTGTAGATGCTAAAACCACTGTTTTGTTACCATCAAAGATCCTTTGCATAAGGACTTCTCGTAATCCTTGTGAAAGTTTTCAGATACGCATCAAACACTGTAAATTCTTTTGCGTTTTGCACAGTCTCTTTTAATACCGATCAATTTCTTTTAACACTCTTCATCCCACGTAAATCGTTCCTCTTTCTGAGGAAGCTTTTATTTTGCTAACCAGATTACAAATAAGCTTAGCATAGTATTCCACCTTTCCTAAACTGTGAGCAGGTCTTCCTTCATAGTGGATGAAGCTAAATACATGATGCTTGAGCCAAATCCATTTTTGGATTGACGTCTTTAGTAGAAATGCAGTATCCAAGACACTCTATCATAAGAAGTCCAAACTTGTAATTTTTTAACCTAAGCCTCATTCCTTTCTTTTACAGAATGCAGAGTATCTGCCTGCCTGTTTCATATTTTTCCACATTCTATCCCAAAATAAAAATGTCACCATGGAAGAATTTAGCACCAACAATTCCGTCATGACACGTTGGAAAACAGATGCTGCAGAATTTAAAAAGGCACCCTGATACCTCTATAAATCTCAAAAGGTTTGACAAATGCATTCAAATCACAAGAATCTTTTTGGGGCCTTATCTGGTCATAGTCAGATGGGAGATCTAATACAGAGAAGTTTGCCACACTAAACAATAAAGTTACCCTCTTCATTGTACTGGCTAATGAAACCTTGTCAATAATAATGTTCTTATTCAAATTGTGAAGATCCATTTAAATTCTCACATCACCCATTGCATTATGCACCACAACTACATACACCAATCATTCTGTATTCTCTGCAGAGTAAGTTACACAAGTAGCACAAATTGTATCAAATTCTTTCTTCACCACATCTCTCACAGCATAAGGTGTAGATCTAACCCATGACACAACAGGAAAAGCATCACTCTTCAATTTAATATAATGTATATATCCTTTCCAGCATCATATGGCAGCCCTAAAAAACTCTGGGTAACTGTAGGAGAGTAGGATCTGCCTCTTATGTTGCCCCCACTTTTTTCTGATGTTTACACTGGTTTCTGGCTATAGTCTGGCTGGGACCCTGCCAATCAGGGCCCCAGCCTCTCTGTTCTCTCTAAACGACTTGGAGTGCACTCTAGGTGCACTAGTGATTGGATACTGTGGTACCTTATGAGTCCCTAGTATATGGTACCTTAGGTACCAAGGGCATAGATACTTCACAGGCCTACCAGGGGCTGAATCATGTATTATGCCACCCCTGGGAAGCAGACTAAATCTGACACCACAGGTCTGCTACTGCAGCTTGGGTAAGGTGGTGCATGCACCCCTTACTGTGATATAGGCTACCTATATCACTACATAGATACACACATATAAACCTATAAGTCACTCCTATGGCAGGCCATATCAAATCCTGAAGGCAGAGTGCTTGGTTCCTATGTGAGAGGGTGCCCCTGCATGAGCAGAGCCCCTCTGCAGCATTCGGAGACCCTTCTCTGAGGCTGTTTGTAGTGCAGCCTGACCATATACTCTTAAGCGCATTATAACCTCGCGTTAAATGCTAACTTTGGGATGGCTGCACGGAAACATGTCGTGTTTGGTGTCAAACATCTTGGAATACTACCCCCCGCCAGTTCTGGCGGCGGGGGTAGCATTCCACCCTTCTAGAGGGATAGACATGTACCTACTGTGGAAACGCGGTAGAATCCTGAAGAGCCCTGGCATCACAAAATGGATGCCACCAGTCACAGACACTGGGCTGCCCTCCTGCTGATGACCAACACTCGCAGTGGAGGAGGCCCAACAATAGGTATCCTGTCCCAAGGGGTGTGACCACCTCCCAGACAGGGTTTAGTGTATTGGGGCTGGGTGGGTGCACTCCTAGAGTGCTTTGAAGTCCTGCACTGGGGGAGCAGAAGGCTCCTCTGTGCATATGCCAGTTCAAACCAGCTCAGGGGCTACCTGCCCCTGCTCTGGCACGAAACTGGACAAAGTGAAGTGGGTGTAGCCACCCCCTCCCCTGACCCTCCCATAGGTGGGGTCATAGAGCTAGTCCCTCCCTTCTTTTTAATATAAGAGGGGGAACCTGTGCATTGCAACCCAGATCTCCCTGGACAACGCTCTTAAGAAGAATCCTGGACCTACGACGTTCCACTACCTCTGGAAGACTGAAGAATCTCCCTTGGAGTCAAGGAGTGACTCCCCTGCTTGGCAGGCACCAAAAACTACAACGACGGTCGCAAACTACGCTGCTCCCGCCGGAGCCCGAAGTCCCTGCAGCCCAGGAAGAGGATTTCCTGACTTTTCCAAGGCCATCGTGAGTTTCCAGCAAAGCTGAGGCAAGTGGACCCCACGAGTGATGAGGAACCGCAGTCCCTGGGTACTGTGCACTATTGTCGAGTGCAACCCCTTTACGACGTTCTACGAACCTGTGCTTTGGACCACGTGTGGTCCCAGCCTCTAGCAGAAAACCCTCTGAAGATCAGAGGCCTACCCCATCCCGAGTGACTGTGGGCCCCTGTTGAATGAATCCTCCCGAGGCGTCTTTGCAATCCCTTGCCAGCTGGCTTGTGGGTGCCCTGAAGACTTTTCTACAGAACCAAAGGGCTCCCCTGGTTGCTCCAGGCCTGCCCTGACTTACCCTTGCTGGGTGAGTTCCCCAGACCTTGCTGGTTTGCACCATTGACTTTTTACGCTTTCCCAAAGACTTGCTGT
Organism: Calotriton arnoldi; assembly: GCA_963921515.1. Classification (NCBI taxonomy): domain Eukaryota; kingdom Metazoa; phylum Chordata; class Amphibia; order Caudata; family Salamandridae; genus Calotriton; species Calotriton arnoldi. The sequence continues at coordinate 169,557 of CAWUFW010014348.1, read as the reverse complement.
TACCAAGGCTTGTTGGCTCCAATCGAGTTGCCGACACCTCAGTAAGCTGCAAACGTCGTGGGACACACCAAATCCAGCTCCTGGTCATCATCGATGCCGCCTGGACCACGTGGTCGAAGAGTCAAGACACCCATGAATGACCTGAATCTGTCGACGACGGTGGGCATTCATCTTCCTTGCCCCGGGTCACTGCCAAGTGACTTTGAACACTGTCCCCTCTGCTTTCAGGTCTTCCTTCTTCCGAATCCAGGCTTGGATTCCACCGGACACTTCTCCTGTCGCCGCAAGCAGCAAGTCTTCAGTGGCTCCCATTGAAAACGACGCCGCGACCCGACACCAAAGGACACCTATGCACCCGGCTTCCCTGGGTGAGGTAACTCCAGCACTACGGTGCTCCTGTGGGTGTTGGCCCTAGAACTACTTACCCTGTAAGTGACTTGCTTGTAGCTACTCCCGAAGTGCCCTGAAACTCTTTATTTCCAACCGCGACTAGCCCCATTGAAGTCAACGGCGACCCGCGCCTGTGTTCACTCACTGCACGCGTCCCCCGTGGGTCCTTTACTTACCTACCTTGGGTGGTCTCGTGAGGCCCCAGCACTTCTGAAGGCCCTAGGCCTTGTCCCTTTGCAAGTCGTTGTTCTTAAGTCTCTTTTTTAGTATATGGTCTGGTACGCCCCTAGGGCCCCAGCCATATTTGTGCTTAACTGATTGTGAAACATTGATTTGTACATATGTTCCTGACTTCTAATCTCACAAGAGATTAGTAGAGAGTTGTTTAGTAATAAATACATATATATTTGATATATATACCTGTGTGGTGTCTTTTCATTTGGTGATTCAGGAGATTGTGTGGTAAAACAAGCTGCTTTACATTCCTCCAAGACTTAGCCTGAAGGCTGCTCTCCACAGCTACCACTAGGATAGCTTTCTATAAAGGTTGTCTTAAACCTACCTACCATAAGAGTCGAATTGTACTGGTGCAAGGTGTCCACTTTAACTAGTGAACAGCATATACCAGGCCAACTTCTCACATTGGTGGCAGCGTGTGGGATTCCAGCTTGCTATTGTTTTACCAGAAAATCTCTATTTGAATTACTAACTGAAAACCACTATAGGTACTCAAGGTACATATAAAGTCAAGCTTAGTATCAATAAGTTCTACTGAACTTAGAGCTGTGTGCCAAGGGATAGCACACCCTTTCTACAGCTCAAGCTAGGATCAGTAGGCCACAAACTAGTGTAGGTAGTTCAACACTGCACAACACTAGAATGTCCTTAAGGGATGGACCCAGTGGATCCACCCAGCTTCAGTATAAGGACATGACTTTCTTTGACTTGAAAGCCATGTGTGCTGAGAGGCACCTGAAGATAGGACAGAGTCCCTCCACACTACACCTGATAGATCTGCTGACAGCAGATGATCTTAGATTAGCTCTAGGAGCTAATGGGTCTGAATCAGGGGGTGGGTCAATTACAGTGTCTGGGTCAGATGATGAACATCAAGTTGACCAAGACTCTGTGATTGTAGGGCCAGGCCCCAAGGGGTCTGAAAAGGACAGAGGAATTCTCCCTAAGAGAACTGACACAGTGGAGGTGAGGCATAGGTCCCTTTCTAGGGACTCTGACCGCTCCTATCACTCTGGCAGAGAATTTGTCCAGCAGAGGAACTCCTACTTCCCAAGAAGAGAGACCTCCTCTGAAAGACTGTGCAAGCTGCTGCAGTATGAGGAAGCAAGGTTTGCCCTCAAAACCAAGCAGTTGGCATTAGATAGAGAAGCCTTTGAGCTCCAGAGAGCTTCTAGAAAAGAGGGGTTAGAACCCCCTGGTGGCAGCAACAGTGTCCCTAGAGGCAGAGAATATATTCCAGACCATAGGAACCTGAGCAAGGTTGTTCCTCCCTACCAGAGTGGGGATGATATCCATAAGTGGATAACTGCTATGGAAAGGGCCTGTAGAGTACAACAGGTCCCCCAAAAGCAGTGGGCAGCAATCTTGTGGCTCTCCTTTTCAGATAAAGGTAGAGACAAGCTCCTCACTGTTAGAGAAGAGGATGCTGATGACTATGAAGTCCTGAAGAGTGCACTGATAGATGGGTTTGGCTTAACCACTGAGCAGTACAGGTTGAAGTTCAGAGACACCCAGAAGGCACAGACTCAGGACTGGACTGACTTTGTAGATTGTGCAACCAAGGCTCTGGAGGGTTGGCTGGTTGGCAGTAGGGTTACTGATTTCAAGGGATTGTATAATCTAATGATGAGAGAACAGATCCTTAATAATTGCCAGAACCAGTTGTTGCATCAATACCTGGTGGACTCAGATCTGACCTCTCCCCAAGAATTGGGAAAGAAGGCAGACAAGTGGGTCAGAACCAGGGTGAGGCAGAAAACCCAGAACCAAGGGGGTGACACAAAGAAGCAGGATTCTAAGGGCCCTGAGAAAGGTGGGGATAAGTCAAAAGACCAGAAGTCTTCACAAGGGCCCCAAAATCTGCATCTGGTGGGGAGTCACAATCCAACAAGGGAAAAGGCCAAAAGAAGCCCTGGTGCAAATTCTGTAAACAGAAAGGGCACTGGACTTCTGATTGTAACAAGTCCAAAGACCAAACCACCACCACTCCTGCCCCTAAGGCAACTGTTCCCCCTAGTTCAGCTACTGGTGGAGGTGGTACTCAGAATAAGGGTGTAGTAGGGTTGACCCTGGGTTCTGAAGTGGACTCTGACCTAGTCAGAGTAACCACTCAGGCCATGCTGATTTGTGATGGAGACATTGACATGTCCTTCCTAGTAAGCCCCAGTAATCTGGGCAAATACAAACAGCAGCCTGTAATAAATGGCAAAGAGGCTTTGGCATTTAGGGACACAGGTGCTAGTGTCACCATGGTGGCAGAGGATCTTGTGGAACCTGGACAGATCATCCTGGGTGAAATGTACCAGGTGACCAATGCAAGCAATGCCAGGACCAACCATAGTCTGGCAGTTGTGAATTTCTCCTGGGGAGGGGTAACTGGCCTCAAGAAGGTTGTAGTCAGTGCAGACCTCCCTGTAGAATGTCTATTGGGCAATGATCTAGAAACTTCAGCCTGGTCTGAAGTAGAGTTATGGACTCATGCTGAGATGTTGGGCATCCCTGCAGAGGTATTTGCTGTGACCAGGTCACAGGCCAAAATGCATGACACTGAACAAGCTCTGGATCCTGAAATTATGGACCAGGTACTTCCCAAGAGGAGGAGCAGTAGGGTTAAGGCAGTGCCTTCCCCTCTGTCTCAGATCACTGATTCCCCTCCCCAGGGAGGAGGAGCAGATCCTGAAGAAGGAACTGCCCCAGAGGAACTTGAGCCTGATCAGGTTGAGTTCTTGGGGGCAGGGGGCCCTTCTAGGGAAGATCTGAGTAAGGAGCAACAGTGCTGCCCCTCTCTTGAACCCCTCAGACAGCAGGCTGCTGCTGAGGCTGCTGGGAGTGCTAGTGGGTCCCATAAAGTTTATTGGGATGAGGGACTCCTATATTCTGAAGGTAGAGATCCAGCCCCTGGAGCCACCAGGAGGTTGGTAATACCTCAGAAGTTTAGGGGGTTCCTCTTGACCCTAGCACATGATATCCCTTTGGCAGGTCACTTGGGCCAAAACAAGACCTGGGACAGGCTTGTTCCACATTTTCATTGGCCACATATGTCAGAGGACACAAAGGAGTTTTGTCGCTCCTGTGTCACCTGCCAAGCCAGTGGCAAGGCAGGTGGCACAACAAAGGCCCCCCTGATACCACTACCTGTGATGGGGGTTACCCTTTGAAAGGGTAGGGATTGACATTGTTGGTCCCCTTGGCCCTCAAACTGCATCTGGGCACAGATTTATCCTGGTGGTAGTGGATCATGCCACCAGGTACCCAGAGGCAATTCCCCTGAGGACCACCACAGCCCCTGTGGTGGCAAGAGCCCTCATTGGAGTTTTCTCCAGAGTGGGTTTCCCAAAGGAGGTCATCTCTGACAGAGGTACCAACTTCATGTCAGGATATTTGAAGGCAATGTGGAAGGAGTGTGGTGTAACTTATAAGTTCACCACCCCCTATCACCCACAATGCAATGGGTTGGTTGAACGCTTCAACAAAACCCTTAAGGGAATGATTAAAGGACTCCCAGAGAAGCTTAGGCGGAAATGGGACCTTCTTCTTCCCTGCCTGTTGTTTGCATACAGAGAGGTTCCACAGAAGGGGTTGGTTACAGCCCATTTGAGCTTCTGTTTGGGCATCCTGTAAGAGGTCCATTATGTTTGGTAAAAGAGGGCTGGGAGTTACCTCTCAAACCCCCCAAACAGGATGTGATGGACTATGTACTTGGTCTCCGCTCCAGGATGGCTGAATACATGAAAAAGGCAACCAAAAACCTGGAGGCCAGCCAAGAATTACAAAAAGCTTGGCATGACCAAAAGGCTGTGCTGACTGTGTACCAGCCAGGACAGAAAGTGTGGGTGTTGGAGCCTGTGGCCCCAGCAGCCCTCCAAGACAAATGGAGTGGCCCCCATACAATAGTTGAGCAAAAGGGAGAAGTCACCTATCTGGTGAATCTTGGAACTCCCAGGAGCCCCCTGAGGGTGCTCCATGTCAACAGATTGAAACCATATGTTGACAGGGCTGACATGGGCTTGCTCATGGCAACTGATGAGGAACAGGAGGAGGAGAGTGACCCTCTCCCTGACCTGCTCTCACAGAACCCTGATGATGGGTCAGCAGATGGTGTTGCTTTGGCAAGCAGCCTCACTGACCATCAGCAAACTGAGTGCAGACAAGTTCTGCAGCAGTACAGACATATGTTTAGCCTGACCCCTAGTCAGACTACCTGGTGCACCCATGAGGTGGACACTGGAGACAGTCTGCCTGTCAAGAGTAAAATCTACAGGCAACCTGACCGTGTCAGGGACTGTATCAGGACTGAAGTCCAGAAAATGTTGGAGTTAGGTGTGATTGAGCCTTCAGATAGCCCTTGGGCTAGCCCAGTAGTCCTAGTACCCAAGCCTCATACCCAGGGTGGTAAGAAAGAAATGAGGTTTTGTGTAGATTACAGAGGCCTCAATGCAGTCACTAGGACTGATGCCTATCCCATACCAAGGGCAGATGAGCTGATTGATACTTTGGCCTCAGCCAAGTATCTGAGTACATTTGACCTAACAGCTGGCTACTGGCAGATCAGGTTAGCTGATGATGCAAAAGCCAAAACAGCATTTTCGACCCCTGGTGGGCACTACCACTTTGTGGTGATGCCCTTTGGATTGAAAAATGCACCTGCCACTTTTCAGAGGTTGGTGAACAAAGTTCTGGCAGGGATGGAAACTTATTGCTCAGCTTATCTAGATGATATTGCTGTCTTTAGTTCCTCCTGGCAGGATCACCTGGTCCACCTCAGAAATGTTTTGGAGGCTCTGCAGAAAGCAGGCCTCACTATCAAGGCCACTAAGTGCCAGATAGGGCAGAGTCAGGTTGTGTACCTGGGCCACCTTGTAGGTGGAGGCCAGGTTCAGCCTTTACAGAGCAAGATCCAAACCATAATGGAATGGGTTGCTCCCACCACCCAGACACAGGTGAGAGCCTTCTTAGGCCTGACTGGGTACTATAGGAGGTTTGTGAAGGGATATGGATCTATAGTGACCCCCTTGAATGATCTAACCTCAAAGAAAATGCCAAAAAAGGTTCAGTGGACAGCTAGCTGTCAGAAGGCATTTGAAGACCTAAAGCAGGCCATGTGCACTGCCCCCATCTTACAGAGTCCAGACTACACCAAAAAGTTCATTGTCCAAACAGATGCTTCTGAGCTGGGTGTGGGAGCTGTACTGTCTCAACTGAATGATGAAGGTCAAGACCAGCCAGTAGCTTTTATTAGCAGAAGGCTGACCCCTAGAGAGAAACGTTGGTCAGCTATAGAGAGGGAGGCCTTTGATGTGGTGTGGGCCCTGAAGAAGCTGAGGCCATACTTGTTTGGCACTCACTTCATAGTTCAGACTGACCACAAGCCCCTCCTATGGCTTAAACAGATGAAAGGTGAAAACCCAAAACTTTTGAGGTGGTCCATTTCCCTACATGGGATGGACTATACAGTGGAACATAGACCTGGGACCCAACATGCCAATGCAGATGGACTCTCAAGGTATTTCCACTTAGAACACGAAGACTCAACTGGTCAAGGTTAGTTTAGTGTCCCTGCGTTTGGGGGGGTTGTGTAGGAGAGTAGGATCTGCCTCTTATGTTGCCCCCACTTTTTTCTGATGTTTACACTGGTTTCTGGCTATAGTCTGGCTGGGACCCTGCCAATCAGGGCCCCAGCCTCTCTGTTCTCTCTAAACGACTTGGAGTGCACTCTAGGTGCACTAGTGATTGGATACTGTGGTACCTTATGAGTCCCTAGTATATGGTACCTTAGGTACCAAGGGCATAGGTACTTCACAGGCCTACCAGGGGCTGAAGCATGTATTATGCCACCCCTGGGAAGCAGACTAAATCTGACACCACAGGTCTGCTACTGCAGCCTGGGTAAGGTGGTGCATGCACCCCTTACTGTGATATAGGCTACCTATATCACTACATAGATACACACATATAAACCTATAAGTCACTCCTATGGCAGGCCTTATCAATCCTGAAGGCAGAGTGCTTGGTTCCTATGTGAGAGGGTGCCCCTGCATGAGCAGAGCCCCTCTGCAGCATTCGGAGACCCTTCTCTGAGGCTGTTTGTAGTGCAGCCTGACCATATACTCTTAAGCGCATTATAACCTCGCGTTAAATGCTAACTTTGGGATGGCTGCACGGAAACATGTCGTGTTTGGTGTCAAACATCTTGGAATACTACCCCCCCGCCAGTTCTGGCGGCGGGGGTAGCATTCCACCCTTCTAGAGGGATAGACATGTACCTACTGTGGAAACGCGGTAGAATCCTGAAGAGCCCTGGCATCACAAAATGGATGCCACCAGTCACAGACACTGGGCTGCCCTCCTGCTGATGACCAACACTCGCAGTGGAGGAGGCCCAACAATAGGTATCCTGTCCCAAGGGGGTGTGACCACCTCCCAGATAGGGTTTAGTGTATTGGGGCTGGGTGGGTGCACTCCTAGAGTGCTTTGAAGTCCTGCACTGGGGGAGCAGAAGGCTCCTCTGTGCATATGCCAGTTCAAACCAGCTCAGGGGCTACCTGCCCCTGCTCTGGCGCGAAACTGGACAAAGGGAAGTGGGTGTAGCCACCCCCTCCCCTGACCCTCCCAAAGGTGGGGTCATAGAGCTAGTCCCTCCCTTCTTTTTAGTATAAGAGGGGGAACCTGTGCATTGCAACCCAGATCTCCCTGGACGACGCTCTTAATAAGAATCCTGGACCTTCGACGTTCCACTACCTCTGGAAGACTGAAGAATCTCCCTTGGAGTCAAGGAGTGACTCCCCTGCTTGGCAGGCACCAAAAACTACAACAACAGTCACAAACTACGCTGCTCCCGCCAGAGCCCGAAGTCCCTGCAGCCCAGGAAGAGGATTTCCTGACTTCTACAAGGCCATCGTGAGTCCCCAGTGAAGCTGAGGCAAGTGGACCCCACGAGTGACGAGGAACTGCAGTCCCTGGGTACCGTGCACTATTGTCAAGTGCAACCCCTTCACGACGTTCTACGAACCTGTGCTTTGGACCACGTGTGTTCCCAGCCTCTAGCAGGAATTCCTCCAAAGATCAGAGGCCTACCCTGTCCCGAGTGACCGTGGGCCCCTGTTGAAGGAATCCTCCCGAGGCGTCTTCATGATCCCTTGCCAGCCGGCTTGTGGATCCCCTGAAGACTTTTCTACAGAACCAAAGGGCTCCCCTGGTTGCTCCAGGCCTGCCCTGACATACCCTCACTGGGTGAGTTCCCCAGACCTTGCTGGTCTGTACCATTGACTTTTTACGCTTTCCCCAAGACTTGTTGTTACCAAGGCTTGTTGGCTCCAATCGAGATGCCGACACCTCAGTAAGCTGCAAACGTCATGGGCACACCGAATCCAGCTCCTGATCATCATCGACGCCGCCTGGACCACGTGGTCGAAGAGTCAAGACACCCATGAACGACCTGAATCTGTCGACGACGGTGGGCATTCATCTTCCTTGCCCCGGGTCACTGCCAAGTGACTTTGAACACTGTCCCCTCTGCTTTCAGGTCTTCCTTCTTCCGAATCCAGGCTTGGATTCCACCGGACACTTCTCCTGTCGCCGCAAGCAGCAAGTCTTCAGTGGCTCCCATTGAAAACGACGCCGCGACCCGACACCAAAGGACACCTATGCACCCGGCTTCCCTGGGTGAGGTAACTCCAGCACTACGGTGCTCCTGTGGGTGTTGGCCCTAGAACTACTTACCCTGTAAGTGACTTGCTTGTAGCTACTCCCGAAGTGCCCTGAAACTCCTTATTTCCAACCGCGACTTGCCCCATTGAAGTCAACGGCGACCCGCGCCTGTGTTCACTCACTGAACGCGTCCCCCGTGGGTCCTTTACTTACCTACCTTGGGTGGTTTCGTGAGGCCCCAGCACTTATGAAGGCCCTAGGCCTTGTCCCTTTGCAAGTCGTTGTTCTTAAGTCTCTTTTTTAGTATATGGTCTGGTACGCCCCTAGGGCCCCAGCCATATTTGTGCTTAACTGATTGTGAAACGTTGATTTGTACATATGTTCCTGACTTCTAATCTCACAAGAGATTAGTAGAGAGTTGTTTAGTAATAAATACATATATATTTGATATATATACCTGTGTGGTGTCTTTTCATTTGGTGATTCAGGAGATTGTGTGGTAAAACAAGCTGCTTTACATTCCTCCAAGACTTAGCCTGAAGGCTGCTCTCCACAGCTACCACTAGGATAGTTTTCTATAAAGGTTGTCTTAAACCTACCTACCATAAGAGTCGAATTGTACTGGTGCAAGGTGTCCACTTTAACTAGTGAAAAGCATATACCAGGCCAACTTCTCACAGTAACTCTTTGATAAATTACTTTCTAAGCTCCAAAAAATAAGTCCCCATATCCTCAACATACATTACCTCTTCTCTAATCAGAACAATCAGACTTGCGATCCGAGACAAACCCTAGCATCTTTTGATGGGACCAACCAAGCACACTGGCTCCTACCATGGGATCACAAATATTTGCTTTTTCCCACATGGCCACGAAACGTATTGGCTGATTACGATGGCCGAGGGACCGCCACCGACAGGCTGTTGGTGGCGGTCCCTCGGCCATCGTAACAGGGGTCTCCGTCCGCCATATTACAATGGCTTCTGGACGGGTGGCGGTCGGAAACACCGATCGCCACGGTCCCGACAGGCAGGCTTTATCTGACTGCCTGTCGGACCTCCCTGTAGTCCCATAATGGTGGCGGTGCCTGTCAGGCACTGCCCTACCGTAGAGATTACAATATCCCTTTCTGCCAGTCGTTCTGCAGTGGTCAAACCGCAGCAAAACGGCAGGCGGAAATGGATTTGGGCGCCTGTAGCAGGCCCCCCTAACCCGCTGGGCCGGGGACATAGGCCCTGGTGGGCACCTGTGGTGCCCCCTACATATCCCTACACCATGTGGTAGGCACCGCATGGTGCCTGCCACGTAGTACAAGGATATGTGTGGGGTGTCTGTTTTGTCTTGCGGCGGGTGCTGCAGAGTGCAGCACCCGCCACAATACAAAACATGGGCAATGCGACTGCCACAGTGGCGGTCGTATCCTAATTTGCCCTTTGGGAACGTCGCCTTGTAGACGGGTGGTCCCAAATACGATGATCCACTCAGTCTCAAAATCAAAATACATTTGTAATGGTATAATTTTGCCTCCATATCCTCTGTATTTGACATCTGGAGATTTTAATTGAACTTTGGGGCATATTAGCAAGACCGGCGATAAAATTATCGCCGTTTTAGCGGCAGGAAACTGCCGCTAAAGCGGCGATAATGGGCTTGCTAATATGCGTTATAGAATTCCAATAGAAGCCCAGGTTAGATGTGCAGGACATCTAACCTGGGCTTCTATTGAATTCAAGCACGCATATTATCAAGCCCATTATCGCCGTTTTAGCGGCAGTTTCCTGCCGCTAAAACGGCGATAATTTTATCGCCGGTCTTGCTAATATGCCCCTTTATTCTTGAACTTGTTATAAAACTCCTCACTGGACACCAAACTCAACCAAGCTCCTGATTCCATCACGACCTCAATGTCTGTGTCATTCAATTTAATCACACACTTAGGGTGATTTTTCATACCAATACTTGAAACTTCCAAGACAATATAAGCATCAAAAGCATCAAAAGTGTCATCCTTATCTACAGTAGGAACATTGGTAACTGCAAATGATCACCAACACTTGGCATAGTGTCCTTTCTTTTTATTGGTCATGTGCCCCAAAGCACCACATATGAAACACTCACCTCTAATTCATTTGTCATATTTCTTTTTAGCGCCATCCTTCCATGCTACAACTGTCTTTACAGACATGGTAACACTCCTATTCTTCTCTTTTAGGTCTTCAACACACACCTAAGAATACTCAATGCTCTATGGAGTAATAATCAATTCATCCAGAGCTGGCTCATCCTTAAGCCACAACTCTTCTCTGACTTTCCAAACTGCATCTTAACATGAACTGATCATGAGTGAACATATTCATCCACTCTCGGACCAAACTTACACGTAGCAGCTACTTTCCTTAATGCCTTCACATTTTCTTTAACTAATTTTTTGTTATGTTGAGCTCTTATACCTAAATGATACCTTTCCATTATCATGCTACCCTTTGATAAATAGTGACAATCCACATTCATTTGGCACATGTCAAATTCATTCAAATCACCAGCTCTTTCTTCCACTAAATTGGGTAAGTGTTCAAAAATCTCTTGGCCCTCAGTACCTAAACAATGCATAAGTAGCGATGTTTTCCTTTGCACTGATAATTTTGTTCCACATACACGGGCAGTATACAAAAATGTATTTTTCCACCATTCCCCCTTAAAGATGGGTTCTCCATGTGATTGTAAGAAAAATGGTGAATGTTACTGTTTTGAATAGTCTGATAAATAAAAGTCCCCTCTAAAAAATAGAGAAACGAATATGAACAATAAACAAAATATAGGCACTCATTAGCATACACACCTTCAAATGTCACAACACTCCCAAGCATACAGCTCCTGTATCCAAGGGCTCAAGTGCAGTAGAACTCAACGTTTCCACAGTTCAAAACCCCTTTGAAGCACAAGTCTGTTGACATGATATTGAAGAAAGTAATTCCTGTCCATCTACCTAAAATCAAAAAGTTCTCAACTGACGGTGATACGATCAGCATAATAAGATTCTCTCTGAAGGTCACTGTGTAGACATACAGGGGCATATTTATGAGAGGCATGCGTCACATTTGCAGCACACAAAGTGGTACATGCGGAATGCAAGCCTCTAAGTCAGATTTATCAAGCCACACAAAGCCACTTTGCGTGGCTCTGAATGGCTACACAAATCTGGAGTAAGGCAACGCAGCGCAAATCACTGTGTTGCCTTATTCTGCACAAGGGGGGCATTCCATGGGTGTTGAGGTGGGTGTGCCCACTCAACTCCCATGGTTTTTGATGCATTCCCAGATTTACAAGGACTTGTAAACCTGGGAATGCTCCAAAATCTTACCTCTCCCCAGGTGAGGCATAACGAGGAGAAATATCTTTATTTTCCTCTTTCTTTTCCTCTTTCCACATGTGCTGCTTTCTGAAGCACACATAGAAAGAGGAAAAAGCCTCTCAGAATTGTTTTTGTGCAGGAAGGTGCCCCTTCCTGTACAAAAGCAATCCTGCATGCAACAGAGGCCCCCTTGCACCATGGTGCAAGGGTGCCTGTGTTGGCGCTAGGCAGCCAAAACAGTGCAAGGGGAAAGGAGAGACATGCACCATATTGGATAAATATGGCTCATTCCTGCCCTTTCCCAGTGACGCAGGGCAACACAGCAAAGTGACTTGCTGCACTGCCCTGCGCCACTAATTTCATAAACATGCCCCACAATGCCTCATCCAAGATGAATGATGTAATGACATCATGTCGCTATACCTTTCCATCGATTCCAGACACAAGCTCACCCTTCAGTGACATCACCTGTAGCAGGCAGAAGTGAGGTCTTGACATCCGACTGCAAAATGACATCAGAACTGCCTGTTGTGTTTAGTGATGATGCAATTGGGGCATCTAACAATGCAGCAGGCATATGATGAAACTCACAATTTTTTTTAAAAAACACCTGCTCACGTAAAGGGGGAGTGCCAGAATGAAAGAAGTTGAGCTTGGATCAGCATCTCTTCTCACACACCTCAGGTCCGTGTGTTTTGCGTTCATGCGATGTTCATATGGTGAAATCCACGCTTGTACTTGAAGAAGTAGAATTACTGGAGCTGAGGTTTAGAAGACCAACTTGTCAGTGTAAAATCCACATAACACAAGGTGTAAAAGATAGATTATTTGTTCAACCTCAGCCTCCTCACATTGCAAAGCGCATCTCCACCAGCAACTGTTATCTCATTTGAAAAATATATTCTATAACAAAAGGGAGAATGTAGAATAGAAAAAACTAAGACATGAGGCAGGAAGGTTATCACACACATTAAATAGAATATCAAACACGAAAATTAACAACTACACAATCTTATTGGGTTGGGAAGGCAGTTACGGCATGCCCGTAGCGCGTAGCTGCTAGTGACTGTCATGCTCCTCCCCCTATCTTCAGGCTGTTCTCGCTTCTGGGTGGATGGCAAGGTGGAGAGTTTCTGAGACACCGGTGGCGTGTCTTGCGTATGCCGCGCTTGTCAAGGCTCGGCTGGCGATCGTTGTGAGCAGGATTTCGCTCCTCGTTCCCGGCTCTTCGTGCCCAGAGGTTTTCACAGAAGGGCGACGGCTGTGGAGGCATTCTAGAAAGGTGGCTGTGGGATTCAATGATGGACAGCTGACCCAGTTGGGGTGAGAGCCAGTGAAGTGCCACGAAAATGGTTAAAGGTGAGCTTCCCTGCAGTTTGCTGGCTCTATAGTGTAGCTACTTCAGCTAAAGACCCGGCTTTTTTAAATTAAAAGACCTGCATTAGAAGGGGCCGAAGAGCAAGACTTGGAAAGGAAAAAGAGTGAAAGTTGCTCACCCCTCTCCAAATGCTGATAATGGTGCTGGACCTCCCCCCCTCGCTCATAGTACTGCCTTAAAGACGTAGCTAAAGGATACGCTTTTTTTTTCTCTTTTCGAAACCTAAAGAAGTTGGAGGTGAGGAGTGGAGGAGGGGAAAGGAAGAATAAAAAGAGGGCGAGAAATAAGTACATTTATAAGAAAAATAACAAAAAGGAGGGGGGATACCAGAGGAGTGAGCACGACTGCGGACTGGCGCTGATTGACCAAAGCTGGGTTTTGTTGGTGTTGGTCCTTGCTTTCCAAGGAGTGTTTTAAAACAATGGGAAATCATTTAAAATTGTCAAATTTAATGGCCAAGGTGGATTCAGCTGCAAGCCTGAAAGCAAAAACGTGAGCAGCTCAATCGAAGGCAGCGTCAGCGGCTGCAAGAGCAGAGCACAGTCAAAAAGCACGAACCAGCTCTATTATAAACTCTAGTTCTGTGAGCTCAGAAGAGGAGCCGTTATAACACAGAAAGGACTCTGGGGCAAGGGATCCAGCTATGGAGAGTATAGCTCAAGGAGGGGCGGAGGAAGGAAAAAGATGATAAATTACCAGAAAATCATGATTCAATTGTGGGGGCTCAGGAGGGCGGAAAGGGAAAAGTAAATTCCCCTCCTTTACAAGAACCTATAAAGGAGAAAATGGTCAACCCAAACTCTCAAAACACTAAGGATTATCCGCTTTTCTCCAAAGGCAAAGCATCCTTGGCCACTCCGGCTGCATCTCTGACACTACAAGGGTCTCCTGATGGGATACAAACTAGTCCCTTGCAGAATGATCAAGCCTCTGCGGGACAATCAGCTACCCTGGAGGGTAAGGGTGGACATAGTTCCCTTCAAAAGGGCAATAGCCTCTCCGTGGACTTTCCGCTGCAGGTTCAGCCATCACCACCGCCACAGCCACCATCACAGTTGTCTCTACAGGTTCTGCCACTTCCGCAACCACCGCCACAACATCAACCCCAGCTGTTAAGCAAAGAAGGACCAGCCCTCGCAGGGCAGCAGGCATGGATTCAGAAATAAATTGGAGGGTCCCAATGCAGCCCATCTGAACAACTTCAAGAAAAAGGAACTCTCCTACAGTGCGACATAAAAACCATGCTGAATCTCATTTTAGACGAGATAAGAGAGCTCAAGACAACCCAGGCTAATGAGATAGCATCCCTTCATCAGCACTTCTCAAAGATCGAGGAGGCAGTGGGTAGTTTTCCAGTAAGGATACAAGAGGCGGAATCAAGGATCGCACACCTTGAAGACCAAATGTACACTATGCAGCAGCAGGTGAACTTAGTAACAAAAGAAAAATTTTCACTCAAGAGCAAACTTGAGGAGCTCGAGAATCACTTGCAGCACTCAAACCTGCATATAGTGGGGGTCCCAGAGGGGAGTGAAGGGTCCCAAACTCTTTAATGGGGCGAGACTTTTATCAAGAAGAGCGTTCTACCAGATTTCACTGGAGATCTCACTATAACAAGAGCACATCGGGTGCCCTCACTCCCTTTTCTGAATTTAAAACTACCACGTACAATTCTGATTAATTTTGCAGATAACCGCATCAAATAGGAGATATTATCCAAGGCAATCCAGAAGAGACAATTTTCAATTAATGATGTCTCCAGTTGTTGGATTTTTGCTGATATGTCTGCAGTTGCTGCACGTCGGCGAAAAGAGTTTGTTAAATTGTTATATCTTTTTAAGGCACAGGGTGCGCAGGCCGCTATAGCTCAGCAGTCAAAGTTAAGGGTGTTAGTGAGAGGCAAGTTCCACATGTTCGCAAACATAGAGAAGCCCAGGATTTGCTGAGAGAAATCTCCACTCCAAAATAGAAAAGAATCACTAAGTTTAATGTGAAAGGCTGCTTGATGGTGGGGGGGACGGGTCACACAGGGTGCAGTTCCATGGCACCCCACAAGGGAGTTAACTTAGGAGGGTGGAGATGGGCTCTGCGGGCTTTTTCCCATCTCCTGAGGAGGGCAAGGTGTGGGGAGGGTGTGGGAGTAGTTGGGTGTGGGTCGCAAAGAAGAAAAAAATGAGCAGAATCATAGTGGGAAGGCTCTGGGAAAATAGATTATTGAATGATTCACTGCAATATCTAGGCAACAATTTCAGAGATGGTTTTTAAACTTCAGATAATTTCGGTCAACGTAAATGGAGATTGAATAAATAAAAGTACGGGGGGATAATAAGATGGTTAGCTTCTTTTTCACCACAAGTTCTTTTTCTTCAAGAGACTCATCTTAAAACAAACACTCCAAAACTTTTTATCCCTAAACTTTTTCTAAAGTATTTTTTGCCTCGGCAGGGATGGCAATAAGGGGGGTCGCTATATATTTTAGCCGGGGGCTAGACTGGGAGTTTATCGAAGTTCAGAGAGATCCTCATGGTCGATGGCTATGGGTCACGGCGAGCTTAAATGTGAATATTCTAAATTTTGTCAACTATTATGCACCAATTATAGATGTCCCTACATCTATTGCCAGGATTAATGAGATATTCAGAGGGGTCACGGGCCCAATTATTTTTGGGGGGGATTTTAATGATGTACAAGACCTGACAAAGGACACTTCGAACAAAAATAAAAACAACTGAAGCCAAAGACTAAAAAGTAATAGATGTAATAAAGCAAGATGACCAATTAATTGATCCATGGCGTGGAGCCCATCGGGAAGAACTACAATATACTTGTTACTCCCGACAATTCCAGTCGGTTTCCCTTATTGACTTTTTTTATCTCTCGTTCTTTGAAATATTCTGGTTCGGGCATGGGGGCCAATTCATTTTCAGACCACTCTCTGGTCAAATTAGAAATAGAAATAGAGGAGGGCAGGAGGACAAGGTCTAGGTGGCAGATGGATCGACTCCTTCTCTCAAACCAACAATGGGTAATTGGCACAAGAAAATGAATAAAAGAATTTTTCCAGGACAATAAGGGTACAGCGGAACTCTTTTCAGTGTGGGGGGCCTTTAAGGCCTCAGTCCGTGGGCAGATGGTGGCCTTCATGGCTGCGCAGTCTAAAATACGAAGGACTTGCATAGCCGAACTTCAGCTGGCAGTTGATACTGCTTTGCTGCAGAAGAATGCCTCTTTAAGGGGTAAAGAAACAGTCTAGAGGCAGCTTAATAAAGCGAAACAGGAGTTAAGAGAGTTTTTTATTATAGAAGAAATTAACAGCTCTCGGACATTCCAGCAGCGAGTTTACGAAGAGAGTCAAATGGTAGGCAAACTGTTAGCCTGGTCGATTAAAGTAAAACAGGAAGCAGCATTAATTACTGAAGCGTCGGAACCTGGTACAAGAGCCCTGGTGATTGACAAGGAAAAGATTGCCCACATTTTTCTGGAGCACTACGACCAGTTACACGCTACTAAATATATGGTGGGACAAGAGGCAATTCAACAATATTTTCATGACATTAACCTCCCGCATTTATCGAATATTCAGGCAGAGGAGATTCAAGCAGATATTTCAGCAGCTGAAATTCAATTAGCCCTTGCCACAATGTCAGGAGGAAAAGCGCGTGGAAACGATGGGTTGCCAATAGAATTTTACAAGGTCTTTGCCGAGGAATTAATACCTTTGTTGGTTGATCTTTTTAATTATGTAAAATCGGGTGGTTTGGTTCCCACAGCGTTTAAAGAATCTATTATTGTCAGTTGTGTAAAGAAAGGTAAAAACCCTAGAGACATCAATTCATAAAGACCGATCAGTTTACTCAATTCTGACTATAAAATTCTAATGAAAATCTGGGCGCGTCGCTTTACTCCTCTGGCACAAAAAGTGATCCACAAGGATCAGACAGGGTTTGTCGCAGTGAGGTTAATGTCTTCAAATACAGGGTTTTTAGTCCAAGCTCTCGATTTTTTTAATATCAATCAAACTCCAGCACTTATTATGATGGTCGATGCAGGAAAAGCGTTTGATTTGGTTAATTGGGATGCTCTCTTTTATGGTCTGGGAAGGTACGGGATTCCCCCCCCCCCCACTGGTTATAAACAAGTTATGCAATATTTATCAAGGGGCACAGGTTTTTATTAATTCAAACCTGGCTGGAACAGTTAACATTAATCAGGGGACCAGGCAAGGTTGCCCTCTGTCCCCCGTGCTATTTACCTTTTTTATCGAACCCTTGGCCACCAGGATTCATAGCAATGTGGCGATAAAAGCACCAATATTAGGAATGGCCAAATGAAAGCTGTTTGTGGATGACATTATCCTCTATCTCAGTCCGGAAAGACAGAATATTGAATCAACACTAGCAGAATTTGCACAATTTGAACTAATTGGTGGGTACAGAATTAACCATAACAAGACCGAAATTTTAACAATTAATAGTTCGAGAGATTTTCTCCCCGCCTTCTTAAACATCAAGCCCTGACTTCTAATCCAGTTCGATATTTAGGGATATATGCCAACAACCAGTATACCGAAATTTATAAATTGAATTATGAAGTCATGCGGAAAAAAATCATTAAGCTGCCAGAGGAATGGTCGCTATTACCACTCACAGTGATCAGCTGTGTTGCCCTTATAAAAATGTCCATCTTACCTTTACTTGTTTTTCTTTTTACAAATGTCCCTATTAAAATCAATATGATCTATTTTAAAGAGTTGGAAACGATTTTCAGAAAGTTTGTCTGGAGTAAGAAGGCACCGAGGGTAAAACTCTCAGTGCTCCAACTTGATATCAATCAGGGTGGGCTTGCACTTTCTCAAGTTCGTACATATTATGAAGCAGCCTTTTTAGATCTAATAGTACGTTTAGTCGACTGTAAGGGATCTGTCGGTAATTTCTTGTTGGACAAAATGGTGCAGGAAGCCGGATCGCTGATTCCGGTAGTCTTAAAAACAGCTAAACTCCCCAAAAAAACAAGGTACAAGACTTTGCAGGAATATACTATTAGACTCCAGACTTTTTATTCCAAGCAGGCTTGTTCCACAGGGTTTTATTATTTAAAACTAGCAGAACTGAAAAGCTTGGGCCTCCAAATTCAGAGCAGCCATCTAAGGTTCTGGAACACCTGCGGCTTTAAAGAGCTAGGGCATTTTTTAGTTGGCGGTAGAGGTATCACTTGGCAAGCGGTCCAAGACAGATGTCGAGAATTGAAAGCTTTTTTCTTTGGTTATATTCAGATTTCACATCTATTAAATAAGTACTGTCTCTTATCGAGTTCTGGCCCAACGTCACTTGTGGTTGCTCTATTCAGAGCAAAGTTAAGAGGGGTGGGAAATTGGTATCGCCTTTTACGGTCCCAAGGGGAGTCAATGGTGGTCAATAAATTCTTAGAAAAAGTGACCCAGGAGACACAATGTATTTTCTCAAATTGGGAATGGCAAGCCATTTCACAGCTGGGCAGTAAGGCCTTAAGAGTGGCCAATTTTAAAAGAATGGCTTTTCTGTCACGCTGGATGGCGTACTATACCCCCAAAGCTCTTCATAAGATACGTCCGAAACTAGAGAATATATGTTTTTGCTGTCAGCTAGCAGGTGTGGGAGGCTGGCTCCACACTTTTTTTATCTGCCCAAAGCTAGGACAATTTTGGGAAAGGATCTTTTCTGCTCTAAGCCATGGATTACAGAAAAGAGGATCCTGAGGCAGCTGTCGCACTTTTTGGTATAGCTAGGCAGAGACAAAATCTAGCAACGACGAGAGGGGAGGAGATATTTATAGTAATTGCTTCCCTTGTGGCGCGTTCTCTGATACTTCAGAATTGGAGGTCCCCCAAAGCACCCACTTACTCGGAATAGTTTAATAAAATGATACGTACAAGGAAATTTGAAGAAGCATTTGCTAAGAGAGTAGGTGCCAGTAAAAGGTTTACTACTGTATGGAAATGTATGGAGAGGCTGGAGATCATACAGTAAAGTGGGGCTGTAAGGTATTGCGAAGCCTCTATCAGAACAAAAAATGCACTTTAGGGGGTTGAACTTGATTATTACCAGGGTAGCTAAGCATTGCACTTTAGTACCATTAGGGTTGGTAAGCACTGCACTTTATTAAATTACAATTGGTAGCACTCTAGCAAGGCTGTGTGGAAGATTAAGCTCTAGTACCATATACAGAGGGAAAATTGGCACGTTGCACTTTATGGAAAGACCTACTCATAGAAACCTACGTTAATTTTTATGTAGTGATGTATATTTGTCAAATTTGGCATGTTGCACTTTATATACATTTAGTGTGTTTAAATCAATATGTAACACAAGGATGTATATTTATCAAATTGATTGCATTAATTCCCTGTTTTATTTATCAATGTTTCTGCTCAATAAAAACAAACAAAACAAAAAAAACCTACACAATTTTATTGGGAAACGGAGATACAAATGTGGGTTTTGAATGACAGAGCCTTACAAATGACATGCATCATTACTTCACTACAGTTTCCTTTACTGTGTTTCTAAGAACATTGTTTCCCTATTTACCTATCTTTTGAAAAATATGATCACTGCGATCCAGCCCATAAATGCTAAACCGCTTCATGCTATGTCCAACACTTCCAGCCAAACTTGGCTTTTTAGGCTTTTGGAAGTATGCTTGAAGATTTATGTACATTTGTACATTGGCAAAAGTGAAACTACAAGTCCCAGAATGCAAAGGGCCTGATTATGAATGCTATATTAAGTTTTATTTCCTGTCTTAACACCTGTCCTGTTTGAGCATGGAATTCAATGATAAGTGATTCAATGTTTATCACACTCTGTAACTACCAGATAATAAAGTTCCTACTGCTGTTACATTTTGGCAGGTCAAACCTGATGGAATTTACTGAAAAATGCATGATAAATCCCAAAACGTGCTGATTTGGTAAAATAGACACCAACATCTGCATGTTATGCTTCATTTCTATGCAAAACTCAGCATAGGTGATAATTGTAACGCCAGATAAATTGTGAAAACTTCGGTGTCGGATCCTATTGGGTGCGATAATTATCACATCCAACAGCAGGACATTCGTAATTAGGCCCAAACTGTTTTAACCAGCAAGATAAAATGCCAGGACAGTAGTAGTTTCCATAGCAAATATGATGAACAAATGCTGAAAAAATCAATGAAAATGTCCACTTATTGTGAAAAGCTTGAGAGATATTCAGAACAGCCTCTGGATGATTGCTGAAAGTGGGTCATTAGTTGATAGTGGTGGAAGCCCCACTCAAATAGTGAACACAATCCTTGTCAGGGTGAACCACAAAAGTCACTAAATTAACCTGGGCTTAGCCCTCCGGTAGCTTGGCACAAAAGCAGTCAAGCAGTGGCGGCCAACACAAAAAGTGGTGGACTGGGTGGAGGGGGCGCGGGGGGAGTGCGGGAAGGGGAATGCGGGGAGGTCAATAATAATAAAAAAATAAGACTTACCTTAAGCTGCTGGCTCCTCAGTGTTCCTCTGCTTTCTGGTCCCAGCAGACACTGGGACAGCATAAGAGACTCCCTGTGCAATCCCCACGCTGCTCTCATGGAGAGCAGCAATGGGATTAGCCTGAGCGGGCTGGTTTAACGATCTGTGCTGTTTCTCCAACCCGGTTGTGCAATACAGCTGGTTTGGAGAAACCTAACTGCGCATGTCTGTTTGGCCGGCCTAAGACCGCCAGCCAAACAGACAAGCGCACTTAGAAGTGCATATACCACTCCACTCCTCTTCCCTCCCATTGCCCAGCACCACCCCTCCCTACACACGCTGGCTCAGCAAGCAGCTGAAAAGTAAAAATATAATAAAATATAATTTTATTTTTCAGCTGCTGACTCTGAGCCAGTGGGGCGACACTCCTCCGCCATTGCGGAGGAGCTGCAGCTGCAGTCAAGCTTAACTTAGAGCCAATGTGCAAAGTATTTATGCAGCACTCAAAAAGTAAGAAGGAGAAAAACTCAACACAAGAATGCTCTCAAATCAATTTAGACACATAGAGTAGATTTTAATCAATTAAATTAAATGTCACCAAAATGAACAATCAGTAGTGTTGGAGATATTAATTTAGAAAGCTTTAGGTTAAAGTAGTTCCAAGAAGCACAAAGCGCCACTCGCGGTTATCTGGTCACACTAGACCAGGGGAGAGTCACAAGTTTAGGCTGACCGCAATGCAGCGCGGGTCGGATACAGGGACCCAGTTTGTTCCGCTGAAGAGTTACCTTCTCAAGTTCAGCGCAAAGAGTTCCGTTAATGTTGGAGGAGGCCAGGTTGAGTAATTTTTTGGCTATTCAAGCATGATGGTGCCCATCAGGGACCCTCTCATTATTATCTAAATAAATGTCACTGTTATCATATTGGGAGTATTTCTCTCATGAAGTATGTTGCCCTTTGAATAATAATGCCCATCCTTGTCATATAATGCCCATTCTTGTCATACCCATCACCAGCACAGGCATCGTCCATTGGAAATCCATTGTATCCGATGGACGTATCTAGAAAATGAATCAACTTTCAATGTAGAAGTACATCATTTAGATTTTGAAAAATGAGAAATTGCGTTCACAGATTTTGAAGTGTCTTTAATACTAATAGCATTTTAGCCAATTTTAGGGCAATTATGCTGAAAAAGAATCCATTTGTTAACATGTTTTAAATGATTTCTAGAGGAGGGCGATTCCCCAGTATCCATGGGGAGTGTCAGGTTTCCACCACCACTATTAAGAACGCTGAGATCAATTAGGATCCACCTCTTTTTGTTGTAACATTTTTAACTGATCTTCCTGAATAAACTTTGCGAGGGACAGAAGGAGTGACTCGGTCCCTAGCAGCACTGAGATGCTACTCAGCCTGCACTTGTCCTACTATCGCATCCCCGCACTACCACTACTTACTCATAGTCACTGCACTGCAGTGCTAGGAATGGTCAATGGCAGAGTCACACCAGGTTGTTTTTGGTTAATTTTATAGTATAACCCGAGGCGTACATAATAGCTTAAGCCTTAAGTGTCGGAAGAGCTTTGTTCATTGGCTTTAAGCTGTGAATCCAATTTGGAATGACATGAAGCATTATTGTTTTCTCAATTCACACAGGTGTGGAGAAGCTCCCTAGGCATTTAGTTAATGAAATGGTTCTTCCGGTTTGGGGCACTTTTCATGAGTGACCCAGTAAAGGGGCCCTAATTGCACTGCCAATATTACCAATGCAGCGACACCGGTGATATCGGCCCCAGTTATTACTCGGGATCACGAGCTGATATCCTGTAGACCCCATTGCATTTTGAAGAACATACGGAATCGGTGTTGCTGCATTGATTTCTGCATGTACACTCATAAGCCCAGAGCATTTACCAGGGGCAAAGTCCTCTACTTATGACAGGGGGAATTTGTCTCTCGTAAAATATGCTAAATAAAGGTACCTGGTATTCTTGATTATAGATAAAGCTGTGACCGAGTGACAGGCTGCGCCAAGAATTGCGGTTCACTAGTAATACGCAGGGTCACTGGAATTATGTGTCAGGAAAGGGTCAAATTATGCGGCAACGTTGATTAAATTATGCCACAAGAAAAGGCAAATTATGCGGTATTATGCAGCACATTCTGTGATACTATTCTTTATTTTGTCATTTTTAAACTTGTTAACACTATCTGGGCTTTAGTTGTACCTCATTAGTACCAGTTTAGCACCCAAATATAGCAATAAGCTACAGAAAGATTACCAGTCAACCTTTGCAAAAGGCCTTCCACTGTACGGCAATACATGTCGCTGCATTTTTACTAACTATTGAACCGTTTGAGTAACTTTTGAACCGTTTGAGTTAGAAACAAATTTTTTTGTGTGAAAATCTGCAGATTATGCAGCAGTTGATGGATTATGTGACAATGCAGCTAATCTACAATTATGTGAAAATCACCAAGGCCGCAAAATCGCATAATTCCATTGGCTCTGGTAATAAGTCCCAGATTCTGTACTGGGGACCCCCTGGGGTTTAAGAAGGTTTTACTCTTCGAAATAAATAGAGTTGTGGTAAAATAACGTAACCCCTTAATTAAAATAGGTTGTAATCCTCACAGATGTTTCAGATTATATTTTGTAACCGGAGGTTCCTACTGAAAATCCAGTGACATCTATGTAGTCCGAAGCCACTAAAAGTGGATAGGGCTCGGAGCAGGGCCAGTGGCCTACCAAGCTTGCCCACTACTTTCCCTCAATATCAGAACACAACTGACATATTTATAATTTCACTGTGTACTGTGTAACCGTGAAACAAAGTAAGACGTAAGGCTAGTTAAGGACTTGCAAAGGCGGGCTAAAAACTAAGGGGCATATTATCAAGGGCTCTATCGCCGCTTTAGCGGCACTTTTTGCCGCTAAAGCGGCGATAATTTTATCGCCCTATTAGCAAGCTGTCGCTAACAGGCGTTAGCGACAGCTTTCAGGCGTTAGAGGCCGCGTTTTCCATCGCCTTGCATGTCAGCGATAATTATCGCTAATGACATGCAAGGAAGGCATTCCCTACTAAATGCGACTGAATACAGTCGCTAACACCACTACCCCCTATTAGCAAGGCAGGCGAAGCGATAAAATAATTCGCGCTAAGCGCGTTTATCGCTAGATTTTAACACCTGCTAGTGAAGATGACTTACCTGTTTGAAGTATAGGAGGTGGATTCTAATGCTGAATCCACCTTAGCGTTACATGCGAGAATATCGCTGGTTTCCAGCGATATTCTCGCATTTTGCCGCTATCGCTGGAATAATCATCGCCATAACGCTAATTGTTGCTAATACAGCGTTAGCGTGGCGATATATTCCAGCGATAGCTGGCGATAAAATATTTATCGCATTTTGTTGCTAATATGGCCCTAAGGGGCATATTAGCAAGATCCACGTTAAAATTATCGCCGTTTTAGCGGCAGGAAACTGGCGTTAAAAGGGCGATAATGGGCTTGCTAATATGCGTTATAGAATTCCAATAGAAGCCCAGGTTAGATGTCCTGCACATCTAACCTGGGCTTCTATTGGAATTCCATAACGCATATTAGCAAGCCCATTATCGCCGTTTTAGCGGCAGTTTCCTGCCGCTAAAATGGCGATAATTTTAACGTGGGTCTTGCTAATATGCCCCCTGATAACTAATATAACAAAAATTCTTTGGCCGACCATCAATTTGTCATTTATTTATTTCAGAACATCAATCATAGTTCAGAACTTCTCATGATGATCGAAGATTTTTTATTTTTATTTTTCTGAGTTCAAAATGTGAATGCCTCGAAGCCTTTCACCATGTGACATTAGTGATTTTTGAAAAGCTTGTGAATTAAAATCATTCTCATTTTCTTTAAACTAGGATCTAATTGAAGCCATTCTTTGCAGCCCTACACTTTAATTGCCTTTCATTGCCACTGAGGGGTGCGTGGTCTAGTATATGCTGTTTTTCTGAATGAGTTCAACAAATATTGGACCCATTGCAAAAAACGACTCGAATTTTGTAATCACTAGGCTGTCAGATGCATTTCAATCCCTGACAGTTTATTTTTAAATTCTGTGATGTCGTCTTCATGTATGTGCCTTACATAGTTTATGCAGATTACAGATAACTGGGTTTATAATATTGGGAAAATGTTCCACTTTGTTTTTGCAATCTGTTGGGACCTTCAGAAAGTATTTGCTATCATTTCAAATGACATTGTAGTGCTCTCATCTCCCACCGGATTTCTATGAGGACATTGTCAAGGACCAGAGGCAAAAGTCTGTTGCAGTGCGTCTTCTTTTGCATCACTGGGTGACAGCTTCTTTCCCTGCTTTTTGAGAAGTCTGATTCCAAATTTCAGACTTGCCCATCATCCCTCCTCATAGCAGCCGAAACGAAAAATAACAAATTGATGGCTGAGCGAATGATTGTGTTGCAGTGTTCATCATAGGACTTTGAGTGCTGTTGATATAGTTCTCTTTCTCTGTTTGTGCTGAATCCAGCGCCTTAGGGGCAAGGGCCGCTAGTGCTAATGATTGTGGTGGGCATCTTATTATCATACTGGGGGAAGAGGCAGGGGAGGAGATGAAATATCGAGAAGTAGGAAAGAACTGGCTTCTTGCTACTTGGTGAGGAAATTGGCCTAATATATGTATTATTCTGGTGGGGAAGTGGTTTGGAAGGGGCCTGCTGCTCATGTGCTGAGCGAGGTCTTCTTTGAATGGAGGCACAAGCTAGGTCAGTGACATCATATTAGAGGGTGTGTGGGTTCCAATAGCATCCATAGGGCTTCATTGTTCACTTATTGCTATGGCCTAGGTCTGAATTAGCAGAGATTGTTTTATTGAAATGGCTAGGGCGGGATAGGCTGATGGGGACAATGTAGGTGTGGGTGGCAATCATTTGTTGCCCATCCTGCTGCTCTCTTATGAGTAAAGTCAGCTCTAGGTCTCGTGGTAATGTAAACTTATGCCCTGGGGAGGAGGTGGTCCCCGGGGCTGCGGGGGGCCGCACAGTCCCCCCCATTTAATTTCAACGTATGCCCCGGGGAGGTGGCGGTCCCCGGGGCTGCAGGTGAGCTGCGTGCCCCCGCATTTTTTAAAATTAAAGTTACGGGGAGGTGGCAGCCCCAGGGGCTCTGGGGGGTCCATGTGGCCCGCATCAAATTACAATAAAGTCCCAGGGAGGTGGTGGCCCCTGTGGCTGTGAGAGGGTCGGACAGGCCCCCCCCTATTAAAATGAAATAAGCCCTGTGGGGGTGGCAGTCCCCGGGGAAGCAGGGAGGCCATAAGCCCCAGGAGGCGG
The DNA here is from genome assembly GCA_963921515.1 of Calotriton arnoldi. Taxonomy (NCBI): domain Eukaryota; kingdom Metazoa; phylum Chordata; class Amphibia; order Caudata; family Salamandridae; genus Calotriton; species Calotriton arnoldi. The sequence goes on along the minus strand of CAWUFW010014348.1, from coordinate 143,732 downwards.
GGCCCATGCACCCCCCTCCTTTATTAAAACAATGCCTCGGGACCTGGCCCACCCGGGGGTCAATAATAAACAAAGCGTGGGAGCCCGCGCTTCATTTTTTTTCAATTTTCAGCCGGACTCACGGATCCCGCCGAAATTTTTAAAAAATGCTTTTTTTTAACCTTGAGGGTCCAATTTGGACCCCCCCAAGAGGCCTAGGGGGTCAGGGTGTTTTTACCCTGCCCCTTTTTCTTTTTCTCACATTTTTTGTGGGACTCAGTTCAACCGCATCCCAAGATGGCTGCCAACACTTCCTGGTTGAAGTGTTGACAGCCAATCAAATTTCAGTAGGGTTTCAGTAGGCTGTTCGGCTCCCAGATCTCTATATATTTTTTTAACTCAAATATCTCTGAAATTACTGAACAGGTTTACACAAAATTACAAAAAGCACGCTTTCTGGCCCAACATTTAGCTTTCTGCCAAATTTGGTGCAATTCCGTTCAGCATTTCGGGCTGTAGTCGTGTTCAAAAAATGAAAAATCCCCATAGACATAACATGGGGAAAACACGTTTTGGGACCCCGCCTTTTTCTCACGCCCCTGGTTAATGGATCACCCCAAAACTTTCAACACAGCAGCTAAACCAAAAAGGGGAAGATTTTTGAAAATGTCGTGAAGATTCCTCAAGCAGCGCTAAAGTTATTGGCAAAACAAAAAACGCTTTTCCTATGGAAACTTTGGTCCTAACTATAACTACCTATATATATATATATATTTGCATATCCTTACGTCTCTCGTCCATAAGGCAAAGTCGCACTCAGGATTTAGTAGGAAAAGAAAAGTTTTATTGACTGATGCGTTTCAACACAACGGTCTTTGTCAAAGTCACTCCGTAACCTGGAAGTGGCTGTGTTTAAATGCATTCTCAGGGTCAAATAAACATAGAAAACATATGCAAGCATTGGAGTCTCCATACATCTGAGAACAGACTCCGGTCATGTGATAAGCATTTAACATTTTTTTCAAAGCTTAGTTCAACGACTCTCAAAATTAAGTATGAATCAATAGTGCATATTATATATCATTTGCAGGGGTGTCATAATAACAAATTTAAGTGGTTACCAGCCTGACCTCGCGCTGCCACCACAAGTCAGCAAAGTGAAAGGCGAGTGCTATTTCACGCTGTCAGCCCAGCATCGCGCTGCCACCGCGTGTGAGCAAAGTTGAAAGCTAGTGCTTCTTGAAAGCTGCCATTATTATAAAAAACGCACGTTTTTCAATCATGGCTGAGCCGAACTGGCAATGACTGCTATCTTACACGATACAAGGCAAGTGCCTATGTCTCTAAGATGCGCCTCCTACACCCTGCTAGCTGTGACAGCCCGCCCTGTGGCGCTATGCTTGTAGCGTGTATTCTACCCTGTGGCGCTGTGCTCCTACCGGCCGGTTGTGCACTCGTCTAGTGACCCCTTCTGATATGAAAATAGGAAAACCCCACATCTATAAAAGGAGAATGCCCTTACAAAAAACACACTAACATAAACCCACCCTAGGTGCTATAAAAAGAGAGGGTGTGTGAATTTCAGACACTCGTTGTCAAAGCAGCCGCTTTGAGGAAGTGAGATCCATATTTACAAGTAACGGAGGAGATACAGGTGGAGCATTAAGTTAGAAAAAGAAAAAAAGAGAAAAAGAAGCGGAGTAAAATCCCTGAAAGATATATATATATATATACAGTGTCCAAAATTCATGGAAGGGCACCAAAGGTATATGATATCTTCTCTACCCTAGATGCACATGGAGGTCCTCCTCATGGTTGAGGCCACCAGGGATCTTGCTCTGTAGGCGGATAATATACTCGGATTCCAGGCGTCGCAGGCTGCTTTCCCGATCTCCTCGGGCTTGGGTTGGGATCCTGTCAATACCAAAATAAGACATCTTAGAACTGATATCAATAACATTCCTGTGCTCCAAATCGCAGTGCTTGGCCACTGTGTAAGTCAGGTCCCTATTTCTAATGGCACGCAGGTGTTCCAAAATTCGTTTCTTCACTGGGAAGATCGTGCTCCCAACGTAGCGCAAACCACAAATGCAGGTCAAAACATAAACAACAAAATCTGTGTTACAATTGATAAAGTTACGTATTTTTTCACTTTTACCTGTTAGCAGATTGTATTTCTTAACATTGCAACTGTTGCTACAGGCCTTGCATCGCCCACACTTATGGAAACCAGGGAGTTCCCTCAACCAAGTTCCCTGGGTTTTGCTACCCCGTGTCCGGTGGCTATGTACAAGTGTGTCCTGCAATGAGTCGCATTTCTGGTATGTGATATGTGGTTTCGGGCTGACCAGCTTGCCTATCACCACATCACTCCTGACTAGATGCCAATGTCTGCGTACTATTCTTTGAATTGCCTGTGAGGCGTTATTAAAAGTAGTTATCAGTCTCACCTCCTGCTTAGTCTTATCCTTTGTCTTAGGAACCAGGAGGCTATTCCTATCCCTTGCAGAGGCTTTCTCTACTGCTATTCTGATGGTTTTGCCCGTGTTACCCCATGTCTTAAAACGACCCAGCATGTTCTTCTGTTCCTTAACATAAGCCTCCATGGAACTACAATTTCGCTTTGCACTGAGGAGCTCACCATAAGGGATGCTCCTCTTCAAACCATCTGGGTGGTGACTCCGGGCATGCAGTAAGCTGTTCCCCGCAGTTGCCTTTCTGAACAAACTTGTGTGTAATACTTCATCTTTAACCTCAACCAGGACGTCAAGGAACTCAATCGTGGTGGCGTGAACCTTACTGGTGAACCTAAGATTTAAAGTGTTGTCTGATAAACCTGTGATAAACTTGTGTAACAAATCCTGTGGACCATCCCATATTAGAAAAATATCGTCAATGTAGCGGGTCCACAGGATAAGGTTGTCCATGTAAGATTCGTTGTCCCTGTGCCATAGGTGCTCCACCTCCCACCACCCCATAAACATACAGGCGTAGCTGGGAGCGAAGCAACTTTCCATCGCAGTCCCTGTGTATTGCTTATACCATTTATCCTCAAAAAGGAAACAGTTATTATGTGAACAGAATTGTAGCATGTTTAACAATAGCATAGTGTGATCATACATAGAGAGGGGCCTGTCTCGAAAGAAATATTTGCACGCCTCTAGTCCCAAACTGTGCTCAATACATGTATACAGGGACACTACATCCACTGTAGCAAGAATATACGAGACCTTCCAAGGGATTCCCTGTATTTTTTAGAGGAAATCCATGGTGTCTCTGCAAAATGAGGGCAAATTGATCACATATTGGCACAGGAAGTAATCCAAGTAGATGGAGGAGTTCTCTAAAAGGCTCTGGTTGGCCAAAATTATAGGTCTGCCCGGCGGGTCTGTTGCATGTTTGTGTACCTTTGGGAGCATATAAAACACCGGGATAACAGTAGTTAGAATGTTGTTTAATGGTCGCTACGTAAGACGATAGTGCTACTGCCGTAGCGACCATTAAACAACATTCTAACTACTCCGGAGTGCAGTGGGTTCCTTTGTGGATGTTTGGGAGCCGTTCCTTTTTCATGAGTAACAGTGCGTGGCGAAGCGCTTTCTCACACTGCACCACCAACACTAAGGTAGCTGAAAGGGAAACTCGCCAGACACAGGAGAATATATATATATATATATATTTACCAACAAACGTCCCAGAGGCTGCGCCACGGAACTGGTCTGAGGCATTGCAGCGCCGAAATTCAAAGATAATAAGGACTCTTCTGAAGGCCCTGAATCCTACAAAGGAAAAGAGATGGTGTTTATATTTACAGTTATCACAGATACCCACTGAGGGAATATTGTCGAGCTCCAAAAGGGACTACTTTTCCCAGAATGCACGAAGAAATATGCACTACGCACATGCCTACCAAAGGTAATTAGAAACACCTGGACATTCAATTACAAATAAAAGAGAGCCTTTCTGTGAAACTGTTTACCCAAGCCTATGATTAAGATGCTGTAAAGCATTGAAACGCGTCAGGCAGCAACATGTAAATGAGGGACACGATGGAGAGTCATAGGTACAGCCTGGATGGAAGAATTTTGGCCGAGTGACCCCCCGAAGCGCTGGGACGTTTGTTGGTAAATATATATATGTATTACCTTCTGGCGGTCGCCAGTAGGTAGTTATAGTTAGGACCTTGTTTCTATTCAAAAAGCGTTTTTTCTTTTGCCAATATCTTTGACGCCGTTTTCCGAATCTTCGCGAAATTTTCCAAAACAATGGTTCACTCAGGTCAGCTCCTGTCTTGAAAGTTTTGGGGTGATTCGTCAAGCGGGGGCCGAGAAAAAAGGGGGGTCCCAAAACGCGTTTTCTCCATGTTAATTTCCATAGGAATTTTGGAACAGGCTACAGCCCGAACTGCGGAACGGAATTACACCAAATTTGGCAAAAAGATAGCTCTTGGTTCAGAAAGTGAGCTTTTCTAAAATGGTGTAAATCCGTTCAGTAGTTGCTGAGAAATTTAAAAAAAATATATATCGATATCTGAGCACCGAGGAGGTTTGCGAACCCTCCCGAGCATGAGCTTCATTCTGATTGGCTGCCAACACTCCAAACCAGGAAGTGTTGGCAGCCATCTTGTGACTCGGCAACCGAGTCACAAGAAAACAGTACAAAAAAGGTGAAAAACAAGAAAAGGGGGCAGGGTAGAAACACCCTGACCCCCTAGGCCTGCTCAGGGGGTCCCGCAAGGACCCCCAGGCCCCAAAAAAGCATTAAAGAAATAAAAATCGGCAAAATTCATGCTGGGTGCGTGAATCCTGCTGAGAAAATAAAAAAAACGAAGCGCGGCCTCCCGCGCTTTGTTTCTTTGAGCCCCCGGGTGGGCCAGGTCCCTGGGGCAATTATATGCAGGGGCCCGTGGGTCCACTGCAGCCCCGGGGACCGCCACCTCCCCAGGGCTTAGTTTATTATGCGCGGGGGCATGTGGCCCCCACAGCCCCGGGGACCGCCACCCCCCTGGGGCATGAAAATAAATGCGTGGGGGGCTCCAACCCCCCCACGCTGCCCCAGGGACCACCACCTCCCCGGGGCTTTAATATATATGAGGTGGGGGGCCTCGCAGGCCCTCCCAAGGCCCACAGACTGCCACGTCACCGGTGCTTTCGTTAATTATAGGCGGGGGGCCTCGCAAGCCCCCCCAAGCCCCAGGGACCACCACCTCCCCGGGGCTACCTTCATTAATGGGGGGGCCTCGCTTGCCCCCCCATGCCCCGGGGACCACCACCTCCCCGGGGCTATGCAAATGTAGGGAGGGGGGCCGCGCGGCCCTCCTCCTGGAGCCCTCAATGGCCCTGGGGACCCCACTCCCCAGGGCCAGCTCCTGCAATGTCCCGGGGTGCCTACCCCAGGACATTGCCGTTTAGCAAACACTGCTTTGCTTCTTGGAAGCAAGAGCAGGAAACCTGCACTCGCTTCCAAGAAGCAAAGCAGATTTGCTTTTGGGCAAGGGAAGCTGCATGTTAGCAGCTCCCCTTGCCCAAAAGCAATGCTGGCTCCCGCAGGAGGCGGGGAGCCGGCAGGGACCGTGGGGGCATTGGGGCTCCCTCCACAGTCCCCAACTTGAGGGCCGGCCCAGAGGGATGGGGTCCCGGGGGCCAAAAGTGGCCCTGGAGGGGGGCCACTCGGCCCCCCTCCCCTTTAATTAATTAAAAAAAAAAAAGGCCGTCCCCGGGGGATTGGGTCCCCGGGGCCATACTTGGCCTCAGGAGGGGGGCCACGCGGCCCCCCTCCTAAATAAAAAAAAAAGTAAGGGCTGGCCAGGCCCCGGGGGATGGGGTCTCCGGGGCCAGAAGTGTCCCAGGGAAGGGGGGCCACAGGGCACCCCTCCTGAATATTATTATTATTATTTTTTTAAACGAGGCGGGGGATGGGGTTCCCGGGGCTGATAAAGGCCTCAGGAGGGGGGCCGCACTGCCCCCTCCAAAAAAAAAAAGAAAAAAGGGTGGCCAGGCCCTGGGGGATGGGGTCCCCAGGGCCACAAACTATGGCAAAAGAAGGGGGGCCACACAGCCCCCCCTTCTAACAAAACAAAAAAAAGAAAAGATGGCATCTTGCCAGAGGCCCCACCCCCTTCCAGCACCACTCTGCAAACGCGCCTCCTGGCGCTTTCTAAGTTGGGGGATTAAGTCCCCTTCATTCCTGAGGGTCCCTGGGGGCCAACTAGCCCACCAGGTACCTCCAGTAAGCCCCCCACAGTGGGATTGCTGAGAGGTGGTCCGAGGCCATGCCCCTTTTTACACCACTCTGCAAACGCGCCAGTGGTTTTTCGGCTTAAGCAGGCGCGGACCACAGGTTGGTGCTTCAATTCTGTTTATTGCTTAGACGGCCATTACGCGTTTCGGTCCAGCCGGACCTTGATCACATGACAACGCCGATGTGTTTCTTTTACCCCATTTAAAGTGCTCAGTGCTATGGTAATTAGTGCAGAGGAGTAGACATGGAAAAGATACTGACACATAGTGTGTTTAACATTGTACATTCTTTGCATTTCGTCATGCCAATCCCATATAGTTATGACAATACCCAAAAAAACAACATACATATTTGCTTAAATATCTGTATAAATACATGGGTAAAATCGTAAAAAGGTGGGAATCTTCACTTCAACTACAAAGGGACAAGTTCTAAAATTATTGCACATTGGATTGAATAAATACATAATTAAATAAATAAATAATTATTACTTATTAAAAATACTTTTCCCAGAATATATGATAAATGTATAAAAATTCACATTTACATCAATTCATAAACAATATATTAACAATATTTTTAAATATGTAAAAATATTAAAATTGTTTAGTATATTCAAAAAAGTCCTTAATTAATTTATTTAAAATCCGTAAAATGGCTTTAAAGCATAAATGCAGTATAATTCTAGTGCAATTATGTTTTATCTCCTATGGAGGTTCTTTGGAAAGATAATACTTGTCGTATTTTGATCTGGTTCCATTCTACTCGTTATAAAGTGCCTGTGCAAAAAAATATGTGTACCAAAGTGCAAGTGCAAATAGTGATGTTGAGTTAAAAAACCACTATATATGTGGTTTCGGTGAGTATGGCAGCCTCGTTCTTTTGTATTCTATATATGTTTATTCCTTACACCCTATATATTTTAATGAGCAGACGAGTGTAAAGGTACTAATTAGTTCACCCTTGGACATAATAAAGTGTGTACAAAAAAGTCTAAAAACAGGGAGAATAGTTAAAATTGGATAAGATAAATAAAGACATCCACAGCCCTTAAAAAACTGTTTAAGATGAAATTTCTAAAATATCCATCCCTCTGTTTTTATACCTCTGGTTGGAGTGAGAGAGTCTGCAAATTCCTTTGAAGCCTCATGACTCTCTTCGATACCATTAAGGCTAGACTTTTAACACCATCTCTCCATGTGTCCTGTGCTTATCTATAAGCACGTATATAAGTCCTCTATGGTATTTAGACCTCCTGAGGCTTTACTGTCCAACTAACTATAACGTCCCTGAAACCTGTGTTTTTTTTAGTGAATTTCTAAGGTTTTTTAAATGCTAATTTCTAACTATAACGTCTCTGAAACCTATGGTTTTTTCAGTGAATTCCAAAGGTTTTTTAAATTCTAATTTCTAACTATAACGTCTCTGAAGTCTATGGTTTTTCAGTGAATATATATATATATATATAATCTACTGGCGGTCGCCAGTAGATAGTTATAGTTAGGACCTATTATCCATAGGAAATCCGCAACATTCTATTCCCAATAAGTTTGGGGTCGTTTGACGAATCATCGCGAAACTTTCAAAACTAGTGGGGCGCTCCGGTCCACTCCTGTCTTGAAAGTTTCGGGGTGATTCATCAAGCGGGGGCCGAGAAAAAAGGGGGTCCCAAAACGTGTTTTCTCCATGTTAATTCCCATAGGAAATTTTAGCCACGGCTACAGCCCGAACTGCTGAACGGAATTACACCAAATTTTGCAAAAAGGTAGCGCTTGGTTCAGAAAGCGACCTTTTTTTTAAATGGTGTAAATCCGTTCAGTAATTGCGGAGAAATTCAAAAAATAAGAGTGAAAAAATCAATTTCCCATAGGAAACTTTATGCAAGGCTACAGCAAAAACTGCTGAACGGAATTACACCGAATTTGGCAAAAAGGTAGAGGTTGGTTCAGAAAGCACCCTTTTAAAAATGGTGTAAATCCGTTCAGTAGTTGCTGAGAAAATCCAAAATAAAAGTTTCTGATATCTATGGCCGCGGTGGATCCGCGCACCCTCCCGATCACGAGCTGCATGCTAATTGGCTGTCAACACTCCAAACCAGGAAGTGTTGGCAGCCATCTTGTCCCTCGGTAGAACAGAGGCACAAGAAAGCAGTGAGAAAAACACGAAAAACGCGAAAAGGGGGCCGGGTAGAAACACCCTGACCACCTAGGCCTGCTCAGGGGGTCCCACAAGGACCCCCAAGGCCCCAAAAAATTATTATTATTTTTTTTAAAAATCAGCAAAAATGCGCTGGGTGCGCGGATCCAGCCAATAAAAAAAGAAATCGAAGCGCGGTCTCCCGCGCTTCGATGCTATTTTGCCCCCGGGTGGGCCAAATCCCGGGGGCATGCGGGGGTGGGTTTATGTTTTATGTGGGGGGCCTCTAAGGCCCCAAGCCCGAGAACCGCCACCCCCGGGGCTTTAAAAAAATGGTGCGGGAGGGCTCTCCGCCCTCCCGCAGCCCCGGGACCACCACCCCCGGGGCTTCTTTTAAAAAATTTAAATAACCTGTGTGGGGGCTCGAGCCCCCACATGCCCCGGGGACCGCCACCTCCCGGGGCACTAACATGTAAATTAGGGGTCCGTTAAGGACCCCGAGTCCCGGGGACCACCACCTCCCGGGGCTGTGCATTTGGATGGGAGGAGGGCCGCGCGGCCCCCCTCCTGGAGCCATTGATGGCCCTGGGGACCACCACCCCCCCAGGGCCAGCTCCTGCAGTGTCCCGGGGTGCCTACCCCCGGGACACTGTAGTTTGCAATGACATGACGGGAGCCTCGCGGCTCCCGTCCTGTCATAGCAAACTGCTTTGCTTCATTGAAGCGAGAGCAGGGAAACCTGCTCTCGCTTCAATGAAGCAGCAGATCGTGCTTTCCACATGGGGAGCTGCATGTCAGCAGCTCCCCATGTGGAAGCAATGCCGGCTCCCGAGGGACGCGGGGAGCCGGCTGGGACCGTGGGGATTGGGGACCCCCACGGTCCCCAACGGAGAGGGCCAGCCCCGGGGGATGGGGTCCCCGGGGCAAGTAGTGGCCGGGAAGGGGGCCATGTGGCCCCCTCCCCCCAAAAAAAAGAATAAAAAGAAAAGAAAAATAAAGGCCTGCCCGGGGATGGGGTCCCCGGGGCAAAGGAGGCCTGAGGAGGGAGCCACGCAGCCCCCTCCTTAAAAATAATAAAAAGAGTGGCCATGCCCCGGGGGATGGGGTCCCCGGGGCCGGAATCGGCCACGGGAGGGGGGCCACGCGGCCCCCTTCCCGTTTTTTTTTTAAAAAAATGAAAAGAAAGGGGTAAGGCCCTGGGGGATGGGGTCCCCAGGGCCCAAAAAAGGAAAAGGAAGGGGGCCACACAGCCCCCTTCGGAAAAAAAAACAAAAACGATCGTGCCACAGGCCCCGCCCCTTCCTTTACCACTCTGGAAACGCGCCCCTGGCGCGTTTGCAGAGGGGAACGACTCCCTTGAATACTGGGGGTCCCTGGGGGCACTAGCCCACCAGGAACCTCCAGTATGCGCCAGAAGGCTGCGTTGCAGAGAGGTGTACAGAGGCCACGCCCCTTTTTACACCTCTCTGCAACGCAGCTCTGCGGCGCTTACTGGAGGTACCTGGTGGGATAGTTGGACCACAGGGACCCTCAGGATTCAAGGGGACTTAATCCCCCAACTTAAAACACGCCATGGGGCGTGTTTGCACAGTGGTGAAGGGAGGGGGCGGGGCTTCAGGTGACATGTGTGCAAACAGGCCCCGTGGCGCGTTTTAAGTTGGGGATTAAGTCCCCTTGAATCCTGAGGGTCCCTGGGGTCCAACTATCCCACCAGGTACCTCCAGTAAGCGCCGCAGAGCTGCGTTGCAGAGAGGTGTAAAAAGGGGCGTGGCCTCTGAACACCTCTCTGCAACGCAGCTCTCTGGCGCATACTGGAGGTATCTGGTGGGCCAGTTGGCCCCTAGGGACCCTCGGGATTGAGGAGGAATTAATTCTCCAACTTTAAACGTGCCACAGGGCGTGTTTGCAGACATGTCACCTCAGGCCCCACCCCTTCCTTCACCATTGTGCAAATATTCCTCTAAAATCAGCCAAACTACGAATTCCGATTTACTCACCTGTTATCAGGAGAGACCTCAGTGCTGCATCTTTGAGCCCAGTACTGATCCTGAAAAGTAATTTTAACCATACTTACCAGTAACTTGAATTTCCTTTCATAGGATATCATTGCCTGCTTTTTGCTGAAAAAAGTTTCTAAGTGTCGATTTTTGAAACATACAAATATTCCTCTAAAATCAGCAGAACTACGAATTCCGATTTACTCACCTGTTATCAGGAGAGACCTCAGTGCTGCATCTTTGAGCCCAGTACTGATCCTGAAAAGTAATTTTAACCGTACTTACCAGTAACTTGAATATCCTTCCATAGGCTAACATTGACTGGTTTCACTTGGAAATTCTTCTAAGTGTGGAGTTTTGGAACTTTATAATATTCCTCTAAAATCAGCCGAACTACGAATTCCGATTTACTCACCTGTTATCAGGAGAGACCACAGTGCTGCATCTTTCAGCCCAGTACAGATCCTGAAAAGTAATTTTAACCGTACTTACCAGTAACTTGAATTTCCTTCCATAGGATATCATTGCCTGCTTTTTGCTGAAAAAGTTTCTAAGTGTCGATTTTTGAAACATACAAATATTCCTCTAAAATCAGCAGAACTACGAATTCCGATTTACTCACCTGTTATCAGGAGAGATCTCAGTGCTGCATCTTTGAGCCCAGTACTGATCCTGAAAAGTAATTTTAACCGTACTTACCAGTAACTTGAATTTCCTTCCATAGGCTAACATTGACTGGTTTCACTTGGAAATTCTTCTAAGTGTGGAGTTTTGGAACTTTATAATATTCCTCTAAAATCAGCCGAACTACGAATTCTGATTTACTCACCTGTTAACAGGAGAGACCACAGTGCTGCATGTTTGAGCCCAGTACTAATCCTGAAAAGTAATTTTAACCGTACTTACCAGTAACTTGAATTTCCCTCCGTAGGCTAACATTGACTGGTGTCACTTGGAAATTCTTCTAAGTGTTGAGTTTTGGAACTTTATAATATTCCTCTAAAATCAGCCGAACTACGAATTCCGATTTACTCATCTGTTATCAGGAGAGAACCCAGTGCTGCATCTTTTAGCCCAGCACTGACCCTGAAAAGTAATTCTAACCGTATTTACCATTATCTTGTATTTCCTTCCATAGGAATCCATTGTCTGGTTTTCAGCAGAAAAGTTTCAAAGTGTCGATTTTCACAAACTACAAATATTCCTTAAAAATCGCCTGTATGACTTAAACGCATTCTTTCAACTGTTTACAGGAGATGCACCAGTGCTGGATCCAGGATCCACCACTGAGTAAGAAAAAGTAACGATAACACTACTTACCTGCTAAGTGAATTTCCTCCCATAGGATAACATTGGTGATTCTATGTGAAAAAGTTTCTGTCAACTTTTAAAATACAATAATATTCCTTAAAAATCACTACTGTAACCAAAACGCTTTTACTCAACTGTTTACAGGAGATGTCCCAGGACTGAATCTAGGATCCAGTCCTGTGGTTAGAAAAGTAATCCATAAAGTAACTAATTGCATTTAACTTGAAATTCACATTGAGCTCAATGTTGCATTGTGTTTGAAATTGTGTTGCCCATTGCAACAACTGTAACTACTGTACTTAAAAGGCTATTGCCTATTTGCAAAGTATTTAAACTAAAGTAATTCATTCTGACAAAGTATATTTTGTAATGTAAAGTATAATGTAATTACAATGTAATTTAAACAATAAAATATCTAAAATAAATAGTTTAAAAAATGTTGTAAATCAGTATCAAAAAAATAAATATAACAATTAATACATTTAAAAATTGTCATTTACAAAACCTTTGAAATTCACTGAAAAAAACCATAGGTTTTAGACATGTTATAGTTAGGAATTAGCATTTAAAAAACCTTTGAAATTCACTGAAAAAACCATAAGTTTCAGGCACGTTATAGTTGGAAATTAGCATTTAAAAAACCTTTGAAATTCACTGAAAAAACCATAGGTTTTAGGGACAGTTATAGTTAGTTGGACATTGCACTCGTACAAAACCATTGAAATTCCCCCGTTATAGTTAGTTCAGGTAACTATAACTCGCGCTCCGCAATGCACTTCTGATGACGTCACATATTACACCACTCATGACATGGTCAGTGACATCACTGATGACATCACTGATGACATCTCAAATGACATCACTGATGACATCACTGATGACATCATCCATGTGATAATTTGATGCATCTTCTCACACCCTAATATAACTTTTGATACACCCACTGTAAATTACAGGCTGCCATTGTCAAAACCATAGACACTCCAACACCAATTACTATATACACACTCACTGATTCTTAGGTCTACACACACACATCTACTCACTCACCCGTACAGTCACTCATACTTATAGTCACTCAGTACAGGACTATTATATGCACTCATACACCAATATAAACACTCACACACCGCCACTCATCCATAGAGGTACTCACACACCTAGTCAGTCATGCAATAAATTAAGCACACACCCATTTACTCATCTATACAGTTATACACACACCAGCTCACTTACTCATACAAATACTAGCACATTCTTACGCTCTTATACAATCACTGATACAAGCACACACTCATCCATACAGTCACTCTCACAATCACACACTCTCAGCATAGCTATTTATATACTCCAACACACATATATACTGCCTTTCACATATGTAGTTACTCACACATGTACCACTGGGACATACATTCACTCACTAACACACTCTTACACACACTTACCCACCCATACAGTCTATCACAGATGCACTCTTGAAACCATCCACCCAGTGAATCACCCACTCACACATCTATGCACAGAGTCGCACACACCCCACCCACACAAACACTCAGGCACCCATACAGATACTCAGACAACCAATCAATAACTCATATAGACACTCATGTAGCTATTCACAAACCCATGCAGCCACTTACACAGCAACAGACAGACGGATACAGACATTCACCCAGTTTAGTCACTAACCCATGCATTCAGTAAGATACGTTTAATCACTCACTTATAGAGTTAGTCACGCACCTACTAAATCATCCATTTAGACACTTATACACCCACTCATTCTTCAATACGCCTTTCCCTATATATATTAAACATATTTAAACTTTACAGAAACACACAGTCACTGGATGATGTCATCAGTGATGTCATTTGAGATGTCATCAGTGATGTCATCAGTGATGTCATTAGTGATGTAATATGTGACGTCATCAGAAGTGCATTGCGGGGGCGCGAGTTATAGTAACCTGAACTAACTATAACGGGGGAATTTCACGGGTTTTGTACGAGTGCAATGTCCAACTAACTATAACTGTCCCTAAAACCTATGGTTTTTTCAGTGAATTTCAAAGGTTTTTTAAATGCTAATTTCTAACTATAACGTGCCTGAAACCTATGGTTTTTTCAGTGAATATATATATATATATATTATCTACTGGCGGTCGCCAGTAGATAGTTATAGTTAGGACCTATTTTGCATAGGAAATCCGCAACATTCTATTTGAAATAACGTTGGCGCCGGTTGGCCGAATCTTCGCGAAAGTTTCCAACTTGTTGGGGCGCTCCGGTCCGCTCCTATCCTGAAAGTCTCTGGGTGATTCGTCAAGCGGGGGCCGAGAAAAAAGGGGGGTCCCAAAACGTGTTTTCCCATTTTCATTTTTCCATAGGAACCTTTAGTCGCAGCTACAGCCCGAACTGCTGAACGGAATTACACCAAATTTGGCAAAGAGGTAGCCCTTGGTTCAGTGTCGTGCCTTTTGCTTAAATGGTGTAAATCCGTTCAGTAGTTCCTGAGAAAATCAAAAGTAAAATCACATATATATCTGGGCGGAGCCTAACCACACATGTCATTGTGAGATCTGATTGGCTGTCAGCACTTCATCCTGGAATTGCTGGCAGCCATCTTGAGACCAATATACATGATAGTACCCCATTTAAATGCATTGTAGTGAATCAAAGATTTTGAGGGTTACCAAAAGGAGAACTATAAAGGGTGATAACAGACTTTAGTTACATTAGAATTCATTTGTTGATGGTACCATACTAATTTCAGGAATTGTGGTGTGTTCTAAGGTGATTTTACCCTGTGAAAAACCTTCTGCTGGGATATCATGAATCATGTTTGAGAGAAAACTATTTTCACATGCTTGTCCCATAGAGTTTTGGAAGGTGCTCCAGAAGCTAAAATGAGAGCATATTTTCTGTAAATTCACATTATCTTTCTCAGTCATGTGAGAATGAAGTCTGACATTCTCAGTAAAACATGTACATCCAACAAGGGCAGAGACTGTCAGTTGATTCCTTTGTGTTCTACTGCAGCTTCCCAGAGTGTTCTAAAGAACAACTAGAGTGCTAACAGCCTTACTTATGACAAAAGTATGGCACACCTGAAGTCATCTTGATTGGAATAAACTGGTAACACTTAAAACATTTAATTTAAAAAGGAACAAAATGATGGGGTTCATTTTGTCATAGAAATTATGGTTAGTGCTGTAGAAAGAAAAATTAGGACATGTTTCAAGTGTGATCTCAAATATCTTCCTGTTATATTTCAACAGGAGCAGCCTGCCAGTTGATGCCTTTGTGTTCTACTGCAGCTTCCCAGAGTGTTCTAAAGAACAACTAGAGCGCTAACAGCCTTACTTATGACAAAAGTATGGCACACCTGAAGCCATCTTGATTGGAATAAACCGGTAACACTTAAAACATTTAATTTAAAAAGGAACAAAATGAGTTTTTTTTTTTTAAAATAGACATTATGGTTAGTGCTGCAGAAAGAAAAATGAGGGCATGTTTTAAGTGAGATCTCAAATCCTCTTCTATTTCATTAGAAAATTCTGACATGCAGACTGAAACAATCACTTTCAATACCAGCAGCAGACTTCCAGTTAACTCCCTGGTGAGCAGTAGCTTTACTACAGTGATCTAATGAGCAACTAGAGTGCTAACATTCTGAATTTATGGCAAATGTGAGACACATCTGAATGCCTTCTTGATGGAATCAAAGTAAAAAACTGAAAGCATTTCCTACTGAGGAGACTGCAGTAAATGAGGAAATTAGGAAACTTCATAACAAAGAAGTCTTCCAAGATGGCCACCAGTGAAAAAAGAGCCCAAATGTAGCACAAATATTACCCAGATGTAGACCACATATAGCGCAATGACAAAAGTGTGCAAAACACTTTTTATTTTTAGTTTTTTTGCAGTTTTATGTAGTGCAGACTGGTCAGGTATTGGAGCGTTGCATCTTAAAACATGACCCCCCTACACTACAAAAACACCACTGCACTACCCTAAACCCTAAAACACTACCCCCAGCACGACCCCCTACACTACACAAGCACCACTGCACTATCCTAAACCCTAAAACACTACCCCAGCATGGCCCACTACACTACCCAAACACCACTGCACTCCCTAAACCCTAAAACACTACCTCCAGCACAACCCCCTACACTACCCAAACACCACTGCACTACCCTAAAACATGACCCCCTACACTACACAAACACCACTGCACTACCCTAAACCCTAAAACACTACCCCCAGCACGACCCCCTACACTACACAAGCACCACTGCACTACCCTAAACCCTAAAACACTACCCCCAGCACGACCCCCTACACTACACAAACACCACTGCACTACCCTAAACCCTAAAACACTACCCCCAGCATGACCCCCTACACTACCCAAACACCACTGCACAAACCTAAATCCTAAAACACTACCCCCAGCACGACCCCCTACACTACCCAAACACCACTGCACTACCCTAAAACATGACCCCTACACTACACAAACACCACTGCACTACCCTAAACCCTAAAACACTACCCCCAGCAAGACCCCCTACACTACACAAGCACCACTGCACTACCCTAAACCCTAAAACACTACCCCCAGCACGACCCCCTACACTGCCCGAACCCCACTGCATTGCCCTAAACCCTGAAACACCAGCCCCTGCATGACCCCCTACACTGCCCGAACACCACTGCACTGCCCTAAACCCTGAAACACCACCCCCAGCACGACCCCCTACACTGCCCGAACACCACTGCACTGCCCTAAACCCTGAAACACTACCACCAGCAAGACCCCCTACACTGCCCGAACACCACTGCACTGCCCTAAACCCTGAAACATCACCCCCAGCAAGACCCCCTACACTGCCCGAACACCACTGCTCAGCCCAAAACCCTGAAACACCAGCCCCAGCATGACCCCCTACACTGCCCGAACACCACTGCACTGCCCTAATCCCTGAAACACCACCCCCAGCACGACCCCCTACACTGCCCGAACACCACTGCTCTGCCCAAAACCCTGAAACACCAGCCCCAGCACGACCCCCTACACTGCCCGAACACCACTGCACTGCCCTAAACCTTGAAACACCAGCCCCAGCACGACCCCCTACACTGCCCGAACACCACTGCACTACCCTAAACCCTGAAACACCACCCCTAGCACGACCCCCTACACTGCCCGAGCACCACTGCACTGCCCTAAACCCTGAAACACCAGCCCCAGCACGACCCCCTACAGTGCCCGAAAACCACTGCACTGCCCTAAACCCTGAAACAACCCCCTACACTGCCCGAACACCACTGCACTACCCTAAACCCTGAAACACCACCCCTAGCACGACCCCCTACACTGCCCGAACACCACTGCACTGCCCTAAACCCTGAAACACCACCCGCTGCACGACCACCTACACTGCCCGAACACTACTGCACTGCCCTAAACCCTGAAACAACCCCCTACACTGCCCGAACACCACTGTCCTAAACCCTGAAACACCACCCCCAGCACGACCCCCTACACTGCCCGAACACCACTGCTCTGCCCAAAACCCAGAAACACCAGCCCCAGCACGACCCCCAACACAGCCCGAACACCACAGCACTGCCCTAAACCCAGAAACACCAGCCCCAGTACGACCCCCTACACTGCCCGAACACCACTGCACTGCCCTAAACCCTGAAACATCACCCCCAGCAAGACCGCCTACACTGCCCGAACACCACTGCACTGCCCTAAAACCTGAAACAGCACCCCCAGCAAGACCCCCTACACTGCCCGAACACCACTGCCCTAAACCCTGAAACACCATCCCCAGCAAGACCCCCTACACTGCCCAAACACCACTGCACGGCCCTAAACCCTGAAACACCACCCCCAGCAAGACCCCCTACACTGCCCGAACACCACTGCTCTGCCCAAAACCCTGAAACACCAGCCCCAGCATGACCCCCAACACTGCCCGAACACCACTGCACTGCCCTAAA
Organism: Calotriton arnoldi; assembly: GCA_963921515.1. NCBI lineage: Eukaryota > Metazoa > Chordata > Amphibia > Caudata > Salamandridae > Calotriton > Calotriton arnoldi. The sequence goes on along the minus strand of CAWUFW010014348.1, from coordinate 126,048 downwards.
CCCTGAAACACCAGCCCCAGCACGACCCCCTACACTGCCCGAACACCACTGCACTGCCCTAAACCCTGAAACACCACCCCCAGCACGACCCCCTACACTGCCCGAACACCACTGCACTGCCCTAAACCCTGAAACACCAGCCCCAGCACAACCCCGTACACTGCCCGAACACCACTGCACTGCCCTAAACCCTGAAACACCAGCCCCAGCACGACCGCCTACACTGCCCAAAAACCACTGCACTGCCCTAAACCCTGAAACACCAGCCCCAGCACGACCCCCTACACTGCCCGAACACCACTGCACTGCCCTAAACCCTGAAACATCACCCCCAGCAAGACCCCCTACACTGCCTGAACACCACTGCCCTAAACCCTGAAACACCACCCCCAGCAAGACCCCCTACACTGTCCGAACACCACTGCACTGCCCTAAACCCTGAAACACCACCTCCAGCACAACCCCCTACACTGCCTGAACACCATTGCTCTGCCCTAAACACTGAAACACTAGCCCCAGCACGACTCCCTTCACTGCCCGAACACCACTGCACTGCCCTAAACCCTGAAACACCACCCCCAGCACGACCCCTACACTGCCCGAACACCACTGCACTGCCCTAAACCCTGAAACACCAGCCCCAGTAAGACCCCCTACACTGCCCGAACACCACTGCACTGCCCTAGACTCTGAAACACCAGCCCCAGCAAGACCCCTACACTGCCCGAACACCACTGCACTGCCCTAAACCCTGAAACACCAGCCCCAGCATGACCCCCTACACTGCCCAAACACCACTGCACTGCCCTAAACCCTAAAACACCAGCTCCAGCACAACCACCTACACTGCCCGAACACCACTGCACTGCCCTAAACCCTGAAACACCAGCACAACCCCCTACACTGCCCGAACACCACTGCACTGCCCTAAACCCTGAAACACCAGCCCCAGCATGACCCCCTACACTGCCCGAACACCACTGTACTGCCCTAAACCCTGAAACACCAGCCCCAGCACGACCCCCTACACTGCCCGAACACCACTGCACTGCCCTAAACCCTGAAACACCACCCCTGCACGACCCCCTACACTGCCCGAACACCACTGCACTGCCCTAAACCCTGAAACACCACCCCTGCACCGCCCCTACACTGCCCGAACACCACTGCACTGCCCTAAACCCTGAAACACCACCCCCTGCACCGCCCCTACACTGCCCGAACACCACTGCACTGCCCTAAACCCTGAAACACCACCCCCAGCACGACCCCCTTTACTGCACGAACACCACTGCACTGCCCCAAACCCTGAAACACCACCCACAGCACGACCCCATACACTGCCCGAACACCACTGCCCTAAACCCTGAAGCACCACCCCCTGCACGACCCCCTACACTGCCCGAACACCACTGCACTGCCCTAAACCCTGAAACACCACCCCCTGCATGACCCCCTACACTGCCCGAACACCACTGCACTGCCCTAAACCCTGAAACCCCACCCCAGCACGACCCCCTACACTGCCCGAACACCACTGCACTGCCCTAAGCCCTGAAACACCACCCCCAGCACGACCCCCTACACTGCCCGAACACCACTGCACTACCCTAAACCCTAAAACACTCCCCCCAGCAACGCAGGCCTGTGGTGCTTACTGGAAGTACCTGGTGGGCTAGTTGGCCCCCAGGGACCCTCAGGATTCAAGGTGACCTAATCCCCCAACTTGAAACGCGCCACGTGGCGCGTTTGCACAGTGGTGAAGGGAGGGGGCGGGGCCTCAGGTGACATGTGCGCAAACATGCCCTGTGGTGCGTTTTAAGTTGGGGAATTAATTCCCTTTGAATCCTGAGGGACCCTGGGGGCCAACTAGCCCACCAGGTACCTTCAGTAAGCACAACAGAGTTGCGTTGCAGAGAGGTGAAAAAAGGTGCGTGGCCTCGGAACGCCTCTCTGCAACTCAGGTCTGTGGTGCTAACTCTAGGTACCTGGGGGGCTAGTTGGGCCCCAGGGACCCTCAGGATTCAAGGGGACTTAATCCCGCAACTTAAAACGTGCCACGGGGCGCGTTTGCACACATGTCACCTCAGGCCCCCCCCTCCCTTCACCACTGTGCAAACGCGCCCTGTAGCGCGTTTTAAGAGGTAGTTTTAATCCCCCTGCCCTATTACGTACTAGGGACTTGCAGAGGAGGTCATGCTAATCACAGGGGTACCCCAACGCATAGTGTTCCCTAGTGTATGTAGGTGTCTTCACTGTATTCTAAGTGTCTTTTAGCACTGGTTAGTCAGAGTCAATTACCACCAGTACCCGTCTGAAAAAGTTGTGGGCACAGGATGATTTTGCAACAAGGCCTCTTTCTACTCCTCTGTTGGTTCTTTCTGCACATCTTTTGCTTCTTTCTGTGCGTTTTTTCTTCTTTCTTCACATGTCCTACCTCCGTAGGCATAGTTAGAAACTAGCATTTAAAAAACCTTTGAAATTCACTTAAAAATCATAGGTTTCAGGCACGTTATAGTTAGAAATTAGCATTTAAAAAACCTTTGAAATTCACTGAAAAAACCATAGGTTTCAGACACGTTATAGTTAGAAATTAGCATTTAAAAACCTTTGAAATTCACTGAAAAAACCATAGGTTTTAGGGACAGTTATAGTTAGTTGGACATTTCACTAGTACAAAACCATAGAAATTCCCCGTTATAGTTAGTTCAGCTAACTATAACTCGCGCCCGCAATGCACTGCTGATGACGTCACATATTACATCACTCATGACATGGTCAGTGACATCACTGATGACATCACTGATGACATCTCAAATGACATCACTGATGACATCATCCATGTGATAATTTCATGCATCTTCTCACACCCTAATATAACTTTTGATACACCCACTCTAAATTACAGACTGCCATTCTCAAAACCATAGACACTCCAACACCAAAAACTACATACCCACTCACTGATTCTTAGGTCTACACACACATCCACTCACTCACCCGTACAGTCACTCATACTTACAGTCACTCAGTACAGGACTATCATATGCACTCATACACCTATATAAACACTCACACACCGCCACTCATCCATAGAGGTACTCACACACCTAGTCAGTCATGCAAAAAATTAATCACACACCCATTTACTCACCTATACAGTTATACACACACCAGCTCACTTACTCATACAAATACTAGCACATTCTTACGCTCTTATACAATAACTGATACAAGCACACACTCATCCATACAGCCACTCTCACAATCACACACTCTCACTTATAGCCATTTAAATACTCTAACACACATATATACTGCCTTTTACATACGTAGTTACTCGCACATGTACCACTGAGATATACATTCACTCACTAACACACCCATACACACACTCACCCGCCCAAGCAGTCCATCACAGATGCACTCTTGAAATCATGCACCCAGTGAATCACCTACTCACACATCTATGTACAGAGTCACACACACCCCACCCACACAAACACTCAGGCAGCCATACAGATACTCAGAGAACCAATCAATAACCCATATAGACACTCATGTAGCTATTCGCAAATCCATGCATCCACTTACACACCAACAAACAGACGGATACAGACATTCACACAGTTTAGTCACTAACCCATGCATTCAGTAAGATACGTTTAATCACTCACTTGTAGAGTCAGTCACTCACGTACTAAATCATCCATTCAGACACTTATACACCCACTCATTCTTCAATACGCCTTTCCCTATATATATTAAACATATTTAAACTTTACAGAAACACACAGTCACTGGATGATGTCATCAGTGATGTCATCAGTGATGTCATTTGAGATGTCATCAGTGATGTCATCAGTGATGTCATCAGTGATGTCACTGACCATGTCATGAGTGATGTAATATGTGACGTCATCAGCAGTGCATTGCGTGGGCGCGAGTTATAGTTAGCTGAACTAACTATAACGGGGGAATTTCTATGGTTTTGTACTAGTGAAATGTCCAACTAACTATAACTGTCCCTAAAACCTATGGTTTTTTCAGTGAATATATATATATATATATAAAGCCAAGATTGCGCTGACAGGCGGCATGGCATTGCCAGTGCTCGCGACGGTCCTCGGTTCCGTCAGAAATAAGTTCACAGATGTTGCCCACAATAATCCACAGCAAACAAGAGGCAGCACACCGATCACACCAATCAAAGTTAGTCACCTATTTAATCGTGCTCAGTACCGACGACACGTTTCGGCTTCACAGAAGCCTTTCTCAAAATTATATGAATGCGTTTGATTACTTCTAGAAACACACTTTTAAGTTCATAAAAAGTGACAACATACTTCAAAAATCAAAAGTGATTGAATCAACACATAATTATCATAATGCAACCTGAAATAGTATTGCTCTGCAATTTCATACTAAACAATAGATAAATAATTAATGGATGAATCAGTGCATTTTTTTAGTACATTATCGTTGCTGCTTCAAACATAACATCCATATGTAAGACATCAACTATAGCTCAAGTGAGCAATATCATGAAAAGCAACAACGTGATGATAACTGAAATAGTATTTCTCTGATTTTTCACAATGAACAATATATGAATGATTATAGATTAATTGGTTCATTTTTAGTACATTATTGATGTTGCTTCAAAAATAAATAAAACATCCATATTAGAGACGTCCAATACAGCTCAAGTGAGTGGAGGAAATTCGAAGTCACACTTATTGAATCAAAAGTACATACATAATGCCAAAATCATAAGTGCAGAGAGTAAAGCAAAACAGTGATGCATAATTAGTGAAAGAGTGCCAAGTGCAATTAATTCCATTATGGTATAACCTGTTCCTCAGATTATTATCAATAATGCACAAGATAAAATTGCCCACTGCGGAACATGGTCAAATATATGAGTGAATACTAGGACAAGTGTCCCTATGTCGTCAAGTATATACTAATACAAAGACATATATCTATTTGATATCAGTTCATAACGATTGATGTATGCCAAACTATATGCTTTGTCTATACATTAGTGTACAACTTCCAATACTGTGGATTCTACTGTATTAGATGCACATTTGAGAATATAGGTAAACTTAAGTTCTGCATTGTCACCTTCAACTGGACCTTATCCATATCAAGCACGGGCAAGCATTATTGATTCAGAGAATAAAAAATCATCATTATGTCTAGGAACAAGCAATTTAACTGGCATAATAATGAACATTTTGAAAATGTGAAACTTTTTTCGTATCAGAGCACCCCAAAGCATTGTTGATACTAGAAATATAAAAATCTTCAATATGTCTGGGGAAAGGCAATAAAGTTACAATTAAGAAATAGCATAGTTTATATGAATATGTGTACATTTGTATGTGTGATCTTCTCAAAGAGCAGTTGGAAGAGGGAGGTGGTGTGTTTTTCTCTGTAAAGGGAATCAATTGAGTCAAGAAGATATGCAAAAAAGAAACATAGAAAACAAAATAATAGATCTAACAATAATATCAAGGTACTGTGAAACCCAGACTGTACATAAAGGATAAGCATCAAACAAGTTAATGTCCAATGTGTGTTGCCTTTCCCTGTCACCTCCTCTGATGTGTTTGCTCAACCTGTCTATGTTGAAGAATATCAGTGATTCATTGTGATTGAGATGCTTCCTCGCAAAATGACGCGCCACTGGATAAGTTGGGTCATTATTTTTCATGGTCCGAATTTGTTCTAAAATCCAATTTTTGGCAGGTAACTTTGAACTGCCAATGTATATGAGATTGCATGGACATTCCAAGGCATTTACTGTTATGTCTGATGTGCAGGTGATACATTTACTGATTGCTTTAGTTTTGCCTGTGGGGAGTACAAATTGTTTGTAGTTCGTGCTGTATTTGCATGCCTTGCATGTGCCACATTTATAGAAGCCTTTTTGCTCCTCTAACCAAGTGTTTGTTTGTTCTAGGAGTAGCTATGGACAAGCATATCTTTAATGGATCTGGGTTTTCTGTAAGTGATTTTGGGCCAATCCTCTATCTTTTTACCTATGATCCTGTTAGTTGCAATTAGATCCCAGTGTTTTTTAAGGCACTTTCTTATTTTGTAGGCATCCTGTGGTATTCAGCTCTCATTTATGTCTAATCCTTTTTCTGTGTTCTGTACTCTGCTGCTCAGCCATTGTGTGCATGATGTCACAGAGTGTTCTTGTGTGTATGGTTGAACGAAAAGTCAGTTGCTGTATGTGAGCTGAGCAGCAGAGATGATGCTCCCGGTGGGGCTGATGCTACTACAACTATCTTATCATCTAATGTTCCTGTCCTGATTGAACTGAAGAATAAATCTATCTTTTGGATATAACATCATCTCAGCGTACTTCTATTTTTGCATTGCGTGTTTTCTAGCATGAGCCTTTCAAATATTTATCTTACTCCCCATGCATGTGCATTGGGTAGTCCCATGCCGTTTATTTAGATGGTAAAGGGCTTACCTGGATCGGCGATTTTTTAAATCCCTTGAACGCTCTCTCCCAACATTCTGTCTGTGACAAGGCGGAATGTGGTGACCAGCAAGGCCTTCACTATGTGTAATTAACGCAGTGACGTATCTCTGGTGACAAGTGCTCGTCAACAATGCGGCTGGTTAGCCACACAGAGTTCTGGATTTTCTCAACTTCGACATGGCTACGTGCTGCATGTGAGCCAGACGGAGTTCTGGATTTGCTGAACCTCAACGTGACTGTGTGCGGGTTGCTCTTTGACGCTGAGGCAGTTTGGTGACTACTTTGAGCCGAGGGAAAGGATTTTTAGCGGAATAACTGTTGGACTGCTCCACAGTCCAGGGTTGGACTTACCTGTCTAGTTTATGATCAATTTCAACCTGCGGCTGACAACGAGGGTTTGAGGTACAGAACTGACTGATTGTACTATATTCATTCGGGTGAGTAATCGCTCACCGGCGGAAGTGATTCACTGTCCTGTAATTTCTACTTTAATAGACATATGAAGTTTTAACTTGTATTTTGTTTATACAAAGGTGTTCTTCTGCACTGTTACTATTTCACTACGTTAATTTTTACTGCAAGTGATTTACATGAGGGTATGAGTAGGTTCTTATTAGTGCTGCGGGTTCTAGCATTTTTCTTTCCTTACTATACTTACTGTTGCTGAGGTTTGAGGTGCGTGCCCATAGCTCTATATCTCTCTTATTTTGTGTGCGAGTGGTCTGCGGAGATTTTGACCCAAATTATATTTTCTGGCATTTTATGGTGTTGGGATATGTTTCTCTCATACCATTTTGAGGTGGTGCATTGCACCCCTAAATTTGCGTGTATCTGTCTGGTGGTGAGCGAATTACTGAGCTCAAACCTTTTTACTGGTACATCTTTTGATGTTGAAACTTTCTGGTGATGGGTAATTATTGTGCTCAAATCTTTTTACATTTACATTTACTAGTGCTAGGATTGTTGGTTGCTTGCATCCTAAACAATTTTTCTTTTTGTTGTGCTGAAACTATACTGGACATTTGCTGCGTTCAAACCTTTTCTGAGTGGTGGTGGGTTCTTCTGTGCTTGGATACTCAAACCACATTTAGGGGGCACTTTCGCTCCATGTTTGCATTTACTGTTGTCTGGTGGTGGACACTTGCTGCGTTCAAACCTTTCTGAGTGGTGGTGGGTTCTTCTATGCGTGGATACTCAAACCACATTTAGGGGGTGCTTTCACTCCATGTTTGCATTACTGATGTGCTGTTTGATGCGCAATGCATTTTGTTGTTCTGGGTGTTGGGACGCTACTGTGGGCTCAAACCCATTTGCGAGGTTACGTTTCTCTATACTTCTATGTTTAATGTGTTGCTTTCTTCATTGCACACTGTTGGAAAACGAGGCAGTACTTGTGAGGCCTGCACAAATAACATGACTACATTTGTCCTTCACTGGGAACCAAACACCCCATTGTAGCGCTTGACTCTCAGAGGGTAGCATTGCAGAGCAGTCTAAGGCTTACTCAAGGGAGGTGGTGTGGGCTAGTAATCGCCCTTTACAAGTACGCAGAAATAACACTCAATGATTGATTGTCGAGTCTTTACCTTGCTTTATAAAAGGAAGAGTATATTTATTAAACACTAACACTACTCAATACTATGCACCAATTTACAAATATACATAAGCTGTTGGAATTACTTTGTGACATTGCATAGCATCTCCACCCCTCCCGCAGGGGGGGTGGGGTCTAGTACCACCACTCCCATATATACACATCATCTTGCCCCCTAATGCAGTGGGTTGACACAACCTGGAGCGAGGGCCTTGCCAACTGGCACCATCCCAGCGGCGACCCACCCCATCATCTCAACAAGCATTAAAAATAGGTACACCTGCTCTGGGGGCACATAACCCTGACTGAGCATCTCATACTGACCATACAGTATGCACCTCTACCTCTTAGTGGCTAACAGTCTGGGTTGTTCTTCCCCTAACGCAGTAGCAAGAATACATGTTTGGGCATCACTTTAAATGAGGTACTTAGCATAGCTGATAACAGTTGTAATGCATTGCAATCACAGCCCTTGAAAGGCATCACAGTTATAATCACAGGATTAAGCATATACAGCCAGACACCCTAGCAGGAAGGTCTGGCAACATAACCCCACTTTGCTTATGACTCCACATTACAGATGTGACTTACAGTCCCACCATAGAAATAACCTTGGTAAATGCACTTCTCGTGCAATTGCACCTCTTCGCCTCCAGGGGATGCCCTTCTCCAGACATCCCCAGCCAGCCTTCCATACATTGAGACAGTCCCTAACGCACCCCCAGCTGCAGAACAAAAGTTCTAGCCCCGGGATGCTTTGACTGTGAGCTAAGCCCTTGAGGGGTTATTTACTTGGAGTCCCCCAGAGATTTAGGAAGGGACTTTAAATCTTCGTGCTGGGGGAGACTGTGTTGCTCCTGCAGCTCCCCCTGCACCTTTGCACACCAACAGCGGGGGCCCCATCTTCCTGGGGCCACCACACGCCGAAATAACCAGGTTTCCTTGCAGGCTTCTGTAGGCCTTGCAAGGCATTATGGGGCGCTTCTCTCCTTGGCGTGCATATTATAGCAGCGGCTCTCCCGCTGCTCCGGGGAGAGCTGCACTGCCCGGGCGGCCTCATGCCGTGTCTTCAGGCATCGGTGGGGGGCCCAGTCCCACCCGGACCCCCAGGTGAGTGATGGCAGCTCGAGGAGCCCACCCCCGGCTGCTCCGGCAGTTTTTCCAGGCCCCTGGCACCTCTTCACCCCCAAATGGGGGAGATCTCATGGCAACTCGGGGAGCCCACCCCCAGCTGCTCCTGCTGGCTCCCCGCCCGGCCTGCACCCTCGTGTGCGGCTGCGGGAGCCAGTGTTTCACTTCTGGTCTTCCCGCTCCTTTGGACAGACCCGGAGACGGCTCCATGCTGGCGGGTCTTCGGAGGAGTGCAACGGCACTCCCCCAGCCTTCCTCCTTCCACGGGGGAATGGGGCAGCACTCCCCCTCCTCGGGGCTTCACTGGGGCCCGGGGTTGAGGGTCCCGTGCTCCTTCCAGGAGGTCATCAGGGGAGGCGGGACGGCGCTCCCCGGCTTCGGACCAACTCGCCACGGGGGACTGCGTCGGCACTCCCCCTTCACACTGCAGCCACCGGGGGCCTGGAGTTGGGGATCCTGGGCCCCAGAATTCTTCACGGGGAGCGCGACGGCGCTCCCCAACTTCCGCTTCTTCTGCCGGGGGCCAGGGTAGGCTCCTGGTACCCCCTGGGGACTTTCACGGGGACCCCGACTTCGCCAATAACGTCGGGGCCCAGAGTTGGGATCCCGGCCCCTAGAGTCATCTTCACGGGGGGCGCAACAGCGCTACCCGCCCTCTGTTGTCACCGGGGGCCAGGGTGGGCTCCTGGCACACTGTTCAAGCCACTTCACGGGGAGCGCGACGGCGCTCCCTGACTTTGCTTCACGTGGGGGCAGCCCCTGGGACCTGACCCACCCGGGGGCACATCTTGGACCAGTGGCGGAGCCCCACGGGCTTCGTCGTCGGTCCTCGTAGAGGTTAAAGGTCGCCTACCTTCTGGCTGGCATATCTCGGCCCTCAGGCGACAGATCGCACAATGTTGGCCTCTTCTTGCTCCTGGTGGCGCTCCCTAGCCACTGGGAGCCCTTTCCTTCGCCCTCCTGGTCTCAAGGAGGGTGATCTCAGCAGGGAGCTGTCTTCACTGGCTCCCTGCACCAGCCTTTTCACCAGGCTCTGCTCCTGGGCCTCTCTTCTCCCTGCGCAGAGGCCCAGGCTTCTGCTCACTGGTCCTGGTCTCCCCTTGTGGCGCAAGTCAGGGTCCTGGGCCAGTCTGGAGGTTCTTCCTTCCAGCTGCCCATGGCGCCAGGCTCCAGCACCAGTCTTCCTCAGCAGACCACACCCCAGAGAGAGCTCCTCTTCCTGTGCAAGCTCTTTTAAAAGCATCTGGAGGGGGCTGGCAGGAAGTCTCTGCTTGCCCTATCAAGCAGCGACACATCACCTCTCTGCCCCTGCTCCCTCCTTCCTGCCCAGGCCTCTGGGTCAGTTCAAAATGGCGTCGTCCAGGGGTCTCATGCCACATGGTCTCTGAAAGCCCCTTCCCCCCTTGCTGCCTTCTCTCCAGAGCAGCTTGGTGCCTGGCACCAGGTGACAGCTGCTGATGGATAACCGGGTAACTCCACCCATCTTCTCTCCCTCTGGGAGAGGAGACCTTAGCCCTTGGAATGCTTGTAGTGAAGGGCTAGGCCTCTGATGCTACAGCTTGGGGAGGAAGGTCATTAATCCAGCCTGGCAGGGTCAGCCCCAGTCAGGCTCTGGTTATGAGCTGACTCAGAGGAATATGACATTTCTGGATGACCCAAAAGCAGTACAGATATGACTTTGGACTCTGCAGAATACTTCTTCTCACCTAAGTTACAGTGGACTTTAGTGCGTGTCTGGAATTTGTAGGCCCTAGGGAAGTGAAACTATCCCATGTGGTCCACATCCTCATAGGGGAATAATTAAGTGGTCTTTCAGTGAAAACAGTGAAGCACACTGACTTTCCCTTACATGTTTCTTCCCATTGTATAAAGCCTATTCCATGTCACCACCCAGCTCTGCATAAATCCTGCCACACCATTCAATTTGTAGCTGCTCCTGGGCTGCGCACGCCAGGAATCTCCCCTGCGCAGCCCCTACACGTGTGCACACACATGTACACAGGTGTCTGCATGTAACCAGCCCGGTGCCCCTTACTCCGGTTGCCGCGCAGTGGCCTACCCTCACCAGGGGAACACCGGTAAAATCCACATGCAGTCTCTTTCATCATGAGGTCACTGTGGGTGAGTCCCAACTTATGAGGCTCTCCCACAGTAAAAGCTCAACAATTAGGTGTTCAAAAAGCGAAAAGTCCGGGCTGGTCAGAACCACCTTCTAACACACGCCACGCCCAGCTGATTCCTACAGGGAAGAAGTAGCCACTCTACATGGGTACTCTTCCCGTAGTCAGCGATAACTAGTTATAAGGGGTTCTGACCAGACCCCCCCTTACTCACCAGTTATCCGCTCCGATCACCTACTCCTTCCATCCATGAGACCTCCACCCATTTCAGGGATCCCAGACTACCCTAAGAACCCTCCGGGCTCTAGGTTAAATACCTCCAGGTCACTCACGGTCTACATGGACTCAGCCTAATTAGGCTTACCTTTGCCCTTGGTCACGCAACACTATGCCTACCACTTCTCTGGACAAGGGTACAGTGCCTCAGCACCGATGCGGTCTTCTGGGCTAGGTCTACATCCCATCCCCTGGGTCACTAGCTGGTCTCCCTTCCGGAAATTGTTCCAACCAGTACCCTCTCTCCTTTTGGTCCTTGCACCCTAAGGTGCAACCTCTCCGGACCCTCACCCTCAGCCTGCCACTGGGGTCATTCAGCTGCCACCACCCTTTCGGGATGACTGTCTTCCCTAAGGAAAGCACAGCCACTCGTACTTTTCCCACACAGAAAAGCACCTTTGGCCACTGGCCTGGCTCCCTGATAGGACCTCAGACCGGCCTTACTACCACACTGGCAGTGCCAGGGAGGAACACTGAGGGTGCTTCGTCAGACATTCTACAGCTCATTCCCCCCGTCAGTAGCTCCACACGGAAACTACCCCGGGAACCTAAACCCTTTCCTTGTTCTCCGCTGCAAGAACAGGGTCTATGCACCCTTCCCTCCGAGAGGCGCGCTCTACTCCCGGAGTACCCTTAGAGAGCCCGTGGGCCCCGAGTTAGCTACACCCAGGCCCACCTCTCAGAGCCCTCCTTGGTCTCCCCACAGTGCCTTGGGAGACCGTGCAGGGACCCTCATGATCCTGGGTGGCCTGCACCACCCCCTTCTGAAGAGCAGGGTCCCTTCACTTAAGATAGGCCCCACCTGCCTTCAGGGTGGTACTACCACACTCAGTCAGGGACCCTTAAGATCCCGGCTAGGCCTGCACCGCCCTCCTCTGAAGCACAGGGTCCCTTCACTTAAGATGGGCCCCACCTGTCTTCAGGGCGGTACTACCTCCATCAGCCAGGGACCCTCAAGATCCCGGCTTGGCCTGCACCATCCTCCTCTGAAGCACAGGGTCCCTTCACTTAAGATGGGCCCCACCTGTCTTCAGGGTGGTACTACCTTGCAGAAGTCCACCTCCTGCCTCAAGCTAGGGGAACACCCCCATGCTCCTGGTCCTAGGGTCCAACCCCCACAGGACCTACCTAACTGGTCACCGGCCAGGCATCGCCCCAGCCACCACCTCAGGTTCACAACACCAGCTCCAGAATGACATCCTGTTGCTTCCTTGGGTAACCACCTACCCGACCCTGACACCTCAGGGTCCACCACTAACCCTTCACCTGGAATCTAGGGAGCACATCACCCCCACTCAGATCTCCACTGGGTCAGTTACCTAGCCTACCTAGTGTACCTAGGGGCTACCACTACACACTTGCACAAGAACTACCCTCCTTTGGGGCCACCCACTACCATGGGCCACCCCTGGGTTGCTCACCTTCCCCACCAGATAACCTGGGGGGCCTGCCGGACACACAACTCTACCACACCCTCCTCCCACTGTGGGAAAAGTTTCTTGGGGTACCCCACCATGGGAACCCCTGGGGTGTTACTACCCGGGGTTAAGACAACTCCTGCCCCACCCTTCCAGTGGTTTTGGCCTGCGCCAATGGCAAGAAAACTTTCAGCAGGGGAAGGATATCTGGGGCCCCTTCTGTGGAAACTCTCCCTGCCCTTAAAAAGCGCAGGAATTTCCCAGGACCCCCTGCCTCTCCTGTCCCCCCCAAAGTCCAATCCACCCCTACACCCCCATCTGTGATGTAGGTATCAGTTGCTGTCCCTATCTCTTGAGAAGACACTCTCCTCATGCAGGTGTAGTGCGTGTAGTGTTAGGGTTCAAAAGTGTACAATATGGCTTAGAACACTTGTATGCAATCATTTCCTGGAAAGCACCATCCCGCTATCACATGATAATCAACATAACTCAGTCATATCAATACAGTTTACATTTAAACCATAATATCTTCACATGACATATATGTGCGCGGGGCTTTCCTTTCCCATACTTTTAGTTCACATAACCAAAACTTTGAACCCTTCTCAGAGCCTTGTGCTCTTTCATTTGCTCATTACTGCATAGGTAATGTGTGGCAAAACTGGACTTATCAAATGCTATAAATGCGTACCAGAATGGGATACTATGTTTCCCGCCGCTAGACACCAATGTTGGAAAATGAGGCAGTACTTGTGAGGCCTGCACAAATAACATGACTACATTTGTCCTTCACTGGGAACCAAACACCCCATTGTAGCGCTTGACTCTCAGAGGGTAGCATTGCAGAGCAGTCTAGGGCTTACTCAAGGGAGGTGGTGTGGGCTAGTAATCGCCATTTACAAGTACGCAGAAATAACACTCAATAATTGATTGTTGAGTCTGTACTTTGCTTTATAAAAGGAAGAGTACATTTATTAAACACACACACTACTCAATACTATACACCAATTTACAAATATACATAAGCTGTTGGAATTACTTTGTGACATTGCATAGCATCTCCACCCCTCCCGCAGGGGGGGGTGGGGTCTAGTACCACCACTCCCATGTATGCACATCATCTTGCCCCCTAATGCAGTGGGTTGACACAACCTGGAGCGAGGGCCTTGCCAACTTGCACCATCCCAGTGGCGACCCACCCCATCATCTCAACAAGCATTAAAAATAGGTACACCTGCCCTGGGGACACATAACCCTGCCTGAGCATCTCATACTGACCATACAGTATGCACCTCTACCTCTTAGTGGCTAACAGTCTGGGTTGTCCTTCCCCTAACGCAGTAGCAAGAATACATGTTTGGGCATCACTTTAAATGAGGTACTTAGCATAGCTGATAACAGTTGTAATGCATTGCAATCACAGCCCCTGAAAGGCATCACAGTTAAAATCACAGGATTAAGTATATACAGCCAGACACCCTAGCAGGAAGGTCTGGCAACATAACCCCACTTTGCTTATGACTCCACATTACACATGTGACTTACAGTCCCACCATAGAAATAACCTTGGTAAATGCACCTCTTCGCCTCCAGGGGATGCCCGCCTCCAGACATCCCCAGCCAGCCTTCCATACATTGAGACAGTCCCTAACACCCCCCAGCTGCAGAACAAAAGTTCCAGCCCCGGGATGCTTTGACTGTGAGCTGAGCCCTTGAGGGGTTATTTCCTTGGAGTCCCCCAGAGACTTAGGGAGGGACTTTACATCTTCGTGCTGGGGGAGACTGCGTTGCTCCTGCAGCTCCCCCTGCACCTTTGCACACCAACAGCGGTGGCCCCATCTTCCTGGGGCCACCACACGCCGAAATAACCAGGTTTCCTTGCAGGATTCTGTAGGCCTTGCAAGGGATTATTGGGCACTTCTCTCCTTGGCGTGCATATTATAGTAGCGGCTCTCCCGCTGCTCCGGGGAGAGCCGCGCTGCCCCGGTCGGCCTCACGCCGCGTCTTCAGGCCTCGGTGGGGGGCCCTGTCCCACCCGGACCCCCAGGTGAGTGATGGCAGCTCGGGGAGCCCACCCCCGGCTGCTCCGGCTGTTTTTCGGGGAACGGTCCCACCTGGGCCCCTGGCACCTCTTCACCCCCAAATGGGGGAGATCTCATGGCAGCTCGGGGAGCCCACCCCCGGCTGCTCCGGCTGGCTCCACGCCCGACACGCACCCTCATGTGCGGCCGCGGGAGCCAGCGTTTCACTTCTGGTCTGCCCGCTCCTGCGGACAGACCCGGAGATGGCTCCTTGCTGGCGGGTCTTTGGGGGAGTGCAACGGTACTCCCCCAGCCTTCCTCCTTCCACGGGGGAGTGCAGCGGCACTCCCCCTCCTCAGGGCTTCACTGGGGCCCGGGGTTGAGGGTCCCGGGCCCCCTCTAGGAGGTCGTCAGGGGAGGCGCGACGGCGCTCCCCGGCATCAGCCCAACTCGCCGCGGGGGACTGCATTGGCACTCCCCCCTTCACACTGCAGCCACCTGGAGCCTGGAGTTGGGGGTCCCGGGCCCCAGAATTCTTCACGGGGAGCGCGACGGTGCTCCCCGACTTTGCCAATAACGTCAGGGCCCGGAGTTGGGATCCCGGGCCCCTGAGTCATCTTCGCGGGGGGCACGACAGCGCTCTCCGCCCTCTGTTGTCGCCGGTGGCCAGGGTGGGCTCCTGGCACCCCGTTCGAGCCACTTCACGGGGAGCGCAACGGCGCTCCCTGACTTTGCTTCTTGTGGGGGCAGCCCCCGGGACCTGACCCACCCCGGGGGCACATCTTGGACCGGCAGCGGAGCCCCACGTGCTTCGCCTTCGGTCCTCGCAGAGGTCAAAAGTCGCCTACCTTCTGGCGGGCATATCTCGGCCCCCAGGCGACCGATTGCACCATGTTGGCCTCTTCTTGCTCCTGGTGGCGCTCCCCAGCCACTGGGAGCCCTTTCCTTCGCCCTCCTGGTCTCAAGGAGGGTGAACTCAGCAGGGAGCTGTCTTCACTGGCTCCCTGCGCCAGCCTTTTCGCCAGGCTCTGCTCCTGGGCCTCTTTTCTCCCTGCGCAGAGGCCCAGGCTTCTGCTCACTGGTCCTGGTCTCCCCTTGTGGCGCAAGTCAGTGTCCTGGGCCAGTCTGGAGGTTCTTCCTTCCAGCTGCCCATGGCGCCAGGCTCCAGCACCAGTCTTCCTCAGCAGACCACAACCCAGAGAGAGCTCCTCTTCCTGTGCAAGCTCTTTTAAATGCATCTGGAGGGGGCTGGCAGGAAGTCTCTGCTTGCCTATCAAGCAGCGACACATCACCTCTCTGCCCCTGCTCCCTCCTTCCTGCCCAGGCCTCTGGGTCAGTTCAAAATGGGGTCGTCCAGGGGTTTCATGCCACATGGTCTTTGAAAGCCCCTTCCCCCCCTTGCTGCCTTCTCTCCAGAGCAGCTTGGTGCCTGGCACCAGGTGACAGCTGCTGATGGATAACCAGGTAACTCCACCCATCTTCTCTCCCTCTGGGAGAGGAGACCTTAGCCCTTGGAATGCTTGTAGTGAAGGGCTAGGCCTCTGATGCTACAGCTTGGGGAGGAAGGTCATTAATCCAGCCTGGCAGGGTCAGCCCCAGCCAGGCTCTGGTTATGAGCTGACTCAGAGGAATAGGACATTTCTGGATGACCCAAAAGCAGTACAGATATGACTTTGGACTCTGCAGAATACTTCTTCTCACCTAAGTTACAGTGGACTTTAGTGCATGTCTGGAATTTGTAGGCCCTAGGGAAGTGAAACTATCCCATGTGGTCCCCATCCTCATAGGGGAATAATGAAGTGGTCTTTCAGTGAAAACAGTGAAGCACACTGACTTTCCCTTACATGTTTCTTCCCATTGTATAAAGCCTATTCCATGTCACCACCCAGCTCTGCATAATTCCTGCCACACCATTCAATTTGTAGCTGCTCCTGGGCTGTGCACACCAGGAATCTCCCCTGCGCAGCCCCTATACGTGTGCACACGCATGTACACAGGTGTCTGCATGTAACCAGCCCGGTGCCCCTTACTCCGGCTGCCGCGCAGCGGCCTACCCTCACCAGGGGGACACCAGTAAAATCCACATGCAGTCTCTTTCATCATGAGTTCACTATGGTTGAGTCCCAACTTATGAGGCTCTCCCACAGTAAAAGCTCAACAATTAGATGTTCAAAAAGTGAAAAATCCGGGCGGCTCAGATGGTCAGAACTACCTTCTAACATACACATATTTCTATTGTTGAATGGGGGGGTGTGTTTGTGTGTTGTGTCGTCTTTCGACCTGTATTCCCTCCTCTTTACTTATTTGTTCTCACTTCCATCCCTCATGTCTCTTTATTTGTTATTGTCTCCGTTAAGGAGGGAGGTGTGTGGTATCCAGCTCTCATTTATGTCTACTCCTTTCTCTGTGTTCTGTACTCTGCTGCTCAGCCATTGTGTGTGTGATGTCACAGAGTATTCTTGTGTGTATGGTTCAATGAAAAGTCAGTTGCTGTATGTGGGCTGAGCAGCAGAGATGCTGCTCCCGGTGGGGCTGATACTACTACAACTATCATATCATCTAATGTTCCTGTCCTGATTGAACTGAAGAATAAATCTATCTTTTGGATATAACATCATCTCAGCGTACTTCTATTTTTGCATACCACACATCCCTATTGTAGGTTGTTATGAATCTGGGAGTGGAATTAATGATGACCAATTTTCTTGGATTCTCCTTCAATAGAACCTCCTCGTGTTTCTTTGCTTGAACTTTTTGTTTAGCTTGGATGAGAACCTAGTGGGGATACACATGTTCTCTGAAGTGTTGTATCATATTCTGTTGTTCTTTCTTGTATGCTTTTTCAGGGATGCAATTCCAGCGTGCTCCCAGGAGCTCCTCATAGGAGATGCTCCATTTGAGTGGGCTGAGATGACAGCTGGACGCAATGAGAATGCTGTTGCCAGCAGTTTCTCTTCTGTGTAATGATGTTCTTAGTGTATTGTCTTCTGGTTGAACAGATATGCCTGGGATTCTTACTGATCTTGTAAGTAAAAAGATCATTTGTTTGTAGTATATTGATGAACTCCTTGGCAACTTTGATGTCTCCTTCCCAAGTGAGGAAGAGGTTATCGAGATACTTCATCCACATGGGGATGTGATTAGTTTATTGTTCGTTGGTATTCGTCCAGACCACCAGCTTCCCCCACCAGCCAAGGAACACGTTTGCGAAGCTGAGGGCAAAGCAGGTGCCCATTGCGGTCCCAGAGCATTGTCAGTATAAAGTCTTTTCAAACAAAAAGATGTTCTTCTCCAGGCAGAAGAACAGCATATGTTTCAGCATGTTAGAATGATGTAGCAAAGAAATAGGTCTGTCACTAAAGAATTACATATATGCATCTACTCCCAATCTCTGAGCAATGCACGTATATAGTGAACATACATCTAAAGTGGTAATTGAATATGAATCCTTTCATTTGATGTCATGAATCCTGTGTCAGAAATCAGTACTGTCTTTACAGAATGATCTTAGACCCTGTACATAGGAAGATAGAAAATGGTCGAAATAAATGCCATTATTCTCTAGTAGACCCCCATTTGATGATACTATTGGCCTCCTTGGTGGTTTAATGGCATCTTTATGGACTTTGGGAAGCAAGTATAAGCATGATGTAGAAGGGTTTTCAGTTTTTAGGAATCTGTATTTATCAATATACAACAAATCGTTGGAATGCCATTTTCATAGGAGATCATGGTATGTACGGATGGAATTTTTATATGTGGCCCAATCAATTATCTGATATCAAATGGGATCTTTTAGTAGTCTATGGGCCTCTGCTCCATAATCAACTGCGTCCCAAACCACCATGTTACAGCCCTTGTCGGATGATTTGATAACTATAGTAGGGTCTTTTTTAATATCTTGTGGAACTACACTCTGTTGTTAGGTAAGACTATAACATTTTGGAGTTTCAGTAGTGTGTCATGATTTGTCACGTTCATGTAGCATTTCAGTATGGAATGCCTCTATGTTGTCATGTGTCATGTTTGAATTAAGTCTGGATTTGGGTTTCATACCACTGGATGGTGCAGTATCTGTTTTAAAACTTAATTCCTTTAAAGTGGTACTAGCATTGTCATTGATGGAAAGGTTACGATTAGTTTCAAGGACATGTGCTGTGAGAATAAAATCTATGTCATGTAATCTGAAATTGGTGTGTGCTGGGTCTATTTTTCTACATGACATTCTATGGTGTGGACGTTTGGACATAGCATGCAATTTCATCTACTTCAATTTACGTACATACAGGAATAAATCAATCCTGGTGTTAGTATAGTCCATATCAGTTGCTGGACAAAAAGATAAACCCAACTTCATAACAGATACATCTGTGTCAGAAAGTGCTCACAATGACAAATTGATCATCGATTTGTCCATATCTGTTCCTTTGCTACCATTCGACTGGTTATAATCAATTTTTTTTGGCGTCATGTTCATTTGTTGTTTGATTAAAAAAAAATTTAAAGCAGAGAACTTTGGGTAGTTTCCAAGTTTATGTGAAGAGCAGCTCTTATATAGAGCTTTCTACAACACCAGCAGTACTCTAAATCTACTCACCTCAAATTCTGTTTTTCTAGCACAGTATTTTTTAAAGCATAGGATTAGTATGTATGTGTGTCTGAGTGTGTGTGTGTGTATGTGTGTGTATACCGCCAACCCCCCCTTATTTTTTAAACATTACTGTGCATTTAAATATGTTCTTAATTGGGGGCAGAATACTCAAAACTCCATTAGTTAGTCATTGTTATAATTTTTGTATCTTTGCCACCCCATACCCTAAACCCACCCAAAACATTAAAAACACCCTTAACACAGTATGCCCTTACCCACCCCTACCCTAAAACACCCTTACCACCCCATACCCTTACCCACCCCTAAACCCTAAAAACCCCCTTACCACCCAATGCCTTCACCCACCCCTAAACCCTAAAAACACGCTTACCACCAAATATCCTCACCCACCCCTAAACTCTAAATTACATTATATACACACTCACACTTACCTTAAATATACTTAACTTTTGTTGTAAAAGCATGTGTGGTAAAGCCACTACATTGTAAAAGGTATTGCGTGGTAAAGAATGAGTGGTAAAGGCATCCTTTTATAAAGATAGTGTTGTAAAGGCTGACTCTCATGCATGCTGCTACATAGACTGGAGTGAAGAGGGCCAAGCCAATCCTGACTAAGGCCTTTCCTTCCTGCCTTTGAACAGAGCAGGACTCATTTTGGCTCAGATGAGGTCACGATCTGGAGCTACTGCCGCCTCCATACACTTTGGGGCTCATTACGATGCGGGCGGAAAGCCTCCGCCCGACACCGTTTCGGATCGGGACCGACCGACTTGCGGTTGGAGGTTCCGACCGCCAGATTACGATGCGACTGAACACTGTTCGGTCGGATTCCCATTGTTTCCTATGGGAGCTCGTGTTATGCCCAAGAACCGGCCGTAACACAGGCTCCTATGGGGAAATGGTGTGTGTGTGTAAAACCCTCCACCCTGTGGCACACAGTGCAGGGTTTTACAGGGGGGTATCTTAGGTACCCCCTCGGCCACCAACTGTAGGCCGTGGGGGTAAGGGAGCCCCCAAAGTCACTTTCCGACAGCCCGTTCTGAGTCAGAAAGGCCGGCACGGAAAGGCTGTTGGAAATCGACATTGTAATCCCGACGGTGGAAACGCTGTCCAGGGGTTACGGTGAGGTTCCAACTGACAGGAATACTCCACGAGTCGGTCGGAACCGAGTCGGAATGACCCGCCGGTTTATGTTCCGACAGCGAACATCGTAATCGGGCGGTCGGACTGTAAACCGACTGAGTTGGTTAAAAGGGCTCTGACGCAGTCGGGAAGATTCTTACTGTCTGGCAGAGGCTTTCCGCCCGGCATCATAGTGAGCCCCTTAATGTAGCCTGTGCGTGAGACTGATATCTCACCTACTCCCAGACCTATATCCACCTGCCTGGACCCAGCACTGTGGCCTGGCTTCTCCACCTGTGCTCAATACCCTCCAGTCCATTTTCAGGTCCAGATTACACCATCTGTATAGCTAGGGGAGACTCCAGACAGAGCCCTCAGAGTTCCCCAGTGCCCACACTGTCCAGAGCTGTATAAGATCTAGGAGCCAAAGACACTGTACCTTAATCGTGTCTTTCAATGCTGAAGGGACACTGTGAGGCTTCATATATTTCCTTGTAAACCTTCTGGATTGACTAACCACAACAACTAATGTAAGTCCCAGAAGCACTGTACCCCCCCCCACCTATGCGTGCATGCCAGACTTTGAAGCCTGAAGTAGACACAGTTGCCAAGCCACATCATACTACAGCACATCGTGAATTGACAGATTGGGTCCAGTCCTGGCAGACTGTGACAGCATCACCACTTTTTAGCACCAATAAGAACATCATTCATTCAGGTTTGGACTGAGTATGGAGAGGGAAGTTGCTTGTTTTTACACAATGTGCAGTACACAGTTTGTCATCAGTGTGTGTTTCTTCCCAAAAATATTTTGCTTGTTGAGCACATTTTTACTCCTTATTCATTATACAGAATAATTAACACTATTGTGCTGAACAGACAAAACATTGCTCTTCAAGCACAATTTAAGATACCATTCCAGATTTTTAAAAGGAACTGACACAAGAAGCAAACTGTTTAGGCTTCTCTGGGAATGTATAGTCCTAATATTTAAATAGCGCTTTCCATTCCACTTGAGAGACCTCAAGCGCTTTGTAGTTGGTTTAGTGCTTCACATCACTCATAGGGGAATTTTATCTCCATTCTACAAGGTTGGCACTTTAGTGGGTCGCATATTCCATGTCAGTAAGACTGATCCTCTGACCTCGTCCAATGTACTTTTTCATTGTCTCTTTGGCACTGAAGTCTTTTAGCTACATTTCAGTGTTTTTGTCTTCTTTTTCCGTGATGAAACTTTTGCCACTATTTTATCAGATAATCTACGATAAAGTGCATAGGCAGGATTGGAGATGATGTTAACCTCAAGAATACATAAGGCCATGTGTCTCAACTGATACTAGTTTAACAGCAAATAAATCAGCATAGTCCATTAAATGAGCCTGGAGTCAGGAAGGCTGGAGACCAGTAAAGTTTAGAGACCATGAAGGTTTATTTAGACATTAGAAGCAATGAAGGAGGGAAAAAAGGTTATTCAGAATGCATGATAAGTCATGATTAAGAATTAGCATAAAGTGCAATCACATGCAGCAAAGAGACCAGACTGGCTCATCTCCAAAAACTGCCCTTTTTATAGAAAGATACACAGAGATACACAGAGAAAACCGCTTTGTCAGCAATAGATGCTCATATATCATTACAGAAAAGGGCAAATCAGAATGTAAAATGTAATACAGGATCATTTTGTTCTATACCAATTCCAACCCCATATAATATAAATATTAAAGCACTCCTCTTGACCTAATGATCATCAGATATGTCCAAACAAATCTAGTTCAGAGCAACAACAGTCTCATAAATGAATAAACCCACAGTAACACAGCCAAGAAGAGTCTTGAATGCCGGAGTTTTTCGAGAACAGCATGTCAACACAGAGGGGGAGATTTACTAAGCTTTTGCGCCGTGTTTGCGTCACAAAAGTGTCGCAAAATCTTTTCTTTGTAATTTATTTTCCAGCGCTAAACCTGTTTAGCGCTGGAAATAACGTGAAAGTAATGCAAAGCAGCGCATTGCGCTGCTTCGCGTTACTTTGCGCCATGGGTGCGTACCAAGGGTGGAGCATGGGCGTTCCCATGCAACCACCCAAGGTTTCTCACGCTAAACCCAATTTACTAAAAACAGCAGATTGGATTTAGCGTGAGAAAACTGCGCCTTTTTAAACCAGGCGCAAGGAAGGAGAAATGCTTTCATTTCTCCTTCCTTTTCCGACTTTGCATGCGTGCTGCACTGTGCAGCACGCATACAAAGTGGGAAACGCTTTCCCTTGTGTCTAGAATAGTATTTTGTACAGGAAGGGTACCCTTCCTGTACAAAACCTATGCTAGTCTCACACACACACCCTAGCTCTATGGCGCTAAGGTGTGTGCGTGGCGCACGGCAGCTGTAATCAGCGCCGGCGCAAGGGAAAGGGGAGGAGAGAGCCATATCTTTGAAGATATGGTGTTCTCCTGCTCCCTCCCTGTCGCGCAATGCAGCGCAGCCTCGCGGGAGGCTGCGTTGCATTGCATTTAGATTTGTTAAATCTGCCCCAGAGCATTATACGGATGCACATTTTGTAACGTGTAATGAGAAGAGAAGTGAAAATACACATTGGGCCTAAGTTAAAGCATTAGTGGTGGACCTGGCTCTTTTTGCAGAGCTATCCCCAAACTTTCTGCCTTCCTCCGCCTGTTTTTCTGAAACTCTTTTTATTGGCTTTAGGACTCAGGGCACTTTACCACTGCTAATCAGTGCTAAAGTGCATGTACTCTCTCTACCAAAACCTGATACGATTGGTTTACACCTGTTTGGTATATTTAATTTACTTGTAAGTCCCTTGTAAAGTGGTATCCCATACACCCAGGGCCTGGAAATTAAATGCTACTAGTGGGCCTGCAGCTCCTTATGCCACCCACAGACGTAGCCTTTCAAACCTGTCTCAGGTCTGCCACTGCAGGACCTGTGTGCGCATTTTACTGCCACTTTAACTTGGCATTTAAAACTACTTGCCAAGCCTTAAACTCCCCTTTTATTACACATTGGTCAGCCCTAAGGTAGGCCCTAGGTAGCCCTATGTGCAGAGTGCTGTGTAAGTAAAAGGTAGGACATGTGCCTCTATGTGTGGCATGTCCTGGTAGTGACAAACAGCCTATTTTGTTTCTCACTGCTGTAAGGCCTACTCCTCTCATAGGCTAGCATTGTGACTTCCCTTATATATACTTAAGTGGTAATTCCTGATCTGAAAGGAGTAGCGTTGCCATGTTTGGTATGTTTAGAATGGTAGTGATAAATCCTGCTTACTAGTGCAGTTGGATTTTACATTACAATTTTAGAAATGCCACTTTTAGGAAGTGGGAATTTCTCTGTGCTTATGACTCTTTGTGCTTTGCAGCCTGATTCCTTCCACGTCTGGGCCTGGGTGACAGTGACACTTTATGCATACTTTCCAGACAGTCATCACAAAGGAAGGATTGAGTGTGACATCTGCATACTGATGGTCTTCCTGAGATGGGAGACGGAGGGCGGTCATGCTTTACATTTGTATAGGCTGTGTCCTGCCCTCACACAAAGGGCTGATTTACCCCCCACTGATGTCTGGAACCAGGGCTGGGTTGAAAGGGCGTGTTCTGCACTTCTAAGGTTTCCTTTAAAGTCACCCCTAGATCAAAGGCATTTTGAATACATACTCTGACCCAATGTTTTTAGACACTGCATGGGACTTGTTACCAGACACTTCTGGCTCTACATTCTGCACATTGCCAGAGGACTGCTGTGCTACCTGGAGGAACCGCCATTGGTACTACTTGCTTTGTTGTGCTGGTCTGCTGCCTACTGATTGTTGGGCTGCAGAAGGGATTGCCACCTTGCAAATTGCCTTATGAGCTGGCCTGCTCCCTGCTTGTGCCCCCAAGTGTTCTCCAAGGAGTGCTGTTTTATGCTCCTTGTCTCTTCAGGTTCAGCGCATGTTGAGCGCTTCATGTTTCATTGATGTTGGACCAAAAACTAGCGCGTGGTGGGTTCTTCAGTCTTTACTTAGCATGTGTTTTGAACTTCTTGGCGAAGCGCGTGTCGAGGGCTTTTCAACTTTCCTAGAAGAATCTGCAGCTTTCCCCCTACACAACTCCCGCTGCACAGGCCAATCGCGCTGAGCCGCATTCAGCTGCTGACTGCTACTGCACCATTCTCTTGGGATTTCCAAAGTGTGGCAGAGTGAGGAGAGGAGTGATGACGGCTGCACTGCACTGTTGCGGGCAGCTGCATCTAAGTAGTTTCGTGTTCCAACTTTGCACAGCAAGGTCTTCCCGCTGCGGGCGGCTCCATTTGTTCTGCATTTCTTAAGCAGTGGTCTTCAAGGCCTCGGAGGGCTCCCAACACGCGGCATCTGCCAAATGGCTGGAATGGACAAGGGAGCCTGCATTCCCGTAGCTGCCCCACGCGTTCGCGGGCAACTGCGTCTTTGGGTATTTTTATCAGCGGTCCACGAGACCCCAGAGGGCTCTGGTCACGCCGTCTCATCAGAGTGGCTTTAGGACTTCAAAAAGCTGTGTTAGTCAGGAGCTTCTCCATGCATTCATAGGTATCTCTCTGGTTTGCTTTACACATGGGGAACCCAGCGAGGTCTCCCTGCAGAATTCGGCAGTGTGTGCTCCGCCCCATAATTACACATACTTGAGGGCACTTGGACTTCAGAATCCTCGACGTAGGTCCCAATCTTGCTTTCCCCAACACTGTCAATTACTGTATTCCCTGTAGTAGGTGTGCAGGTGCTGCTGTGCCCTACACTTCGTTTAGAGTTGAATTGCTAAATAATATTAGCACAGGTGCACTATGCCCTATAGTTCAAGGGTGATTTATGTGCTTTGCTCATTATCTGCTGCGCTTTATGCA
This sequence comes from Calotriton arnoldi, assembly GCA_963921515.1. Taxonomy (NCBI): domain Eukaryota; kingdom Metazoa; phylum Chordata; class Amphibia; order Caudata; family Salamandridae; genus Calotriton; species Calotriton arnoldi. The sequence continues at coordinate 100,386 of CAWUFW010014348.1, read as the reverse complement.
CTTAATGTTCACTATTCAGGATAGCGAGTACTATATAATGTGACTGCATAGTATGCACAGTAATGGTGTTTCGTGATTTTTGCAACATACTAGTCTTTCATTTATTGCACTCATTGCCTTGTTGGCAAAGTAATTATTGGTTCATGTCGTTTTTGGTCTTGTGTTATGTACAATACAGTCTATTTGTACATAATCCTGTGTGGAGTCTCTTTTGTGGTGTACTCATTGTGTTACTATGTGAGTGTGTTGCGCAAATGCTTTACACATTCCCTCTGATAATAAGCCTGAATGTTCTGCGCCAAGCTACCAGAGGGTGAGCACAGGTTATCTTTGGTGTGTAACTTACTTGCCCTGACTAGAGTGAAGGGTTCTGCCCTCCTCAGGTG